>JAOEGL010000014.1:19100613-19592547 GCA_034509955.1 Urosaurus nigricauda | reverse complement strand
AATTCAAATTCACGTGATTTCGCTAGTTTAGCAAATTCACGTGGATTTGTATTCTGTTCAGAATGTGTTCAGAATGGCTTCCCATTACCCAAAAATGACTGCCCACTGCCCAAAATTGCATGAGATGCTTTAATTCGCAATAACGTAAAACCCATGATTGCGTTCGGAATGACTTGCCTTTTGCCTGAAATTGCGTGAGATGCTTTAATTCGCAATAACGTGAAACCCCATGATTGCATTCGGATTGCCATTGGATTATACTTCCAATTTCTGACGTCTGATAATTCCTATGAAATTCATGGGGTCACCATACCATTAAGGAATTTAACAAACATCACATCTGAAGAGTGAATGAGGTGCCCATGAGGATGGAAAGAAAAGAGTGATACAGATCAGTGAGAAAACTTAATTGAACCGATTGTAACATGAGATCCCATGGACAAATGTTTCCCAATCTGACAGTTATCAGACTCTTGGGCAACAATCCTATTATGGGGTTTGTAGTCCATCGTGGATGGGGGCAGGGGGATCCAAGGTAGAGGACTACAACTTTAAAACCACAAAAGAATGTTTGAAGGCACCAATAACAAAATGTGTCTTGTAAGGATCAATTGTGACAACCCATGCCGTTCTCTGTTTTGAGAACTAACATCTCAAATGATGAGCTGATTAATTTATTTCTTATTAAGCAAATTCAAATATTAGTTTTGGTGGCAATGAATTAATTTCCAGGTTTCTAACATTTGGTAACGTCAAACTAATTTTCAAATCTAACATTCCAAGCCCCAAGCAAAAGCATTTCTCCTTCCTATGCTACGCTTTCTTTACACAGACAGTAGCCTTTGGAGACAGCTGTATTGTAGGTTTAAAAAGAAAACTACTGTCATTATCAGTTTGTGTTTTAGATAAAATTATACATCAGGGATGAGCATCCTGTGGCCCTGCAGATGTTGTATTTAAACTCCCATCAGCCCTAGGCACCAGAGTCAATAATAAGGAATTATAGTAACTACAGGCTATCAACATCAAGAAGGGCACAAATTGCCCATCCTTGCTCTAGGCACTCCAAGCAATCATGTTACCTGGGGGGGGGGGGGATATAAATGCATTACTAAATACCAGTCATGGTTGTTTATAATATATATCTCAGCTAACTTCATTCTGTTAACCCATAGTGTTATATTTAACATTTTATTTTATTTTATTTTAGCTTGCATATTCCCATTATCCATGGGATATGGCCACAAGAATTCACATTTTTCTTCTTTTAAGAAGGTATACATTGATTTCAACAGTTTAAAATTCTGAAAGCTATCAGCTTCTAACTGTGTAACATAACACACTCTTCCCTTGTCCACCTCATTGTTGCCTCAGTGCCCACAACAGGGAACGAGACTGCAAGCACATCTTTCCAAATTCCAGATTCTATGGAAACTATGTTCAGAAGACCACAGAAGTAAAGATGCCATCGAATGAGTGCTGGATCAAGTCCAACCATCTTGATGACACTTAACCCTCCAGCTGAAGATGCCAGCCAGAAATGATGGCGAAATGTCAGGAATAAACTCTTCAAGGACATGGCCACATCTCCCGAAAAACCCACAGAAGCCTCCAAATTTTGCTTGGTGATTATGGTTCTTATCACCAGCCAGGGTACGAGTACGTGTGTGTTTTTGTCTCAATACAAGGTCAACCTCCTCCCACTGACCTCCTCTCATCCCACACCATACAGAACCCTTAGTAATGTCTTTTGAACTAATGTTACGTATAAATCATGATTCCTGCATATCACTGAATGTAATGGCAATAGTTGTGACATAAACGACAGCTAGCAAAATTAAAAGTATGCATTTAAATTGCAAGATCGTGCACACAGCCTCAACGTACTTTCATGTGCATGATTTCATGTGGTTAAAGTGAAAATTTGTTAAGATGTGATCTTTTAAAATAAAATTTAGTTAAAAAAAATTAATGTTGTAAAATTTAACTTTTTAAAAAACCTGGGGCCTCTCTTCTCCCACCGAGCCTTACCCCACTCACCCCATTGCTTTGGCTGAACTCCAGCATTTTAAATGGATGCAGGTGAAGACCACGACCTGTTTCTGCCCAAAGGCAGGTGTCTGGGGAGCAGTGGTGCCCTGATTTCCTTAAGAGCATTCCCCTACCTGAGCCAACTGTCCCTGTCTCTTGAAATCTAAGCTATGTGTATCCACTGCTCTTCAGTGTAGTAGAAGATCTTCTCTCATTGCCAGTGTAGAAAGAAAATTCAACTGCCACTCCGGGCAGCTTCTGTACATGGACTGGGGGAAGAGGGGAGTTTGCCATAGTGTCCTCCATCTCAAGCAAGACAGTCCAGCCTTGCCTAGGTATATAAGCTGTATTTTATTGTTGTTAGCCACCCCGATTGATCTCAAAGGGGCGGGGTATAAATTATTATTATTACTACTACTACTATTATTATTACTAGACTCATGCAGATTCCCAAGCTTTCCAACAAACATAAAAAGCTGGATGCCTTTGGTAAGATGGCTGTCAAACTGAAATTATGCATACCTCGCCAAGCATAACCACCTGACCCCCTTTGGTTTGTAGCAGTTGCAGTTCTGGCGGTTTAAAAGAAAAAGAAACTGTGAGCAATTGTACAGTACATGCGAAATAGCGCAAGCGCAACTCATTCAGGATCATGTTTAAAAGGACAAAGCACCAGAAACAACAGTGCTGCGAAACATTTTACAGCTATTCCAGCTGCTGGAGCTGCACAGATATTTGCTTTTATTCTGTCTTCTGGGAATTAGGTTAGGCATTTATCTTCTCTCTCAGACATTAGAGATTGCATTACATCTTGCGGATCAGCTGCAGAAGAGTTGGTGGGAGGCAACAGGGATGCTAACCGAAGGAAGAGTTATGTTCTGCAGAAGGTACTTCGTGCCACACTTCACTCTAACCCATCCCCAACAGACCCCCATGGGATTTCATTACTAATGCTTATTGTAGCTATCTACCAACCAAAGACAAAAGCAAACCACAACTGAGGGCTGGAGATTAAAAAGAGGAAAATAGCTCAAGGTATCGTCCCAAGACATTTTACTGTCTGGGAGAAAGGACAATATAGTTCCTCCTCATACAAAATCTGGGCTGGAAACTGACTCTTTTTTTCAACACTGACAGTGGGATAGCATCCTCCACTGCATCAGGATCCTCCAACTTGTGATGGCCCATATTCTAGATTTGTTTGTGGGTTTTTTTTGGGGGGGTGAGATTTATTTAGGGGAGGTTTACCATTGCCCTCCTCTAAATCTGAGAGCGCCGGACTTGCCCAAGGTCACTCAGGGGTTTTTCTATGGATGAGTGGGGATTCAAACCCTGGTCTCCTGATGTCCTAGGCCAACATTCACACCACTATGGAGTTTATCAAATGGGAGGAATTTCTTTTTATTGCAAATGGAGCCAATTGAAGCCAATTTGAATTCACGTTAATTCACTAGTTTAGCAAATTCACATGAATTCCAATTGTGTTCGGAATGCGTTCAGAATGACTTCCCATTACCCGAAAATGACTCCTCATTGCCCAAAATTGCATGAGATGCTTTAATTCACAATAATGTAAAACCCATGATTGCGTTTGGAATGACTTCCCTTTTGCCCAAAATTGCGTGAGATACTTTAATTCGCAATAACGTGAAACCCCATGATTGCATTCAGATTGATAGATTATACTTCCAATTTCCGACGTCTGATAAGGTCCTGTGTCAACACAGTGAAAGAACAACCCTCCGTTATGTTTCACTTTGAGGAAAAAGCCATCTTTGCCATCTCCTATCAGGACCTTAGGCACTGAAGTTAAAAATAAAATAAAATAAAATGAGCAGTCGCTGTGATGATCCTATTTTGAATGGCACAAGTCCCTACAAAAAGAGAGATCAGCACATTCTTGTTATTTGTGTCTGTTTCAGTTGGAACCCTTACAGCAGTGGTGAGAAAGCTTTGGCTCTCCAGATATTTTAGACTTCACCTCCCACAGTCCTTTACCATTGGCTGTACTAGGTGAGAAAGATGGATGTCGATGTGCAAAACATCTGGAGGAACAAAGGTTCCCCCACCAATCCTGGCTTATAGCTTCTTTTGTATGGAGTTTATCATACGACGGAATTTGGAGGTATAGTGCAATGCCAATCCGAATGAAATCATGGGGTTTCACGTTATTGCGAATAAGTGTATCTCATGCAATTTTGGGCAAAAGGGAAGTCATTCCGAACGCAATCATGGGGTTTCACGTAATTGCGTATTAGAGTATCTCATGCAATTTCGGGCAATGGGGGGTCATTTTCAGGAAATGGGAAGTCATTCTGACCGCATTCCAAACACAATTGGAATTCATGTAAATTCGCTAATCTAGCGAATCCACATATTTGTGAATTGGCTTCATTTGCAATTGAGAGAAATTCCTCCTATGTGATAAACTCCTATGTTCCATCGAATCTCTGCACAATACTTCCTCCTCAGAGTCCCTGTTACAAAGTTGAAGGTGCTTTCTGGAAAATAGTGAATGGTTTCCATATTCCACATCAGATTGATCAAATTGTCAACAAAAAAATCTAAACTAGCATCTTTATTAAATGTGGATCAGAACTGTGAAAAATAAGAACACAGGCAATGCAGGAAATATACAGAATGAATTAAAGTAATTCCTGTATAACAGCATGTATCTTGGGAAGATGCATAATGTCCGGAGTAAGACATTTGATTTTTAAATAACTTTTCATTAAGTTCCATGGATAACTGCATGCCTTGTGTAGATCTTCTAATAAAATATTTTGAAAGGGGGGGGGGGAGAAAAAGAAAACCACATCCACTGAATTTGAATAATCACAACACTATTTCTACAGTTTTCGACAATGCGATCAACTCTGCTTAGAAAAATATATATATATAACATATGTAATAACAAATAGTTTTGGTGAATTTCAGGGGTTAGAAAACAATGTCTTTCTACCAGTCCTTAAAAACAGTATCAGCAGCCAATACACAAAAATGCCAAGACAGAGACCCAATTATCTTAATTGGAGGTAGCCCTCTAGAAACAGCCAAACACCAATTCCTGTCTAGACAGCTAGCCTAGCCTATAGCGACTTTAGGTTTAGTAGCATTTGGAGGACCAAAAGTTGCTTACTCCTGGGCTAGACCCTCTTCTTCTGCCTTTATATGATTATGTTCTATATGAATCTATGCAATCTGCACCAAATTGTTCTGTTCTTTGTTCTGCTCAAAGATATTCAGCAGCCATCTAATTCTGAATTCACTGCTGTGTTACCTGCATGAAACAGCTACACACAGAGATTCTAAACATACTGCTGTTTTTGAAACCAGCATATTCTTCTTAGCGTCTGCACTGATACCAAGGAAAATAGATGCGAGAGAATTTCATTCATACCCCAAGGAACAGTAATAATGCTTACTCATTTCTCACCCCTCCATACTGAAAGGAACTGCTATGAAGCAGGAGGTCAGGCTTTACCCAAGCTACTATGACTAGGAAAGCTATTGTACCAGCAGTTCTCAAAGAGGCAACTCATTGGGGCGATACACTTTTTTTTTTTTTTTTTTTGCAGAGTAAAATTTCCAGAAAAGGCACTATTCAGCGCCTTTCCACCGCTGCAACTGCACAGCTGCGGCGGCACCATCACAAACGCTGTCTAAACAGCGTTTGGGAATGGCGCCACCCGCCATTTTCGTGAGCATGCGGATGCTGCACGCTCACGAACCCTAATGGCGCACTAAAGAGCCCTAATGGTGCTCTTTAGTGCCCATCTATATCAGGCCATAGTGCCACAAATCAAAATGAAATCCTTGGGAGCACAAGACTATTAATGTTAGCCCACTAACTGAGCGTGCCTCTGCCAGCCAAGATATTCCACACTCTGCTATGCAAATAATGGAAGCTAATCTGAAGTCAACCACTCTTGTTGGAAACATATTTATAAATATGTTTTTCAGCCAAGGGAAAAGACTGGCAGAAGGGAAGAATCAAAATGGTGTGACATAAACAACAAACACCATATTTAATGCAAAGTAGAAGATCATTCTTGGTCTTTTATCTGATTCCCTTGAACTTGCTAGTACTGCAGTGGATCTACTTATTCCCACTGGTTTTCGGAAAGTCCAGCAGAGCGTATAGAATGACATACTAGGTTAGGACAAATGTGGCACAAGGTTTTGATTTATGATATTGCTACTGTTGCAATATTTCTATAAGACTACATTTGCTTATCAGTGACTGCAGATGGCATTGTGGGCTTCAAATGGAAAGAAACATTTACATTAATTACAAATGATTAATGTATTTAAAAAAACCAAATCTATTATTTAAGAAATCAAGTTTATTATTTTATTTCTAACTGGAATCAAACCAGAACAGAATGAACTTGAAAAAATGCACACACTATACAAGTGAATTAGATGGATTTATTGACTCTAAGGTTGAACGCTTGACCTTTGATGCTGGCCATTCTAAAGGCATGTACCAGGGATTATTTGCAATTGAGAACTGTTGAGTAAATATGCATCAAACTGTACTTCATATTGAATTGGGCATGTTGAACTCCATCCATCTGAAATTACTTTCAGTTGAACCTACATACCTTTTTACACATTAACAAACAAAAGAGCCAGCTTGATGCTATGTCGCATCAAGCTCCATCTCAGAAGAGTTATTTCTTTCTGTGCGCAAGAGAAAGGAGATCTGTTTTCAAAGCCCATGTTTAAATACATAAGAAAAGTCTTCCTGAATCAGATCAGAAGCCTATTTTGTCCAACATTCTGTTCACAAAAGGGTCAACTATTTGGCCAGGGAAATCCAACAGCAGGGCATGAGTACACTGGCACCCTCTACCTCATGTCCCTCAGCAATTGCTATACAGTGGGATGCTGCCTCTCATACAGGAAAGACTATATACCCATCCCAACAAGTATCCATCCAGGGATTTGCCCAGTCCTCTTTTAAAGCTGTCCAGGTTAGCAGCCTGGATCATAACTTGTGGCTTTCCATGGAGGGATCTTGTAATGCCCTTTCTCTATAATAATGGGTTTCATTCCCACTACATTTTAAACTGGCTTGAATCTAATTGCTGAAGCGATTCGGATGGGGGGGGGGGGCCATGTGCTAGACCGATTTAACCTGTCCAGGAAAGCAGCCAAATGGCTCATAGGCCAGCCTAGTTCCCAAACAAACAAAACCCCAGCTAGCAGAGTCAGTGCAAGCAACACAATCTTGCAGATTTAAAGGCAGTATCAGCAGAAGGATTACCAAAAGAGTTGTCAAACGGTCTGAGATTCAAGGTATCAGATAGGCAGGTCGATAAGGCAGTCCAAGGTCAAGGGTTCTAGATAATCAAGACAGGTCAGCAGTCTAAGAAGCAAGGGTTTGGTCCAAAAAGCAACAGGAGCCAGAGACAAAGTCTTTCTTCCAAGAAGGTCAGATACTCACTGGCAACCAGACACATCTGCTCCAGCTGCCTAAATAGGTAGGCAGCAGGCATTCAGGTGTGTCTGATTATGAACTTGTCTCTAGTAAAGCCTCTGTGATCTGGGAAGGTCCTCCTTTTCGGCTCGACACTCCCTGAAGGTAGGCACACTTCCCAGATTCTCCTCTATGTCCACAGCCCCGGCCCCAGGCAGACTTGGCTGCTGAATCTCTGGAGAGGCCACAGACTCTGCTACAGCAGCATTAGGGCCAGCCTCAGGCTCCCCAGTTGCAGGCTCAGGTCCCAGAGGCTCTCTCTCATCCTCTGAGTCCTCCGAGTCATTCGCCAGGCTGGGCATGACATCACCCACGACTTTTTGATGCTGATTTTTCCCACGTCTTTTTGGATACCAGATGCGGATTGGAATCAATTTTGAGAATCAATTTGAAGAATGGAATTCACTAATCGATTCAGTGTCAGTGTGGATGAGATGTGGATCAGAATCTATTTACTATGATGAGATAAGGGGTCGCCAGGTGGGGAAGCAGAAATTAACAACTTGCGTCCACCCACCCCACCCTTTGACCTTCTCTCAATGCCAGAGGTATGCGATTGCAGTGATGGACAGAGAAAAAAAAATCCCATTGAAAACACTTCAAATTGAACCGATTCTTTTGCCAACGTGAACTATTAAGTGGGTTATTTTGAGAGACTCCTGCAGGAAACGGTTTAAATTGAATCAATTCATTCGTCAATGTGAACTACAAGTGGGTTATTTTGTTTTGTTTTATAGCAAGAAAATGCGATCAGGGCAAATGTAGTGTGAACCATGCTCTGCTGCCGAACCAATCCATCGATTTGGATTGCGAAGCGATTTATTTGTAAGTGGGAATGAGGCATAAAAGATCACCCGTCTCTGTCTCTGAGAGACAGTGAAACTAGGGTCAGCTGGGAAAACCTCAGACCCTGAGATTTCAGGGCCAAGACATGATACCAAGGGGCAGTCACTACACCAGCCAAAATAAACCAGGTGCAGTCTGAGTATTCTGCTCTAGAGTTGGCCCAGATTCCCTACCTAAGCACTACACGTTCCGGCACAAAAGCCATGCAAAGCCACCTATCTAGACAGACCGCCAGGCAGGCAGCATATCAGCACCTGTCCTCCCCAGGCCTGCTGCCGCAGCCTCACCAACCAAACAGCCTCCTGACAAAAGACTTGCTGCTGTCGTCACTTCTGGAGAAGTCAGAATGGGGCATCCAGTCACACCAAGCTACAAATCCCAGGATTCCACAGGATGGAGCCAAGATAGCTCAAAGTGATGTTGCTTTATGTTCTGCAGCGTGACAGCAGCCATAATGAAATGGTGAGTCTTTGTCATTTCAGTGGGAGAAAAAGGATATCAATATCTGCAGCTACCAAAAAAAGGCACATGCAGGCACACAATGGACTAACACTTGCTTAATAGGATAATGGCCAGAACATTATCTTGACAAACAAAATTGTTGATTTGCTAATTAATTCTAAAACTATTAACATATTTAAAAAAAAAATATCTGAAGTACAAGTGGGCAGAAATGTCCAGAAGAATATGTCAGACTTAATTGAAACAAGGGAGCTTTGGCAGCAAATAGCTGCTGCAGTATGGTGTGTGTGTGTGTACAAACACACACGTTAAATAAATTATCATAACAACAGGTAGATTAAAAACCATTTAAAAATGCATCAAAAAATGAAACAATAAAGCATCTTACTCCAGGCCATTGCCAAAAACCTGATTGAATAAATAGGTCTTTGCCAGCAGAAGGACAAAAGTAGCGTTCTGGAAGTGCTTTTTTCATTTGGAAGCGATCCTTTTCTGAATCAAACGACGGGTCCATCAAGCCCAGCATTGTCAATGCTGACTGGGAGCATCCATTCAGGACTTCAGATTGAAATTCCTTCCTATTTTACCAGGTGATTCCCAGTGTTCAAAGGTGGCCTTCCATCCGGTGACTAGCTAGGCCTGACTGCTCAGCTTTTAAAATCAGACAGGATTGGCTAGACTAAATGGACGACAGTCTGCCTTCCACATTTGCGGGGGTTAGAGGCACAAGATCACCACAAAAGTGGAAAAACCATGAATATGTGGGGGAAGGTGGGAGGGCCAAGAGCCCATATGTGCTCCTCTTCCTCCTCCACATGCACACACACACAAGAGTAGTCAGCCAAAGCACAGGGGAAGGCATACATGTGCCCTTCCCGGCTGCTCCCTCCTTTTTTCGCCCAGAGGAGTAAAAGCCTGGGAGGGGGGGTAGTAGTAGTAGTACAAGCACGTGTGCCCTATCTGACTGTGCCATCGACAAAATTGCACATAATCAAATCTATAAATGTTAACAAGCATGTCTGAGGTTTTGCAGGTAGACATTCCATTAAATCCCTTAATTTTCTTGCTTAACATGACTTGTAAATTAGAAAAGGAGATAGCTAAAAAATTCTCAAGATTAATTTTATATATAGTCATTCTGGCCACTCTGGCCATAGTTTGTACGCTCAGTACTGGAAAAATATACAAATTCCTAAGGAAGAGGATTGGATAAGTAAATTAAGAGAAGCTAGGAGATTGGATATTCGAACAGCAATGATGAGGGATAAATCAGTAGATAAAATAAAAGAGTACTGGTCTTGTGTGGATCTTTTTCACAATATTAATTTATAATATTGTGTGTGGAATGTAATAAAGCATCTGTTTTTTTGTGTATCAGAGGTTTAAATATGAACGATATTTTGAAAGAACATAGGTAAACTTGGTAATCGGGTAATCTAAGGTTGTCTTGGAAGTGACTGAATAGTTTGTTTTTGATTTTAAGTATATCATTATGTTATCTGTAGTAGGTGTGTGTTTTTTGTTTGTTTGTTTGCTTTGTAATTGTTTTGTGGTTGTCTTGTAGGAGTTTTTTTTTTATTGGTTGTTTGTCCTTTAAGATTTGTACAATAACAATATTAAAAAAAATCCACGAATGTTAAACCCGCAAAAGCGGAGGGTCAACTGTATTTTTTCCAGTGCTTCCCAGGCACTGCGGCTGTTCTCAGACCCAACTCCGCACCAACATTTTTTGAAAACTGAGACACAATTGGCATCAGAGGCAAGTGCTCCTAGCTGATTAAGTATGGCATGAATGACACTAGGCCTGATTTAAACTTTCTGAATCTTGGCTGAACACACACACTTATACACACTTCAGAGGGAGAGGTAAGACAGTGATGCCTCCTTCACTGGCTCAGCTGGAACCAGGTCTCATTTTGCTCCCCATTCCCCTTTAAAAGGATTCCTTTATTATGCTATCTGGTCAAAATGTACAGTTGGACCTTTGGATCTCCATGAGATCTGTCTTAGAACACCAACACCACCCCGCTCATGGATATGAAAAAATGCAGGACCTCAAATCCTGTTGTCCCTAATGACAGTGCGACCTTCACATGGCTACTAGCATGGCTGCGTGCACGTGCTTCAATTTGGGACAATGGGGTTTGCCATCTGTGGATGCTCAAATCCATAGATGGCAAGGTCCCATGGATGGCGAAGTCCCACTGCAGCAATAGCAAGTACATATCTATACCACTTACCGATGTACTAAGCGGTTTACAATGTGTAAACTAATTGCCCCCAACAAGCTGGGTACTCATTTTAGCAACGGATGGAAGGATACCAGTCTGAGTTGACCCTGAGCCCCTGGCTGGCATCAAACTCACAACTTTGTGGTTTGTGAGTGAGTGGCTGCAGTACAGGCATTTAACCACTGTGCCACGTGGGCTCTGTACTGTACTGTTATTGTCTTACTTTTAAGACCGCTCATCTTTGACTTGTTGGCCAACTGTTCTCCTTTAAAAAATATGGGTTTTCTGAGTCATCAAATAACTCAAAAGAACAAACAGCTCTGAAAGCATCACTACAGGAACTAAACAAAATGTTATCATCAAACTGGAACAATGAACGAACACTGACATAGGTTTTAGAATTACACTGAGCATCGCTGGACAGTTGTGATATATCAGTATGATAATTTTTATTATATTTTTGTCTGCTGGGTATGTTTTTCACTTTATTTGGCACTGACTTTAGGCTCTTCCATGTCATCCTTTTAAGGGAATGAAAAAACCAGACAGCATGAACACAAACACAATTAAGAAGACATAGTTTTGGCCTTAAACCATCTACAAGTTACATACCTTACTTACCTTATGAGGAGGTGATTCCTGTGAGGAATTTGGCCAGATACTGGGGCAAATGTGGCTATGTGTACTATTTTAAATAAAGACATTTCCTCTGTGAAGTGTTCTTCAGTCCACGTCTGGTTTAAAGATAAACCATACAGGAGAACAGGAACCTTGAAATTACTTATCCACAGTTTCAACATGGATAGCGGACTAGGCAGGCACATAGATGACTTGGCTGCAGTCTTCCCTGATATGGTGCGGTGTATTGTATTTCGATTAACTCAGGAATGAACAACTTGTGGCTTTTCAGGAGGAGCCCTGATGGCACAGTGGTTAAATGCCAGTATTGCGGCAAGTATTGCAGCCACAAGGTTGTGAGTTCGATCCCAGGGCTCCAGGGTTGACTCAGCCTTGCATCCTTCTATAGGTTGCTAAATGAGTACCCAGCTTGTTTGGGGGCAGTTAGCATGCACGCTGTAAACCACTTAGAGACTACTTAGTTCAGTATGAATCAGTACAGAAATGTAAGTGCTATTGCTATAGTTGGACTGCAGCTCCCATGACTGTTACCCAGCACAGCCCATGGGGAGGGATCCTGGGAGCTGCAGTTTAACAGCACCCAAAAGACGGCACATTTCTCTTCCCTACTGTAAAATTTACTGTAATTTACTAATGTAAATTAGTGAAGAACTGTAGAATATTAACAATAACTTTTTAAAGTTTGAAATTGGCTGCTTGACAAAATAGATATTTAACCTAACTGCTGAATCAGCTCAAGGTCACAGTCTCAATTCGTAGCTAAGAAAAATGTTGCATTTCCGAAAGGGCTTCACATACTTCCCTTCCTCCTTGTCAGCCCGGATCTCCAGGTATTCTTATTTATGTCTGCTCTAAAGTGCCTCATCTCTGTAGACTTGCTAGGAATTCACCATAGTGATTTATGTTCCTTAAAAGGTAGTTCTGTCCAGTCTATCTTCAGTCTTCTTGCACAGAATTGTAACATTAAAAATGACATGAATGCAGCAGATTGTCTTGAAAAATCATCTAAAGACAGATAAACTAACAAATATTGCAGTAACCAGAGGAATCTTTTCCTTTTGGAAACACAACAAAATCCACTCCCCAAAAGTTAAGCTTTTCATATAATTGGAAAAACCAAAATGGTCAATATCCGACAGAACAAATATAACACTTATCTTAAATATATCAAGAATTACTATCTACAGAGGCAAAATTTTGCTCTGTGGTTTATGAATGCAAAAAGAGATTTTATGACGTTCTCAACAAACAGAACCTGGATAAATACCAACAGAAAGAATAACTCCAGCCAAAATATAGTTGATAATTTGTAAATGCAGAATCTTTCGTGTGGGCAAAACTTCAGAAATATCAACTTTGAAGCTACATTATGCGGTATGTATATTTTAAGTTATGTTATCTTTTTGTAATAATTTATTTACTTATTAATATATTACAAAATGCCCTACCTGGAGATCTGAAAACAGAGTACAGACAATTAAGAAAACAACTTTAAACAATGAGATGACTATTTAAAACAGTTCAACAGTGTACAGTGAAACAGAAGACAAAAACCCAATCCAAACTAAAGTCACCAGGTCCCAAAAGCTTGGATGCAGAGCCAAGTTCTAACTTTTGACACCGAAATGAAATCAACATCAATGCTAATCAGGCCTCCACATTTTGGAACAGGGCACCAGAGCAAGGAAAACCCTATAAAGTCTAATAGTATGATCAACTTTAGTTCATTTTGACAAATCCATTCTGACTCTTTGCCAAATCCACTGTAACTCTGCAGTACGTTACTTGAAATAAGATCACTTGTGGCTTCAGCTTTGATCTACTAGATTATTCCATTCTCCACTCTTCAGTGGCAAAAAGCCATCATGGAATGTTTTTATCAAGCCATCCGGTCTCAAAATAAGAACAATTCCACAGCCCTCACATGATTGTTTTGATGTGATCTATCCTGACACCATGTTTTCAGACTCGTCAGCTCTCATCTGGAGGGGCACTCCATCATTGTGATCGTATTAATATTAGTGTTGTCTTATTTAGTTAGTTATTTAGAGTGGTGGTCACCAATGCCCAAATGGATGGAAACGTGCAATTGGCTAGATGTTTGAAATGGGGAGAAGAAGAGGTTGGAAATTTAATGAGATTGTTATAAGTGGTTGTGAACACATGACATTGGGGTTTATCACATGGGAGGAATTTCTCTCAATTGCGAATGGAGCCAATTTGAAATTACGTGAATTTGCTAGTTTAGCAAATTTACATGAAATCTGATTGTGTTCGGAATGCGTTCAGAATGACTTCCCATTTCCCGAAAATGACCACCCATTGCCCGAAATTGCATGAGATACTCTAATACGCAATTATGTGAAACCCCATGATTGCGTTTGGAATGACTTCCCATTGCCTGAAATTGCGTGAGATACACTCATTCGCAATAACGTGAAACCCCAGGATTGTGTTCAGATTGCCATTGCATTATACCCCCAAATTCCGTCATATGATAAACTCCATTGTCTTATGCTGTGTCATACCATTGGTCCATCTAGTCTGAAATTAGTATGAATCCTGTGTGAGGGCAACAGTGTTCCCTTGTTGAGGGTACCCAATATCTGAAGGAGTGGTACTTCTGTATACTAAGCTTTCATGGCTTAGATAAGAGATTTTATGGGGTGCTAGATAGCTGAAGAAAGGAGTGCTTTGCTTAGATGGAAGCAAGAGATGTGAGGTGATGATTTAGCACAGGTCACCTGTCCTTATTTTCTGGAATTTTACACCGGTCACCTGTCCTTATTTTCTGGAATTTCCTCCTCACAGGCTTGTTCATCCCGAATATGTGTGAAGGGTTTTTGTCCAGCCAAATGCAAAAGCAAAAACCAAGCCATTCTCATGCTGAAAGCATCCCTCTGCAGACAAAATATTCTGAACCTCCCATGCCAAGTGAAATGTTCTGTAGGGTGTGTGTAGTTTTTTTGCTTCCATTTGCAGAAAGCAATTTGTTCTGGGACATGATAAAGTGTTGAGGAGATTCATCTCTTTTACCCGTACCACAGTCCCATTTCAAAACACCCCCAGCATTGCTATTTGAGACGGAGCAGAAAACATATAGGCATGTTGCTCCTGTAGGTTTCTCCCAAAGTGGTTAAAAGCAGCTGCAGGGTGGAGTGGGGCTGTAGAATCATAGAATCACACACACATATTTATTACGGCACTTGGCCAGCACAAAAATAAGTAACACAAACTACAGAGAATCTGATATGTAGCACAAGGATATTACATTATATTCTTACTAAAGTGTATTTACCAATAGAAAATAAGAATACCCATCGTCTCACTTCGTAGCCTACTCATGGGTACCAAGCATTAAATTGTGTTATCATACTAATAGTACAGTGAATAAAAGCAATAAAATGGTTATCCAATGGTAAATGTGCAGATTTACTAGCAATATTGCTACGACTGTTTAAAAAATTTTTTACGGCATAGAATCATAGAATCATAGAGCTAGAAGAGACCCCAAGGGCAGATCCAATCCAACCTCCTGCCATGCAGGAAGACACAATCGCAGCACTTCCGACAGATGGGCATTCAGCCTCTGTTTAAAAACCTTCAAAGAAGATCCAGAGCAGGTTTGTATAATCTCGGCTGGGACTGCAGCACAAAGGTAAGAGCTAGCCCCTTCCCACTGCCCAGTGCCTCAGTCCAAATTGGGAGTCCCTGAAAATGCTTTTTGCAAAATAAAATACAAATAAAAATACTGGGTGCTCCAACTGCCCGAGAGATCAAAGGGAGGGCTACAATATATGTTACAACGGAGCCAGAGGCCTGCACCTGTAGTTCGTTCAAAAGGAAGCTTGGTAGATGAAGTTGAGGAAAAGGAATTGAGATTGTGGAACAGCATGAGGATGTTACGTCAGCCACAGAAAGGAAAACATGGAAGTGTCATTTTTTGCATCTGACTGTTGTTGTTGTCAGGTCAACCTCAGCTCATGGAGACCCGGTAGATGAGATGTCTCCAAGACCCCCTGTCGTCCACTGTTCTGCTTAGGTCCTGCAGGCTTAAGTCTGGGGCCTTTCTGATTTGAGTCCAACCATCTGGTTTGTGGTCCTTCTCTCCTTCTACTGCCCTCTACCTTTCCTAGCTTCATTGCCTTTTCTAATGAGTCTTTCCTTCTCAAAGCAGAAGAGCCTCAATTTGGTCATCTTGGCCTGATCTAGATTGGCAAAAAGAAGTGTGTTCATGGCTGCATGAAAGTCTAGCTTTTAGATGAGAAAAAGGGAAAGTGTGCCATGAAAACGCTTTTTTTGCGTTTTAGGGGAGAAGAAGCACCTTTAAAAAGGTGCTGGTTTTCCCAGCTTCTTTTTTAAAAACTGCGGAACAGCGCAGCTCCATCTAAAGGCTGTGGTGCAGCTGCTAAGCATTAAGGAAAAGGCAACTTCATGTCACACTTTCCTGCCAATCTAGAAAGCCCCCTTGGTTTCCAGGGGGAGTTCAGGCTCAATCTGATCAAGGGCCCATTTGTTGGTCTTCTTGGCTCTCGATGGTATCTTCAGCACTCTTCTCCAGCACTACAGTTCAAATGAACTCATTCTCACCGTATGGGAGGGAGTTATTGAAGTTGATAAATTGCCAATGGCACTTCCCTGGTTTTTTTGGAAGGTGGCCTTGGTAGAAACCACCCTCACCTTGTAGCTTTTCAAGAAGGAAAAGGAAATGGAGAGCTCATCTAGCTCAGCTGAGAGAAAGACAGCTGGAATATCCTGTCTGGTGCTGAGTTATGGCCAGAGAGAACTTACGTTCCACAATTTTGGGAAAGATGCCTTCTGGCTCAGACTACGGAGTGTGAGGAAGGGTTGAACCAGTCACTCTTAAGGAGAAGGTGCTGCATCTGAAGAGCATGCTGGTTGTTACCTCTTATGTTCTGAGCTGTAAAGAAACCCCATGGAACTCAAGGAGATTTAATATCTAGTATACTTACACATGTTTGGGCTGTAAACACAGCAGGCTGTGCCCCAGTGTTTAGAGAAATAGAGAACACATAACAATATAGTGCTTGTTTTCTCAAACCCTTTCAGCTCTCCATTATGAACTTCCAATGGCTAACGTACTTATGACCAAAGTTTAATAGAACAGACAGAAGGTTGGGTTTTTTTTGGTCATCCCTCGCAGCAAAGGGCAAATTTATAAAGAACACTTGTAAAGTACAAAATGCTGTCAGTATGTAAAATGCCATCACCCACTCCCTAAGAGTCAAAAACCCTTCACTTATTGTTTAGGGAGACATTTTGTCAGATTTACTGTCCAGGACAAGAGCAGTGACATTCTAAGTGGCTTAAAATCCACACAGCTACAACTCCAAACATGTTTTATTATACATGTCATAAGCCGCCTCGATCCCGTGGGAGAGGTGGCATTATAAATAATAATAATAATAATAATAATAATAATAATTGAACATAAGAAAAGTTATGCTGGATCAGATTGAAGGCCCATCTAGCCCAGCATTCTGTCCACAAAGCAGCTAACTAGTTGCTTATGGAAAACATACCAGCAGGCAACCAATTGGGTCAAGCACAGAAATCTAACAGATTGCAACAGGAGAAAAGAGTCCTACTCTTGTTACCAGCATAGAAACACAGTGGGTTGCTGGACTAGCCCCTGGTTTTGTGGGCTAATAGGTTTTAGAGATTTATTTGCATAGCTGGTATAACAAAGTATACAAATAAACAGTCTTGGTATCACTATACCAGGCCTGCTCTCTTGGCTTTCCTTTTCAAAGACTCTTCCCGCAGAGTCACTTTGTCTAGCTAAGACTGGAGGCAAGTACTGAAAGCATTTCAGTTTTAGCAACTATGTCTGAGGGGTTCCATTAATCCCAGTGATATGCAGGTAACAGAAGAAAGTGGCTTTATGGGGTAGGGACTTGTGACTAACCCAACAAAAGCACCAAGAAACGAGAAAGGAATGTAGCAGTTCACATTTCCGTGTTTGTTGCTGCAAGAATAGACTTTACACAGTTTTGGCATTATGTTGTTGTTGTTATATGCCTTTACACAGTTTTGGCATTATGTTGTTGTTGTTATATGGGGACCCTAAGGTGACCTTATCACAGAGTTTTCTGGGGCTGAGAGTATGTGACTCACTCAAGGTTCCCATGGCCGAGTGGGGAACTGATTTCCACTTTCCAGAGTAGTAGCCCAAAGCTCAAATCACTAGACTAGGCCTGCTCTCTTGGCATTATACAGTATTAGGGTTTCCTTCTCCAAGGCTCTTCCCACTGAGTCACTTCGCACAGTATCAATTCCAAAGCTAGCTTTCCTTCCAAACTGTTAGCAAGGATCTTCTACTCCACCTCTTAAGGTATATCTGTACTACACAGTTATATCAGTTTGATATTGCTTTACCTGTCATGGCTCTATCCTAATGTATCTTGGGGTACTTAGGTACTTAGAGGTTTCTTCTACAAAGTTTTGTACACTCTTCTTTACATCTACTAGTTCCCAACATGTCCTGATTCTTTTCAGGTTCTTAGGAACCATAGTCCTTTCTCTGGAGTTTATCATACGATGGAATTTGGGGGTATAATGCAACGGCAATCTGAATGCAATCATGGGGTTTCATGTAATTGCATATGAGTGTATCTCACGCAATTTCGGGCAATGGGAAGTCATTCCGAATGCAATCATGGGGTTTCACGTAATTGCATATTAGAGTATCTCACACAATTTCAGGCAATGGGGGGGGGGGGGTCATTTTCGGGAAATGGGAAGTCATTCTGAACGCATTCCGAATGCAATCAGATTTCACGTAAATTCACTAAACTAGCAAATTCACGTAATTGTGGACTGGCTCCATTCGTAATTGAGAGAAATTCCTCCCATGTGATAAACTCCTCTGACTCTCTCTTTCCTTTCTCCCCAGAAGCCAACCCTCTTCTCCAGGTCAGAGAAGAAGTTTACAACAAGAGCATCAGGGATTGTAGTGCCAGAACCACTTCTACCAACAGAAAATACATGCCATGAACGTATAGGAAACTGTTACTTTGTTGACTGATGCTGATTTTTATTGACATGGACGGACAGAAGCACTTGTGGAATTTTCTGCCTCAAGTATCAAAAACAATGTAACCATCTGTGAGTACTATGTAGTGTAATAGAGGGTGGAAGAGATTCACTATTCCAGTAGCAAAAGTCTTGGGATGACCTTACCAAAACTTCCATATTCTCATTACAACAGAATGGCCTTCCTCAACAAGTAAAGAGAGAGAGAGATTCTTGTTCAGAAAACTGGTTGTTATTGGCATCTTCAGTACCAACTAGAGCTTCCTTTTGGGGGTAAATACTAGCTCATGCATCTTGATTTGTATCATGACTTTTTAGTCTTCCCCCAAGTTTGACCCACAACTATTGTTACAAGGAGGACAACTGTTTGATCTGGGCTGACAATAAGGCAATTACTATCGTGAAATATAAAGCTCTTAAGAGATGTCGCTCTTGTTTTGCCATTAAAACTTCAAGAGCACATCTTTAAATCTTGCTGATCATCTTTTCAGTCTTTAGGAAGATCTGAAATGGTGTCTCTCTCGCTAAATAATATTTAAGAAGATCATGGTTTCACAAATAAGTACAGTCGTTGCTTTATTCTAAAGACATGGTTGCTGTGGTTTCTCTTGTTGCTGAAGAGGCATTTTGTTTGAGAGATAGAGAGTCTAGTGGAACATCATTGAGGGCAAATTGGTATCGCCAAAGGCTATGTCAACAGCAGCCATTGTAGGCTGTTGCCAAGTCCTAACTACGCCATCAGCGTAAATATCTTCAAGATCCTTCCACTTTTTTCTGGGCATGCTGCTAAAACCCTTACACAACACACTGATTCTCTGTCAGAACGGGGGTCCAGAATCCCAGACAATCAACCAGTCAGCTTTATGTAGAATAAACAGAACTTTATTGATGCTCCAGGATCAGCAATACCACACCATTCAGCTTCTTAGCTGAGACTGACCAGTTCCCGCCCAGCACCTCTATACATCCCAATAGCCCTACTCCTCCCCCTTCTGCCAAAAGCCCACGAACTAACACATTCCATGTCTTTTCTGCTCTCTTCCCACCAAATGCTGTTACATTCCTAGCCTCAGAGCTGAGCAGCTACAAGGCCAACTGATAACATCCTCCTGGCACCGTTATGCACTCCTCCCTTCTGTCTAGCAAAATCTAACTGCACCTAACTCTATATCCATCATCCCCATAACTACCACAAAACTATATCTGATAGAAGACTAAAAGGATTCTAACATTCTCACTCTTGTCTAGATTCTTGTCATTCTCCAAGCAAATGCTGTTCTCCACTGAAAAGAAAGAAGATACAGATGGCCTATCTGGAAGGCCAATAATGCACAGAGCTTGGGAAAAAAATACATTTTTTGGACTACAGTGATAATGTTTCCAAGCTCTGCATATAAGGATGCTTCCCATGTACCTTACTGCTCCAGTATTAGGTAAGAAGTGGTAGACATAACCAACTAATAGAACAAAGAAAGGAAAGGTAATGTTAAAGCTGGGCGTTTGTGCTGACGGCTTTGTAAGACACATTCCGACATTCCTGAAGAGGAAAAACACTGAATTGTAAGAAGTCTTCACTGCATTGTAAGAAGTTTTGAAAATTTTGAAAACCACACACTTAAGCGGTGGATGCAATATGCAATTTTCTCTTCGCCTAGAGAAGTCATCCCCCTCAAAGATGTCAGAAAACATCTTGGGACTCTTCGGGTGCTTCATCTAGACTGGAAGTTAAAGCTTACGTTTCTATACCCTTCAATTATATATCATATTACAAAGTGGCACATGGACCATAGATCTCTCATAGAGCACATACTGCTTTGCCCTTCTTAGAATAAAATAAATAAAGCCCACCGGTTTAATTCCAGTCTCTGGGGGCAATTATGTAATGCTGGCTGTGATTCACTGTTAATGTTAAAATGACATATTTTTTGTTCTGTCCATCTACAGCTGGGATGAGGTATATATTTTGTATCATGACAAGGTGATAACAAAATGCTGCCACCATCATATAAGGTCCTGAAATTTTTGAGTCTTTTAGACACTTTTCCCAACAGGACAAGTCTCATTTTTGTCTTCTGATTCTAACATTCTCTGCAGCTCAGAGCTTGGAGACATTACTCCCCAAATCCCCCCAATATCCCTCCACTGGTGGGGATTTACAAATGTCCCTTCATAGCAGAGGCAAATATCATATATACTCATGTATAAGTCTAGTAATTTTAGTCAAAACATTGATCCAAAGAACCTACGTCGACATATTCATGGATCAATGTAAGTACAGTCTATTTTCCATTTCAGACACACACACCCCCATGGAAATTCTCAAATATTCAAGCCTCATCGGCTTCAATGGCTGTGCACTCCCGTGGGTGTGTGCCCCATTTAAAAACCCTTCCTGCTTGTTAGTCTGCGAAAGACCGAGACTGTGGACTCGAAGTCTGAGAAAATGGAGGGACGACTGTACTGCAGTTTAGTTCTTATTTTTTAAAAAGGAAACATCCCCTTCTCTGAGGAGAATGGCAAAAGGCCAGGTCAGTCTGTCCCAGGAGCACTTAAAAGAAGCACTGATCCCCTCAATTTCCTCCACCATTGGGCCACGTCTGGTCTTTTTGAATGCCTGGGTGGAGGACATGCCGGCCGTGGTGGTTCTGTGGCACTTCCCCTCAAAGGAGCACCAAGTGGAGTGGGGCTTTGACGGATTTTTCAAAGACGTGTGTGTGTGTTTGCCAGCTTTTCTGGGTTAAAACCAGGCTGAGTTATCGCATTAAAATTAAAGGCTATTATCACTGCTAACATAATCATCATTTTCTTTGCTTTGCCTTTTCTGGTTGCCTCCCCACACACTGCACATTTACCACAGTTCCCTCCTCATCCATCCAGCCTTTAGTGTGAACACAAATAATTATGCCTGCTGGGATTTTGTACGTTTTTTGGCATTGTATTCCTTTGCTTTATCATTTACATCCTTTGTAACATGCCCCTAGGTTTTACCCTCAACTTATCCACTTTACCCTCAACTTATCAAATTTTGGGCCCAAAACCTGCCCTTGACTTATACATGAGGTTGACTTAAACTCAAGTGTATATTTTTGTTCCTAATAAATCACTGCCCTGTTTAGCATTTTGAAGACTTCTCAATGCACACCTAACAATGATTTATAATTTATTTTTGTAACTGGCCCTGCCCCAGAGTGTCCAGGCTCTACCTCACTCTGTACCATATTAAAAGAGGTGGGTTTATAGCCATGAAAGCTAGTGCAAAAATAAATACCAGTCAGCCTAAATTAACAACAACAATAATAATAATCCCATCCCTCTGCTTAGCAATTGGGGCGGCGTACAACAAGCTTAAAATGAACAACAGTTTAAAAACAATCCTACAACCCAATCTTCCCTTCCCCCCCCTTAAAACTAAATTAAACTAGTGCAAGGTTAAGTTAGGACAACATAAATACAATACAATACAATCAACTACAGGCAGCCACATCAAGGGGGAGGGTACGTGATCACCTTTATTGAGCCGGGAAGTTATTCTGGGAAGGCCTGCCTGAAGAGATCCGTCTTGACTGCTTTTTTTGAAGCTGTCAAGAGTGGAAATAAGACGGATCTCATCAGGCAAGCCATTCCAAATTCTGGGAGCGGTTGCAGAGAAGGCCCTCTGGGAGGTCTGCGCCAGCCTGGTCTTTATAGGCTGTAGCAGGTTCCTCCCAGAGGACCGGAGCGTGCGGGGAGGGTCATACAGGAAGAGGCGGTCCGCAAGATAAGATGGACCCAAGCCATGTAGGGCTTTGAAGGTTAAAATCAACACTTTGTACTGTGCCTGGAAATTAATCAGCAGCCAGTGGAGAGACTTAAGCACAGGTGTTATGTGTTCTCTCCTTGATTTTCCCGTAACTAACCTGGCTGCCATATTTTGTACTAGTTGAAGTTTCTGGGTTAGGCACAATTCAACTTTTACTCCCAATTAGAGGCACAATTGGTAAATTAACTTCCACTGGCCCATTGGTTCTACTCTAGTTTGGACTAACCATTTGATTTAGGTCAGGGTTCAGAATCGTGTAGCCCACCGCATCTCTCTTTGGCCAGCATTGCCAAAGGTGAGGAATGCTGGGAGTTGCAGTCCAATAATATCTAAAGGGCCCCATGATTCCTAATTTATGCCAAAGTGCTCTCTTAAGTCTGGGAAATGTCAACAGCTAAGAAAGGTGGCTAAGACCTTTGAAGACTGGCATCAGTCGGAGTAGATTATACTGGATGAAATGCATACACAATCTAAGCAGCTACAAGGCAGTATCCTATATAGCAGGATTTTATTTATATTCAGGCCACGCTGTTGTACAGTCCTTGTAGGTCATTGAAAATAACATGTTGAAAGTAATTATTTGGTGCTCTTCAGTTATTAATTTATTTTATTTTAATTTTTTGCATGCCAGTCTCCCAAGCTGGAGTTCTGTGTCAACCTATCTCTCTCCTCCTCCATTTGTATCCCTGCATGAAATCCTGGACCTACATTTCTTGGAATGGGTTTTGCTACTGCAATACGCCAGGGCATGGCAGAAGGGAGGTGCACTTGACATATTCAAGGTCTGTAGGACTGAAATCTGGCATCAAAACATCTTCCAGGGTTGAATCTTGGTTGAGCTCTTATAGTCGAGGTTACATCACAACATTTGAAATTCTCCCCACCTGCTGAATGGAAACATAGTGCCAGCAGCTATTCTTTTAATACCTGGCTTTCATTTCTGTTTTATAAGTCTTATATGGAGTCTTTTGAAGAAAAAGAAGCTTGCACTGTAAGCAGTTTTTTCTCCTCTTCAGTGTCTCGCTACACCATGTTCTGAAGGCATGAGATGCTGCAGTCTGGTCAAAGCTGAGCATGCTTAGAACTACTGACTGCCTGGATAAGAGACATGTCTCACAGTTATACATATGCTGTTTGGAGTTGTATCAGATAAGAAAGGTTGGACGCTTTCCAAAATATATCATTAAAATAATATCCAAAGTACTATGTGCAGAAATTAATAGGAGAAGTACCTAAGGTTGGCTCTGACCCAGACGTAGCATGGTCCATTCCAATAACGTCACATGAGAAATGGAAGGTTGAAAGATTG
Source organism: Urosaurus nigricauda (assembly GCA_034509955.1). Classification (NCBI taxonomy): domain Eukaryota; kingdom Metazoa; phylum Chordata; class Lepidosauria; order Squamata; family Phrynosomatidae; genus Urosaurus; species Urosaurus nigricauda. The sequence continues at coordinate 19,568,689 of JAOEGL010000014.1, read as the reverse complement.
TCACAAATATTGCACAAACTGACTGAACCTTGCATTGTTGCTTAATTTATTAGTCAAAACAATAGCTTTCAAGGAGTAGACCTAGGAGAGAGAAAATGGTGAGCGGTTGCGTCAATGATTTGTGATTCATCAAGTTGCTATTGTACCAAATCCTTCTAGAGGAAAACATCACCACTGCCTTTAGGTATCGGTTAATTTCTAAATTTTACTACAAGGAGTTGATATAATTTGAATTAGGTTATGGAAGGGCACCTGCTGACTGACTATTTCTGAAAGTAATTGAAATATATTGACAATACTTTTTGAAATACTTGAAATACTTTGAATTAGACACAATTTGAAAGACGGAAACAAAAGATCAATGTTTCTATTCACACAGAAGAACATTCAAAATCATTTCATCAGGACCCATGTAGAAGACTACCATTTATAGGTACTAAGGGATAAGCTGAGAGACAACTTTTTATACTGTATAAAACTGTGAAAACTAATTAGATACATAATATCAGTTATTTTAATATATACATTCATGAATAAGTTCATATCCTACTGAGTACTCTGTGATTTAGTTATGAGCACAAATGATGTGCAAATTGAACTTCTATATTAAAAATTCATCCAGTATACACAGTAGCGATTGCAAAGGAGTTTGCTCAGATGCAGGAGCTGAAATTACAAACATTTGATTAGTTCGAAATGGCAATACTCAAAAAAGCCATTTTAGAATTTTACTCATTTTTTGTGTGTCATGTAATATAAGGAAATTGCAGTGTTTATCTGGCAGAAAGTTCTTAGAAGAAGTTGCTTGCTTTAAATAAATATTCTCGATTTACAGTTCTATTAAATGTGGCCTTTAGGCTCATTGAATATGCCGGCTTGATCCCGGAGTATTCTGATCCTGGCGCTGCCCCAGTTTCCCACCATTACCTCTGTACTCTGCAGCAACACCAGGTGGTTGTCTACCCACGAGTCCTGCTGGGTTGCCCAGCGCCACCACCATGAGTCACTCCCTCAGAGGTCAGAAATGAGGCACCCAGCATTTAACACAAGACTGGGCAGCTTGTTGTCAATCTTCCCTTGACAAGTATGTCTAGTCATAGAATCCTAGAGTTGGAAGAGACCCCAAGGGCCATCCAGTCCAATCCCATTCTGCCATGCTGGAATACACAATCAAAGCTCCCCCAACAGATGGCCATCCAGTCTCTGTTTAAAGACCTCCAAAGAAAGATACTCCACCATTCTCTGAGGGAGTGTCCCTCTGTACACACCGGCCTTAAAGGCCGGGTTGGGAGCAGAGTTTGGGGTGTACCGTCTACAGGACACATAGCCCAGCTCCGCCCCCGGGGTGGCATGATGCCATGCATTGCACAGCACTTCTCCAGCATTATGCAGTGCTGAAGGACTGCCATAAAGCTGTGCAGCCACGGCTATCACAACCTTTCCAGGGCGTAAAAAGGGGCTGCTTTTTGCGGCTCTTTTTTGCGTCCTGGAGAGGCCAGATTGGGGCTGCAGCATGACGTTGCTGTGGCCTTGATCTGGCAAAAATGGAGGCACCTGCAGGCTGCCCCTTAGGGGCGGTCTGCACAGCCCCTGTGTCCCATTGTCATACAGCTCTTACTGTCATGAAGTTCCTCCTAATATTGAGGATGAATCTCTTTTCCTGGAGCTTGCATCCATTGTTCCAGGTCCCATTCTCTGGAGCAGCAGCAAACAAGCTTGCTCCATCCTCAATGTGACATCCCGCCAAATATTTAAACAGGGCTCTCATATCACCTCTTAACTTTCTCTTCTCCAGGCTAAACACACCCAGCTCCCTAAGTCTCTCCTCATAAGGCGTGGTTTCCAGACCCTTCATTATTTTGGCTGCCTTTCTCTACCTATGCTCCAACTTTGCAACATCCTTTTTTGAATTGTGGTGCCCAGAACTGGACACAAGATTCCAGGTGAGGTATCCGACTGTAGCAGGCAGTGCTCATCTCCATCCCTAACTCGAAGAGCCAACATTGTCAAGGATGAGTCTGTGACGATGTGGCCAGCATGACTGCACAGAACGCTGATACCTTCCCACCAAAGTGGTACCTATTTATCTACTTGGACATTTACATGCTTTCGAACTGCTAGGCTGGCAGAAGCTGGGACTGGTGATGGGCACTCACTCCAGCACGCGGCACCTGGGCCTCACACTGCCGACCTGCTGATCTTGCAGTTGTCAGAGTCAGCGTCTTAACCACTGAGCCACCACGTCCCTGCACCGTGGGACACATGGGTAAACAGCCACCCCACATCACGATGAAATGCTCCAGATTTTCCTGCAAAATCGGAACAAAAGGCGAGTCTTTTTTTTCACCAGTTTAGCCAGGGACAGGGTGGATTTCCCTATCAAGACAGTTCTCACTTGAATCAGGGCTTTGGTCCTGCATTGTGAAGACAGGGCAATGTGAGTAGGGAGAACCAGTGTAATTGCCCCAGGTAGACACAGCCTTTATCTAAAACTACTTTCTTTACCATGGCGCATCCAAATAAGAGGACATAACTTTGAATCATAAACCACAAGAAGCAACAGCAATACTTACACAGACAATGCAGTATTGCCAACAGATGGACGAGAAAAGGATGGAAAAAGACACATCACTTGACTTCAACAGAGTGGTTTAAGTGCTGTATGTTGACTCATTGTCATAAGATGCACTACGCTTCCTTGTCAATGTAAACACCATGCTAGTCCCACTATTAACACAAAGCAGTTTGATAGCCATTAAATAAATCTCGCCCTGGCATGAGGCCTAGTGGGCACTCGATTTCTAAGCAGTCAGATAACAGGGGCCAAATTAGTTGAGATGGCATTCATGGAATTAGCAACTGCATGAATGATTTTAAAAAGTAAACAGCAGATGTAGTGAATTCAATTCAGATCAGGAGCCTAGCAGGAGTGAGGGTTTTTTTTTTTAACCCTTTAGCAGTGGTCCCATTTCAAATTATGAGGCTCCATCTGCTAACTGTGTTGGAAGAAAGGCTTCTGTTAGTATTTAGGGAAACTTTTATCTCCATAATAAACAGCAAATAGACATAGGAGCACTGAACCAGTTCCAGACTATGGGGAATCAAAGCTTCCTAATCCCCACTCTTCTAGTATTAGGATTCAGATCGCTCTCTCCCACCTGCAATTTACTTTTAAAAAAACCCTCCACAAACACTATGGTCCAAATCCAATATGATGCTTATTTGGGTGCTGGGATTGTTGGCCCTCCCCCTTCAACCCTCAGCCCTCTTCATAGCTAAAAACTGTAGTTTCCCAGACCTCTGATGCAGGTTTAGGGTAAGTAAGAGAAGGTTTAAGGGATGTGGTGGCTTAGTGGTTAAAATGCCAGTTCGGATGATCATAACGTTGGCAGTCCGAGGGCCAAAAGCCGCATGATGGGGTGAGCTCCCATCACCACTTCTGTCTAATTAAAAGATTGTACATATAGTGCTGTGTGAAGAAGAAGGAGAAGAAGGAGAAGGAGAAGGAGAAGTTGTTTTATTTCTAACCCGCCCCTCTGTCCAAGCAATCGGGGTGGGGTACAACAGAATTAAAACAATCACAGTCACAAAATAATTCCTACCACCCCATCCCTAACCTCCCTAGCCTCCCACCCCTTAAAACCGAATTAAACTAATATGAATTAAAACAAAGCAAACAAAGATTGCCTGGACAGAGGGGCAGGTTATAAATAAAACTACTACTTCTTCTTCTTCTTCTTCTTCTTCTTCTTCTTCTTCTTCTTCTTCTTCTTCTTGCAAACAATATGACTTGATAAAACCAATATCTCCCGGCTTTATACCCCTGATGCGGTGGCATCAGGGGTATAAAGCTGGGAGATAGTTGGAAGAGCCTAAGGCTTAGCTTCGGAGCCGGAAGAGATTAAGTAGTTTCTGGGAAGGCCTGCTGGAAGAGATGCATCTTTACAGCTTTTTTGAAGCAATAAAGGGTCGTAATAAGACGGATCTAATCCAGCAGGCCATTCCATAGCCTGGGAGCGGCACCCGAGAAAGCCCTCTGGGAGGTCTGCGACAGCCTAGTCTTCATGGGCTGTAGCAGGTTTCTCCCAAAGGACCGGAGCGTGCGGGGGGGATCATACGGGGAGAGGCGGTCCCTGAGATAAGATGGACCCAAGTCATGTAGGGCTTTAAAGGTTAAAATCAACACCTTGTACTGCACCCGGGAACTGATCAGCAGCCAGTAGAGAGACTTGCGCATAGGTGTTATGTGCTCTCTCCTCGATGTTCCAGTAACTAACCTGGCTGCCATATTTTGAACCAATTGAGGTTTCCAGGTTAAGCACAGGGTTAGCCGCATGTAGAGTGCATTACAGTAATCTAAACATGAGGTTACCAGAGTGTGTACTACAGATTCCAGATCCTTCAAATCCAGGAAATCCAGGAAAGGGTGCAGCTGGCATATCAGCCGAAGTTGATAACAGGCACTCCTGACTGTCACATTCATCTGACGAGTCATGTGAAGCGACGAGTCCAGAAGTACCCCCACACTGCAAACAGAGTCCTTAGAGGGGAGTGTGGCTTCGTCTAGGACTGGAAGTTGTATTCCCAAACCTGGTTTCGGGCCTGCAACTGTCAATACCTCCATTTTGTCTGGATTGAGTTTCAATCTGTTTGTAAATTTATAGCACTATATAAATAAAGGTTAATACTACTACTAATAATAATAATACTCCCAGCTTCTGCCAACCTAGCAGTTCGAAAGCATGCAAACGCAAGTAGATAAATAGGTACCACTTCTCAGTGGGAAGGTAACAGCGTTCCATGCAGTCCCAAAGGAATGAAACCACAATTCTACAATGACCATATATTGATATGCAAGTAACCACGTTGCAGTAATACTACAAAACACAGAATACACAACACAAAGTGCTATAGAGAACTATAGATCTCAAACTATGTCCCACTGTGTTGGGATATATAGTTCTCTATAGCACTTTGTATTGTGTAGTCAAATGCAGCAAATGCATCTGAGGGAGTAGACTGAAGTCTACGAAAGCTCATGCTGCCAATTTCTTTCTGTCAGTGAGTCTCAAAGGTGCTACAAGATCTCTCTACATACGGTACTGACTCTACAGACTAACATGGCTATATCTTTGAATTCTTTCCAAGTTATAATTAATTATACTAATTATATAATGTCAACTGATATTCTATGAGTATGTTTACAGCAGTTTACGGAGATGAGAGATAACCTGATTGTTCCTATTCTGCAGGAGGCGTAAATATATTATGCACACTCCTTCTCAGGCTTCCCTCTCTCTCTAAAGCAAAAATAGTGAATACAGAATTTGGGTAGATGGAGTAGTAGACCTGGACAAAGAAGAACAATCTGGATAGAAACAATTCAGAATAATTGAGCATTCTAATGAAAACCACATGTAATGTACAGTATTAAGATGATATTAAACAATAATACATTTCTAATAAAAATGATGATTAAATAGGAATCTTCCTCACCAGTGCTTTAATCTGTGGTTTAAATAGTTAAAACTGAGCCAATTCAAAGAAGCAATTTAAATTATTATTTAAATAAACCCTGGCCGCAATTTATCCACTCCTGGCTCATAGCCATGCTTGCTTGTTCCACTTCAGTTCCATACCTTCCGAACCCCACAGTTAAAATGTGGAGTTTCTTTTCACTAAAACCAGCATTCATCTTGGTTCTCTCAATATGGTAAAAGTACGCTATGATTCAGAAAGTATCAAACTGGAGAAGGGAAAAAAAGAAAAAGAAAAAGAGAGAGTATAGACTCATGTATAAGTCTAGAAATTTAGGTTAAAAATTGACCCAAAAAACTGACTCGACTTATCCTTGGGTCAATGTAAGTATATATAAGGCAAGAATTTAATCTCCCCTGGAAGCACGAACCCCCTTCTACTTTCTCATCCATCCAACCAATGAACACAACAAATAGTTACGCCTACTAGAATTTTGTAAGTTCTTTGGCATTGTTTTCCTTTGCTTCATCCTTTACATCCTTCATTACATGCCCTTATGTTTTACACTCAACTTATCTACGGGTCATATCAAAATCTATAATTTTGACCCCGAAACCTGCCTTCGACTTATATATGAGGCCAACTTGTAGTCAAGTATATACCGTAATGATGGCAATCTATGTTCTGAGAATGCTTCTTGCCAGGTTTATACATTTGACACATCCTAGCTTTGAGGGCTATGTTTTTTTGTCCGCTTGCATGCAAAGTTGACAAGTGCTCTATCATCAGCCTTGCATAAAGATGAGTTCCCCAGAGGGTTCCATTGCACACATACAGTCATTTCTTGTTAGTTTTGAAGGGTTAGCATAGGTCCCTTGCTAGGAAATGAAAGTATGATGCAATATCCATGTAGACAGCTGCTGCTGGAGGTTATTGGGACAAGATGTGCTGTCAAATGGTAACTTAGGATGCATTCCCTTACATGCAATTTAAAAACAACAACATTGGCTTGGATCCAAAGATCCCCAGAGCAAAGTTCCACTTACAGGATGCTCCTGGTATCAGGATCAGTTTGCTGATCAACTCCAGCCCCCTGAAAATCTGTTGTGGGACCCTCTGGAGCAGCCTAGAAGATAGTACAGTACAGCAAAGAGTAGTAAAAATGAACTCTCCTCTCTATTTCATCAGTTTGACTGCTGACTCAGAGGTTGTCTGCACTGGCAAAATAAAGTGGCTTCAAACCATCATGAAGGCTACCTGTCCAGGTGACATATGATGTGAAACCAGGTAGAAATCGACACGAAGCTGCACTCCAGGACTAAAAACCGGAGCAAAAAGAAGCTCCGATATTCCGCCTCAACACCAAAAATATGCACCATGGCATGCGCAAATAAACCGCACGGCATGAGTGCAGGAAAGCAAGGCAGCGTATGGAAGCAGTCTGGAGCATGTGCTCTAGGATGCGTGAGATGCAGCCGCCGGCATCACTGCTCACCATATGGGGTTTTTGTTTGAGCATACATGTGCACACATGGCCACCTGCACCATCGAGCACATACCCCATGGTCCAAAAGTATGACAAATACAGCAAGTCACCAATAATGAAATATATGTAATTACAACATACACAAGCCACAGTCTAACAGCAGGGTGGGGAAGGGGGTATGTATAGGGAGCCTCCATGATTGTGCTTTGCCAGTGTATCACTTGGTGCACCAATGCACTGTATCGCTTGTGCGACTGTGTCTGGACACACAGGGGTCCAATGGGATGGCAGCCGGGTGAGAGGTGGGAGGCAATTGGCCCTCACAGGCAGTGTGATTGTGCGATGAAGTGCATGAATGCTGGAGAAGCAAGGAAAAAATAACCAAGGGGCACAGCTTGATGCCACATGGTGCGGACTGGCCATGGGTGTTCAGCCTGCCTTGGGAGCCGACAGTGCAGACAGCAGGGTTTCTCCCACTTTCAGAAAACCCAAGATGGAGCCATTTTTTCCTGTCCATCTGCTCAGCCCCTTAGAGGCTCTTCTAACAAAGAGCCCAAGTTTCTAAATGACATAAAGTCAGCCCTCCATATCCACTGATTGTGCATCCACCGATTCCACCATCCACGCCTTGAAAATACATTTTTTAAAAACTCCAAAAAGCAAAGCTTGAATTTGCCATTTAATATAAGGGACACCATTTTAGTATGCCACAGTATATAATGGGTCTTGAATATCCATGGATTTTAGTATCCTCATGGTTTCCTGGAACCAACCCCCAGGGCTACCAAGGGACCACTCTAAATCAGAGCAGCCAGAACAAAGCATTGCATCGATACAACAGAGCTAAAAATATTGAAGATCTTTAATTGAGGTTGGTGTAGTGGTTTGGACATTGATTAGGACTCTGGAGATCAGAGTTCAAATTCTCTCTTGGATGTAGAATCCCACCGGATGACCTTGGGCAAGTCACACTCTCTCAGCCTCAGAGGAAGACAATATATTCCCTTTCCCTCCTCGCACCTTGCTGTTCTTCTATAGTTTATTTGTGTTGTTTGTTTTGGCCAAATAATTGATCCTTCTCCTTGTAAAATCCATTTGGTGTGAAATTTTTCTTCGCTGTTTTTACTTTAATTTGTTGTATTGCTTATGTTTTTTTTCTGCCTTTATTATGATATTTGTATGTTTTGCTTAAGGGGTTGATTTTTAATTATTATTACTAGGTCATATTTTAAGTCTATATCTTTTTTTTTAACAACTCCACTTTTCTTTACAATATGTTTTTTAAAATCCCATTCTTTTTCTTCTTCTTCTGAATGTATTCCTTCTATTGCTTGTCAGTTTGCCCATTTCTATGGCTTTCATCATTTTGATCAGTCAGTCATCAATAGAAGGTATCTCTGAAGATTCCCACTTTTGGGCCAAAAGCATTCTTGCCATTGAGATAATATATAAAATAATTTTCCAATACAGTATTTGTTTCTGTCTTGTATTTGAATCTTGTTTAACATATTAAGTAAGTATATCTCAGGAATCCGGTCATATGATATGTTAAGCATTTTACAAATGGTCTCATGAAGCTGTGTCCAAAATCGTTTTATCACCGGGGAGGTCCACCACATATGGAACCAAGATCCTATATTCTTTTGGCAAGTTCTTATGAACTTTTTTGTTTCTTCTGAAGAAGTAGACTATGCCTAGGAAAGCTCATGCTACACTTTCTTCTGCACAGTTAGTCTCGAAGGTGCTGCAAGATCCCTTTGCATACTGATATTCCAGAACAACACAACCATGTCTCTGACTTCTTTTTCCTGTTTGGCTTTCCATCACAGTACACTTTGCTAACAGCACATCTATGTAGGTTGCATATAAAACCACCCTACTATCGTTTTTTAATGAGCAATTAAAGTAATGATAATATAGTTTTTTGTGGGGCTTTCGGGCTCTGTGGCCATGTTCTAGAAGAGCTCTCTGAAGATGCCAGCCACAGATGCTGGCGAAACGTCAGAAAGGACCTCTTCTAGAACATGGCCACAGAACCAGAAAGCCCCGCAAAAAACTATGGATGCCGGCCATGAAAGCCTTCGACTCCATAATGATATCTATGTTTGTACTTTTCACATTTTCATGCCCCCTCATTTCCCTAATGACATCCTTGCTTCCAATGATGTACACAAGTATCTTCCGGCCGAAATAAGACTTCATGCATCTTGCAAAGTGAACTGCAGTCTACAACATGTTGTGTCAAATGAAACATTTTAGTTTCTAAGATGTCACCACACACACTGGTTTGTTTGTTTTTGCTGCAACAGACTAAGACAGCTACCCCTTCCCCGCAAAAAACATTGAAAGATATTCCTTTGTATAAGAAAAAAAGACTGTAATGCAAGTGGTAATCCAACCAAGGTTCTACCAAAGCAAAGTCTCAGAGATGGAGAATACACCTCATCTCCCTCACTACCACTCTGTTTCTTTGTCACAATTTGTGTGTGGTAAGTGTTGGAAAAAAAAGATATAGTCACACAGGAGATTATCACACCGGAAAAAAAGACAGTAGCATAGCGGCATGCTCTTACAATATCGCGTGATAATGTGAAGATTATCAAATGACGTTGCAATTATCCCATGAATAAAGAGGAATGCAAGTGCCGCTTTTTATTCATGGAAAATCCCTGTGAATAAAAAGTGGTGCTAGAATTCTCTTTATGCATGGGATAATTGCATGATAATTGCAACGTCGTGTGATAATCTTCATGTTATCACATGATATTGACAGGAGCATACCGCTGTGCTCACGTCTTTTTTGCCGGTGTGATAATCTCCTTAAACATGAATGCAAACAGTGGTGATTAAAAACATAATGGTAAAAACATCCTACAAAAGAACCATCTCACATCCACTCTCATCCTATGCATTATTTTATTTCCCCCTCTTTACTTTTTGATCCAAAGTGCTGCATCATGTACTTGTTTTATAAGATAGCTTTGACACCTTCTGTATTTCTGTCCTTCCTTTTGGACACAGCTATTACTCCACTGATTAAGACCTCTTTTCCAGAACTCTTTTACAAAACAAAAGCCAAAAACACTCATATAGGTATACATTTGGGGCCGATTGATGCCCTGACAGGCAAAAAAAGTAGAAATTGAAAGATTCCATGCTGAAGTCTTGAAGGAAAATGACTACACACCTAGACAAGACTTCTTGGCCACAAGCAGACAGGCCCGATAAAGTGGGCCATGGCCGCTCCAGTGCCATCTGTGCTGGGGCTGTGGCAACCGCACACACACAGAACGAATCCAGGCTGTGGGCATGGTTTGCTGTCCGGCCAGCAAAAGGAACGGTTTTCCCCTACTCCTTTTGTAGCCAGGTTTAGGCCACCTTAGGCAGCTCCAGCACACCTTCCACCCTTTTTGAGGCCGTGCATCATCTGAACGCCACACCCCCAATGCCACATGACAGCGGACCTTTTGGTCTGTCTATTTGGTCCGCTTGTTAATCACAGGTGACTGGAATGTAAAAACAGGACACAGAACAGAATCAGACTGTAGGACAATTTGGCTTAGGATCAAGAAACGAAGCAGGAGACCAACTTGAGCTGCCTTGGGTCCCTTTCCGGGTGAAAGGCAGCATATAAATAAAATAAATGAATGATAAACTATCCTTCCATGCAGCGTCACCCAGTATTATAAAGCATATCAAAACGTATGGCTAACATACATTGCAAGAACTCTGATCTGGACAGAATTCTGAGACAGAGCCATGTTAGTCTGGAATATCAAAGTGCAAAAATATCTTGTAGCACCTTTAAGACTGAGGGATAGAACAGACGGCCATGAAGGACTGGCCAAAGGCTGCTGTGGCTGCAAAGCCACAATCATCCCCAGACTGCAACTGCACAGCCCTCTCGCAAAGTGGGCTGCCGCTGAGGTCCCAAAGCCTTCTTGCCACTTCTTTACCCGGCAGCTTCGTGCCAACTTTGGGGCATGCATCATCTGAATGCCATGCCCCTGAAGTGGCCGGAAGTCGCCTCTTTTGGCACGTCTGTTTTGGCGCTCAGTAAAAGAATCACGCCACAATAATTTGTAAACTAAGGGTCACTGTAGAAATAATGCAGTTTGACATCACTTTAACTACCAAGGCTCCATCCTACAGAATCCTAGAATTTGTAGTTTGGTGAGGCACCAGCACTGTTTGGCAGAGAAGGCTCAACACCTTGTAAAACCAGAAATCCCAGGATTCCATAGGCTGGTGTCAAACTATCTTATTTCTACAGTATAGATACACCCTTAGTCCACTTCCTCAGATGCATGGGGTGACCTGGTGCTCAGTAAGAACCTTCCTGGTCTGATTTTGTTCTTGTTTCCTGTCCAAGTACTTTGATGAGTGGATATTTTAATCATCCTTACTGTCATTTAAATTTCTTTGAGTTAACCCAACAATCAGACGCAGCATGTACCTTTCCTGAGCTATGTCACTTCAGACTGTGGCGGAGGTTTTGCAAATAAAACAGTCCAACATTTCTTCTTCCTCCTCCGTCTTTTGCTAAATACTTTAGTAACATTATTTAGAGGTTACACTTTGAAGCTAGACCTTTTCAGCCAAGCCAACTGGCTTGGGTTAGAGAAGAGGCTGTGAGATTTTGATCTTCTTGTTGACACAGCACTCTGTAATTCCATTTAGAGAGCCCTACCATAATTACATATACTGCTAATTAGTTTCAGTCAGGAGAGCAACTGCTGTAAAAATCCATCCACCAGTAACTGCACGGAGATAGCCATTTTTGTATGAGCAACCTAAGGTGCAGAGGGGAGGGTGACTGCTATGAGAGACATGCCTTGTCAGATCGAATAATCTGAGTGTAGAGAGACAAGCAACATCCAACAGGCTGAACATCCAACAGGCTGAAAAGATCCAAAACGATTTGACCTTTCCAAAGGTGACAATGCGGCTTGATCCCACATTAAGATCTAAAAATGTACAGTGCACCCCTCACATTTGAGAGTATCTTAATGTGGATGCCAACTGAAAAATGTAATACAAAGTCGCGTTAGACCTAGTCTCCAGCGTCCTGAACATCTCGACTGCCATTTCAAGTAAAATTATTAGTCCTTATGGTCTAAAGGCACATGATGCAGCAGCTCTTCTAAAGCTAAGAGAATCTGAATCTTGGTACAAGAGACACACCACCCTGAGTTCCACTGAAAATAGCCAGATACAAATGCAATATATAATTTAGAACTATAAAGTATGACTTTAGCCTTTATAATCTCCTAGCAGCCACATGGCCAGAAGGAAGAGATTCCAGCCTGCAAGAAGTGCCCCTCTGTGCCTTCTGAGAACAAAAAACAGCAAAATGCAGGTCTATGACTAACATCTTCAATTTTTCCCCTCCTGTATGATTTTTAACACCTTGCCTGATGAAGAAGCCAGTGGAGATTTGAAAGCTTGGAACATGCATTTTGGTTGGCCCAATAAAGGTAAAAGAAGTAAAAGCCTATAAACCTAAAGACAAAAAAATTCCATAGTGTGGATTGTTTGTAAAGGCTACAAAAAACATTACAGCTTCAGAAATACTGTTTGATCTTGAGAGTACAGATCTACAGGCGGCCTTATTTTAGACGGTGGTGGGAAAAGATATGAGATCACCCTATAAAACAGGTGGCCAGATTTTATCTGGATTCTCAGCAAACTATGCAGCATTTATTTGGAACATTAACTAGCCCATTTGTTGTGGTTCTTGTTGTTGTTGTGTGCCTCCAAGTCTTTTTTGACATATGGAGAATCTAAGGCAAACCTGTCATAGGGTTCTTCAGAGGGGTGCTTGCCATTGCCATCCTCTGAGGCTGCGAGTGTGTAACTCACACACCTACCCTCTGCTCACTGCCAGAGCTTGAAAAGTTATTTTTAAAAGGAATGACAGTTACAGTTCTAGTACCAAGGGTCCCAAACTAGTTACTGCATATACTCGACTATAAGTTGACCTCATGCATAAGTAGAGGGTAGGTTTTGGGACCAAAATCATATATTTTGATATGACCTATGGATAGGTAGAAGGTAAAAATTAGGGGCATGTAACAAAGGATGTAAAGGATGAAACAAAGGAAAACAATGTCAAAGAACTTACAAAACTTCAGCAGTTATAACTATTTGTGGTTATAACTAAACGCTGGATGCATGAGATAAAGGGTGGCCAGTGCTTCCAGGGCAGATTATATTTTTGCCTTTCACCAGAGGATGGTTCCTTTTTAAATAAGAGTTAAAGCGCAGTACTTACATTGGCTTAAGTCAACTCAAGTTTTTTGGGTCAAATTTTTGACTAAAATTTTAGACTTATACATGAGTATATACGGTCATTACCATTACAATTGCCCTTTGAAAAATGTAACTTTTTGAACTTTTTGCCCTTTGAAAAATGTAGCATTCTGAAGAGTAGTAAAATAATTGCAAAATCATGGGACTCAATTTTGACTTAAAATGGAGGGGAGAGGAATAGGCAATCAGTCGGATGAATTTGATATCAGTTTGAAATCAAAACAGGGCCAACTGAAAATCTGGAAGTAATTTTGACATAGTCAAGGGACTCTTTAGATAGGAAGATTATACCGGTATGTATAGTTTCACAAATAGAAAAGAAAAATTTAAGGCACTGCAGAATCCTCAGGTGTCAATTGTAAAAAAATTTAAAGGATGTCTGCAAGAGGCAAAAAATAAACCAGTGGTGGCAGAGAGAGAAGAGATGCCTGTTTAGGCCCCTAATAGTTTTCATTATGTATCTTAGAAACGTGGAAAACTTTAGGATTTGGGGACCATGTGCCGTGAGGTTAAGAGAATGAATGGGAAAGGCACCTTTTCACACTCTCCAGAATTCTAATCACCATCACTTTGCTATCAAAGCTTGGGAAAGTTACTCTTCTATAATACAGTTCCCAGAACCATCCACACTGTTTAAGGAGTGCCCATGCTGTCTGAAAAGTAATATTTCCTAGCTCTGCTACAACATGCTCAACTTCAGGACCAGCACCTAAACCCAAACGGGTGCCTTTGGTACTATACAATAGCACAGGAGGCGAGACCCAGCATGGTGTAGTGGTTTGAACATTGGACTAGGACTCTGGAGACCTGGGTTCAAATCCTTACTCAGCCATGGAAACCCACTGAGTGACCTTGGGCGAGTCACACAATCTCGGGGCTGCAGAAAATGCCACAGTAGGTCACCTTCAAGGTAAAGGTAAAGGTAGTCCCTTGACATGAATGTCTAGTTGTAACTGACTGTAGGGGGTGGTGCTCATCTCCATTACTAAGCCAAAGAGCCAGTGTTATTCGAGGACTACTCCAGTGGTCATGTGGCCAGCATGACTGCACCAAACACTGTTACCTGTACCTATCTATCTACTTGTATTTCAATGCTATCAATGCAGAAGCTGGGACTAGTGGTGGGAGCTCACCCCATCATGCGGCACCTGGGCTCGAACTGCCAACCTTCCAGTTTTCCGATCATCAGAACTGGTGTCTTAACCACTAAGCCACCGCATCCCTTAGGGTCATCCCTTAGGGTCACCATAACTCGGAAACCTGACTTGAAGGCATACAACAACATGAGAATCAGAAGGAAAGGTGTCCTTATCCTTCTCCCTGCCTCCCCATGACCCCATAAAACTTCCTTTAGCTAAAGAGGCTTGAAGAGAATTATAAAACTCTTCCAATGGAGCTCTGAACAAGCCTTGTCCCCCAAACCAGTAAGCACACAAGGAAACATTTTGTTGCAAGTCTCAACTTGCATATAACTATATAAATGCCACTTTCTGGCCCAGAGTAGGTCACTGACCAACACACTCCCACCCAAGCTAGGAGAAAAGTTTCCCAGCCAACTGAGTACGTATTTCCATGTAAATTGGTTCTTCGTTCTATTTATAAATTGGAAATGCTCAATATAGTTTGAATGTGCTTCATCCCGCATTCCACCAAAGCCCTCTTGCAACTGCAATACAAACAAAGCAAAATAGCTTATATGGAGTCGATTTCAGCACCACTTCCTTCTCTTTGCCTGGCTATTTTGGCTTGCCAAGGATTCTTAAGACTCCATTTGTTAGCAGAGGATTTTGCTGGCTGCCTCGGTCATTGCATGCTTGTGAGACACAGCTGCAGCCACCATCAGGAATAGCTTCCCTAAATTTAGTCATTTCAATTTTATGTTCAGCTAGGTACACAATTAGGACTTCAATGCCACCCTGCCAGTCACTAGACAAAAAGGAGGATAGAAAAATGCTTTCGATACACAGGGACCACCGAGCTGTCGTCTTCTTGTGATACGTACAGCTGGGATGTGGAAGAATTCAAAGATATAGCCGTGTCAGTCTGTAGAATCAGTACGTAGCGAGATCTTTTAGCACCTTCGAGACTAATTGAAAGAAAGAAATTGGCAGCATGAGCTTTTCGTAGACTTCAGTCTACTTCCTCAGATGCATTTGAGATGTGGAAGTGATTTTTATTTGCAAATAAACCAATGACTAGTTGTATGTGATGGAGAAAGGAAACTTTGGAATAAACTTAATTTCATTGTGTGTGTGTGGGGTGGAATTGAGGGACTACTAGTTTTTACATACACTCCCACAAAATCCAGGAACATATGTTTTTATGTTCATGTTGGATTGCACTAGCTCTGGATGCCTCTCTCATTGCCTTTCATGAGAGGCTAAATTCTCCTGTCTGCAAAATGCCTTCTTCATCCCAGCTCAAGAACAGCCCTTTTCATGTTGCCTGTTTCAGTACAGGATAGACATGGGATGATGGTGAGAAAAAGTATGTTAGTTCTGCCCTCTCCCATCACACACGAAGAAAAAGACGCTAGGGATGGAGGCAGAGCTATTGCAATCATCCGTTCCATGTTTCCAGGAAAACCACTTGAAAGAGCAGATAGGCTTTACCATTAGTCAGAACGAGGGACACCCTTCAGGCAGACCTTGGATGTCTTGAAAGAGCAGCAAAGCATTAGTTACTTAAATTGGTGATTGTGTTTTTACTGCTAGGGATGAGGAAAGTTGCCTGTGGAACCTTGTGCATCATATACGATAACTAGGTTGGATTTGGTCACTATGTCCAGGACTATTGCTGTGACCTGAAGACAGGGGAACAGCAGAGGTCCCTAGTGTGCAGTTTTGCTTCACTTTCTAGGTGATCAAGAGCTCCAAGTGATTAAAAATCATGTCATTTTGTAATATATTATTAATATGATTACTATATAGTTCGAATAAAAATATTGTGACACTGTGTATTTCAGACGCCAACCCCAATAGATTAATTAATCTGATTATCAGGGAGAAGAGCCCTCTTTAATTTGAAGCCTTCCAGTGCTCTTAAATAAATTTTACATTAACAGCTGAACTATATACACTTGATGGCCAAGTGTCCTGCTTTATTTAAGACATTTCGTTTGTAATTTTTTGTGGAGCTTTCGGGCTATGTGGCCATGTTCTAGAAGAGTTCCTTTCTGACGTTTCAGAGAAGATGCTAGCCACAGATGCTGGCGAAACGTCAGAAAGGAACTCTTCTAGAACATGGCCACATAGCCCGAAAGCTCCACAAAAAACTATGGATGCCGGCCATGAAAGCCTTTGACTCCACATTTCGTTTGGTTCTTCTGAGCCTTTGGTCCTCCAGATAATTCCCAGGATCCTGCACCCTTGTCCAAGGAGGTTAGGGCCTGTAGGTTAGGTCTGAAACACTGGACAACCAATGTTCTATTTCAAGGTGTCCTCAGTCTGGAGGACTATCCAGTCCAAGCCCAGCTGAAACATAAGATCCTTGTTTGTCATCAATGGTCAGCAACCCTAGATAGCAGACTGAGCTGGCACACAGGCCGCTCAGTTACAGGCTGCATTTGTAAAGAAGAACTAATGCACTTTGACATTGCTTTAACTGCCATGGCTCAATGCTGTGGAATTCTAGAATGTGTAGCTTTGTGAGACATTTAGCCTTCCATGGACAGAGCTGTGGTAGATGAAGCAATGTCAAACTGTATTAATTCTGCAGTGTAGCAGCCACTACAGTCTCCTGCTACTAGACCATGTTGACTGGAGAGGCTAAGAACTGCATGTGGGATACAAAAGACAACACTCTACTGCTGATGTGCAGAGCTTTTTGTACAATACTGACCATTATTACAATCATCTGTGACCCCAACTCACACTGGTTGCTTACATGTTGGCAAGGTTTCAAAAAACCGAATGGTAATCATAGAAAGTCATCTTGAGAATTTATATTCAGCCAGGGCAACTCCCTACCGTGTAATTTTAATAAACAGTATTTCAAGACCTTGAACTTTCAGCTTGGCTGAGATAAAACCACATGCTCTAGTCATTCAGGAGTAAAGTAAAACAGAAACAGTCATCTAGTCTAGCATCTTACCGTGGACTCCTAGCCAGAGATTGGTAAAGTTTATTTTTTTGACTTATCAGAATCTCCCCAACACACTTTTACCCCATCTAATAACCGGCATCTCTGGGTGCTGTACATGTAGATTAAAAACATAATGTACAAAACAGCAAATAGTATTGAAATCAGCAAATAAGTAAAGCAAAACAAAAGATAACCAGTGGTGAAAATAGAGCAGCAGCACAGAAAGCCAAATTAAAACCAACAGCAAAATAAAGCAGTGCAGAAATCTAAAACAGGAGTGAAGTCTGTATCGGCCTCCAAATCGTGTTGAATTATCAATTCCCAGTAGCCTTAGCCAGCAGCAGTCTAACAATATCTGGATGGCCAAAGTCTTCCCATGCCTGTTAAAAGAACTAAAAGCCTTTCTTTAAATGCCTGAAACAACTAACAGGTCTACCCTTCCTGCCGCAAGACATAGGCATCAAGTGGGAAAAACACGCCAAAGATGGGGCACCAGAAAAGCCCAAATTCAGTCTCAAGAACTTCCACTTAAAAGAATCAAGTCTACCTGTTGATCGTGGCCAGAACAACTTATGCAGCTAGATGGAAATCCGACAGGTCACCTCAAATATCAGAATGGTTTGAAAAAGTATTGGATTTTGCAGAAGTGGACAAATTGACAAGTCTACTTAGAAATAAACCTATAAATAAGTTTAACAAAGAATGGTTGCCGATTGTGAAGACAGGCCAGGACAAATTATTAAAGACTGATTAGACTTTTAAAAAAGGATATAATGATTCAAAGGCACAAACTTAGTGGGTAGTAACAGATATCTGATAAAAAGGTAAAAGCAAGAAGCTTGTTTTAGATTCAAATAATAGTAATTTTATCTGTATTTGTAATTGTATTAACGTATCAATATAAAGTTAAACAGGATGTTTTGTTAAATAGAAAATGATTTAAATGCGGGGTATCATTGCGATTAGATACTTTAGGAAGTCTTTTTTTATTTTTAAATGTTGTTTGGTTTTGTAGTGTGTTAATTGTGTGCTTTATGTATTTATGTCATTGAACAATAAAGAATACTTTTAAAAATATAAAAGAATCAAGTCAATCTGATGGGAATGAGTTCTCTCTGAAATCCCAGAGAGTTGCTTCCAGTCAAAACAGACAAGATATCTGGATGAGCAAATGTCTGGATCTGTTGTAAGACAACCTTGGAGTTTATCATATGATGGAATTTGGGGGTATAATGCAATGGCAATCCAAACGCAATCATGAGGTTTCACATTATTGCGAATGAGTGTATCTCATGCAATTTCGGGCAATGGGAAGTCATTCCGAACGCAATCATGGGGTTTCACGTAATTGCGTATTAGAGCATCTCATGCAATTTTGGGCAATGGAGATCATTTTCGGGAAATGGGAAGTCATTCTGAACACATTCCAAACGCAATCAGATTTCACGTAAATTTGCTAAACTAGCAAATTCACGTAATTGCGAATTGGCTCCATTTGCAATTGAGACAAATTCCTCCCATGTGATAAACTCCCCTCTCTCCCTGCCAATCTCTACCATGTCAGGTGTGGTGGATCTCAGGTGTTCTTCAGGTCCTCAGCTGGCACTGTCTCCTTTCTCGTGACACCATCACCAGATGTTTATGGGCTTCCTCCCCCCTCTTCTAAATGGCATAGATGCCGGTATTTCTGCAAGGGAGGAAGAGGCTTTCCAGTGTGTACAAGGCAAGTTGTGTCCCCTTGCACCCATTGTCTCCATCACCTCTCCTGTGGGCCTACAGACTGGCTTCCAGTTGCTTCTTGGCAAACTCAGGCCCTGGTACTGCCTTCACACAAACAGCCGTGACATCTCCAGAAGCTGGGGGTATAGAAACAGAATGTTGCCAGAGCTGTTCCAGCACCTTGTGCAAGAAGAACCCAGGGAGTGCCTTCCGTCAGCTCTTTGAGGAGCCTGGTTTTCATTACTAGTGATATCAATGTTCTGTATTTTTCTTCATGACTTACCTGTTTTCTTTTTTGCTATATTTATACTTTTACAGCCAGCCCTTGGCATTGCAGGGGTTTAGTTCCAGGGCCCCTTGTGGATACCAAAATCTGTGGAAGCTCAAGTCCTGTTATATACAGTGGCATAGTAAAATGGTGCTCCTTATATAAAAATGGCAAAATCAAGGTTTGCTACTTGGAATTTTTAAGTAAAATATTTTCAAGCTGTGAATGGTTGAATCTATGGATACAGAATCCATAACCCTTTTAAACATTTTCCTTGCTCGTTGTTATTTTTTATGACCTTTTCTTCTGTTTCTTCTGATCTGATACCTATCTGCTGTTTTCTCAGCTTCCCTTTTTTTGTTCTTGTCTTCTTGTTCTTGTTCCTCATGGCACTGTTGCTGGATTACTCCTAAAGTTGATGATTTGTTTGTCTCCAGATCTTTTCACCGACTTGCTCTTGCTGAAACCTGGCATCCCATCCATGATATTGCGACTTCAACTGCCTTTTCCTTTGGAGGAGTCTCTTTTTTCTCAGGCATGTCCTCAAATCTAGCTCATGCCACTTTCAGCTTTTTTCCTTTCCACCAACAGACTGTTTATCTTCTTTCGAGGTCCATACAATGAGGCTCTTTTCATCCCTGAACTTCTGGATTGCAGTCATTTACTAACCACCCAATTTCAACTCCCCCCAGCCCCCATTTTGTTTCTTGGTTTACTTTTCCCCCCTCTAATATTAATGTGCTTCTAATATTAAAGTGAATGATTCCAAAGATTCTGTGTTATGTTTTCTTTCTTTACTGTCATTCTTGATCTGACTTACTTACACACTTCCTTGGATGTTGTCTTCATCTTGTTCTTATTAAGAATTGTTCTGTCTCCTGTGCTTTCTGAATTTTGCTGAATTACCTTTGCCTGATGATCGTCTTGCTTCTTTTGCACTTGTCCATAATCCAACTCCTTGGTATTATGTTGTTGGCTCCTTTTGAAAGTTTACATCGGTTAATTCTGAGGCTTTTTCTCAAGCATTGGTCTCTCCTCAGTGTTTTCTTAATTCTGTTGGTTCCTTGCACTCAGCTGTTCCATTACTTAACTTAGGGCCGGAACAAACCGACATAAAAAGCCGGCTTCCAGCCAGCTTGGGGACGTGGCATACAGATGGCGCATGCCCCCAAGACTCCTGGAAGATGGCTTCAAGCTGCCCAGCTGCCCAGTCATGGGCCAGCTTCTGGGCACTCCAGCGGCACTGTGTGTATATGTTACCAGAGTGCTTGAAAGCCGGCTTCCAGCCACGGTGCAGAAGAAAAGCCAGCTTTTTGCCAGCACAAAAAGGAGTGGCTCTTTGCTGCTCCTTTTTCACCCAGCAAAAAGGCATATTTGGGGAAGTAGTGTGTGGTTGCGGCAGCCCCAATACAGCTTCGGCAGGGGCAGCCTGTTTCACCTTTTTGTCCTCAATTCTTCATAGTTTTATCCTTAGGCACTAACATATAAGGTCCCTGCTACCAAACCTCAGCCTTGGCTTACTCCTTTTATTCAGTATGTTTGCTCCTGTGCTTGCACAGCTGAACATTTGAGGAGGAAGACCAGAGACTGGGCAGACTGCATTCATTATGAATTCATTCATTCTCCTTTCTCTTGTGGTATCTCTTTGTCCAAACAGAAATACTACACAGTGTTGATTCATGCTAATGCACAGTATCCAAAGCATCACTTTTCTACCTTTTTTCTACCTTAAATTCTCTTTTAAAGCCCTCCCCTCCATCTCTCTCTTCTTTAATACTGAAATTTAAACTGTTCATTTTGATCTTGCTGCTTCTGAAACATCTTCTTTACGAACTTATAAAATATCTGTTTTGACTATGTTTTCTGCTTTTCTTCTGATTTTGACAGATGAACTATCCAAGCTGTTGATGTCTCCAAATACTTCTTCCTGGACTCTTGATCCTGTTCCTTCTCATTTCTTTATTTCGTTGCTCCTGCCATTCTCCCTTTCCTTCTCCATGTAATTAATCTGTCTCTTTCTACTGGCTCATTTCCTTCAGAATTTAAACATCTTAGTTTTTATCCCGTTCTTAAGATCCATTTTCTCTTTCTAATCATCACTCTATTTCACAATTGTTTTTTCTCGCAACCATTTTGGAGTGTGCTGCTTATGTATGTTGCCTCAACTTTCTTTCTTGCATTTTTGTACTGGATCCTTTTCAATCTGGATTTCATCCCTTGCACTCCACAGAGACAGATTTTACAAAGGTCACAGATCATCTCCTTTGGGCAAACTTAAAAGGCCTATATTCAGTCCTTAGTCTTCTTAATGTCTTTATAGCCTTTGCCATGGTTGGTCATGCTCTTCTTTTGGATTTCCTTTGTGACCTCAGATTTACTGATGCAGTCCTCGGCTAGTTCATACCTTATCTCTCAGAAGAGTAATTTAAAGTGGTGGCAGGAGGTCATTATCTTTTTCTTTTCCTCTTTTGGTTAGGGTTCCACAAGGTTATGTTCTGGGCCCTTTGTTGTTTTCCTTTTATACATCATCTTTGGGTAATCCTATTTGTTCATTTGGTTTTCAGTATCATCTTTATGCTGATGATACTCAGCTGTATTTCTCCACTCCAGAACATTCTTCTGATCCTGAACATCATATTACAACATGTGTTTCAGCTATCTCAGCCTGGATTCTCCATCATCACCTAAAACTTAACATGATAAAGATAGAACTACTTATTTTTCCTCCAAAACCTTCCTTACAGCATACATTCTCCATCACTGTTGATAACATTCCCATTTACCCCATGAATGAAGTGTGTAGCCTTGGTTTTATTTTTGACTCTTGGTCTTTTGTTCCCTATGATAAGGCTGTGGTAAAGTCATGTCACTTTTTCTTTAGAATATTGCCAAAATCAGACCTTTCATCTCTGCTTCCTCCGCAAAGACTTTAGTCTATGCCTTGGTCATTTCTTGCCTTGGTTACTGTCATCTTCTTTTGGCTGGTCTTCCATTATCTCATCTTAGCCCTCTGGTTTCCATTCAACATTCTGCTGATAAGATTATCTTTTTGGCCTGTCATTTTGATCACGTTTCCCCTCCTTTTGGTATCTCTTCATTGGTTGCCTACTCTTTTAAGGATCTGGGACAAGCGTCTTCCTAACGTTCAATACCCTACACAACTTAGCTGCCCTCTACCTTTCAGACCTCATTTCTTTTTACCAGCTTGCTTGAGATCTGCATTCTAGGAACTCCATGCTCCACACCCAACCATGGTTTTCCCCTTTCTTCATCTTTGTCCCTTTTCATGCACTGCCCCATGCTCCTGGGATTGCCTCCCTGAACATTTGTGAACTGTTCCTTCTCTCAGTGTTTGTAAGCCTCCGTTGAAAACTTCCTTGCTTCTCAAAGCTTTTGGAGTTTTAGTTAAGACAATACCTGTATATTTTGAGCATATGTATTTGTCATTTTGCTTTATTTTATATTGTATTTTTTTCTACATTCTATCCAGATCACTTGTTTTACATTTGTATTGCTTCATAGGTGCATTACTTCTTCCTTCCCCCACGTGTGTATTTTAGATTAAATGCCTTTGGCAGGGCTGGCTTTCTTTTGTTCGTTGTTATTTTACCTGTAAAGCACACTATAAATAATAAGTGCGCTGGTATTTTCGGTCCCACACTTTTGCATTTTGCTCAACCTACCACTGAAACGTGGCCTCCAACTACTTCTTGCAAACCGAATCTGGCCCTCGGGATGAAACCTTGTTTGAAGTGCAGTGTAGTCCCTTGCTTGTAATGCAATTTCCAAGAGATTACAGAACAGCAATGCTTCAGCAGTGCTTAAGTGACTCAAGTACTGGAGCATCCTCAGCTAGCTCCTTAGCCTCTCAGCTGCACTTAGCCTTCATAATACATGTTATACATATAGTCTTTAACATGAAGCGACATCTACAACATGTTTGAACAAAACAGATTTAAGTAAGCCCTAGTCTTCCAGTGGACTGAATTAGACCACCACCTGGCATCCCACAAAAAGCAATCCCATCTGAGAGAGCATGATGGTTAAAGTCAGCTTTAAAACATTAGCTACTGAAGTTTACAATATTACCAGGCCAGAGAACAGGAGAGCAATGCCACTTCTCAACCGAATGGACAAGACTTACAAACACGCTGTAACTATGCTCTTTATAATTTATAACCGTGTTGGTTTTTTAACTTAACGTTTTAATATCAGTAATAGTTAATTATTTTAAAAAGTAATCAATGTTTTAGTTTTATCTTTTTAAAATAGTATAAACCACTGTGAATCCCATTTTGGGACAAAGGCGGGATATAAATCCCTTAAATAATAAATACATCAATAAATAAGCTACAATCCACAATGAAGGCCTACATTAAGCATAAAACAGTTATTGACCAGCAGCTTAATGGAGCCCAGGTGCCACACAGGAGATGAAGCTGTGCTTAACACAGGGATGGGCAACACACGGCTAGTGGACAATTTTGTGTGCACCCCACCACAGGTTCACATTTCTACATTGCCAAAAGGCAACAGAATGGTGGCAAAAGTGTCACTTTTCCTATAACTTTGCCAGAAAATCCCTTTCACAGCTTCATTTCTGCTTGAGATTAAAGGGCACCAATCGTTTTGAAACCGTTTAACAAACCCAGAGGCATTAACTGCCTTCAAAACAAGGTGCTTGCATACATACACCCAACACACCCTGTTTTAAAACAGAAATAAACCACTTTTCATGTCACCACCGTGTAGACAAACTGCAGCAGGTGGCACCAGTGGCCTCTAGTGAGTTGGAGGAGATACCTGTAGGGCCTGTCAGCTACTGAAAATTGCCCACCCCGATAAAAACAGAACCCGTGAGACCTCTGAGAGCTGCATCTCAATGTTCCTATGTGTGAGTAATATAAGGATGATTATGTGTCTGAAAACCAACCAGGAAGGAAGGGGAAGAGCCACTGCCAGTTTATATATTTGTAGGGTCAGTGAAGACCTGCAGTGGGGTTACTCTGGCTTTTGGTTTCCTATAGACAACCCATTTGTTACATGGCTGTTTCTTTTCTTCAGTCCCAAGTGTTAGTACAACGGTCAAGGCTAACTGCTAACTGCTGAAGAGGGATTCCAATAGTGCAACAGTTGTGAACATATTTCTGAATCAAAGGCCCTGAGGAGATGGGTCAGGAAAGCATGGCCTTGGCCCATGCTTTCCTGGTTCAGGTGTTAACCCAGATCAGTCTCCAAGCCGGCATGTCTGCAGGTGGGTGTTTACATGCCTGTCCCTGCACCAGCCCAGGGACCTGCTACTGGTGTACGCTCCTTGACTTCCCCTTGTGTCTCTACTATGAGCAAGCCAGGGGTCAAACTGACCCACATTCGGGGCTGTTTACCCTGGGATCAGGCTGGATCCACCAGATCTACATCTGGTCTGCCAAAATCCAGCCCGATCCTGGCCCCAGGGTTTTGGACTGCACCGTCCAGACAGGATGATGTGAAGCCAGGGAGAACATGGGCCTTTGGACCTACACAGGCAGCCTCAGTGTCTTCAAAGTAAAGCAATGTTCAATTGTATTGTGATCACTTACAAATGTCTGCTTCTTTAGAATGAAATAATTTTGTCAGTTCTGCCCAGTCATCAAGTTTGTTCAAGTATATACCTTGGAAGATATGCCCAATAAACTGACTGGGAGGTACCCTGTTTCCCCAAAATAAGAAATACCCATAAAATAAGCTGTAGCAGGATTTCTAAGAATTTGCGCAATTTAAGCCATATCCTGAAAATAAGACATAGTGATATGCCCGGCATGGAAAGGAAGAGGGTGGGAAGGGAGCGGAAAGATTGGGCCAATGGTTCTAAAGGAAAGATTGGGCCAATGGTTCTTGGAGTCACAAGAAATTGAGGATGGAATTCTGGGTTTGGAGAGTTATGACAATGTTCCAGAGGACAATGACTTAACTATATTTGAATCAATGTAGATTGTTGTACCATACTTAATAAAAATAAGACATCCCCTGAAAATAAGCCATAGTGTGTCTTCTTGAGGAAAAATAAATATAAGACAGTGTCTTATTTTTGGGGACACGGTTGTTACTCTCTGTTGCCACATCACACTAAAACACTTGGATGAGTTTTCACCAAACTTTGAGTGGATGTTTAGCATGGTTTGACTTTAGTTATAGGCAATGTGGCATACTCAAAATTTATCTCTCCCCCCCCCCCCCCCATTCAAACAGACCACTGTCTTTGACAGTTGACTGAGAGAGGACAACTGAGACTGAGATGCAGTGTGAGAAACATATGAGCATCCAAAAAGACACTCTTCCTCCGGAGAAATTCAAATAGTTAATGATTCTCTCCAGCAATACAGGGTACTACACCTAATTACAAATAAGGACATCTATTATATAATCCTCAGATCCCATTCTTAAACCACAAACCATTCCACTTCTTGGCAGGACATTCAGAATCAGAGGAGTCATAGCAAGCAGAGAGTAATCCACTATTTCCCTGCCTGAGATCTCTCTTCCAAATGGTCCCTCTCTCAGTGATTTTGCTCTACCCCACTGGGGAAGAATGCTGAAGTCAGGAAAAGTTGGGTGGAGAAAGGGTTATGCATCTGCCAAATTTAAAAAAATGAATTAAAAAAACAACAACAACTATATAAGATAATGTTACATGCATAAACATATAAAGTCTCATAAGATTCTATTTCCACACAAATGTATGCATTCATACACCAACCCTTTCATTGTTTCCGAAATGGTTTGCAACTGTCCTCAGTTTTTAGTGAATGCTAGGTTGGTTTGTCGGGCACTGCCGGCTGTTTGAAAAAAAGACCCCAAACTTATTTTTCTGTGTATGCCACTTGTTACACAGTTTTTTGAGCCCAGACCCTAGAATTGTAAGGTTCTAGGCCCAGAGGTCTTAATCCCACTTCTATAAAAGGCAAGCCCTATTCCCCATTTGGGTACTTGAACTCAACGTAATGTATATATGTAGTCTGTATGGCTCAGAAAGCTGCAGGATGGATTGAATGCAGCAGGTTGCCTAGAGATAGCCTGGTTGGCAAGATGGAAGAAAAATAAATAGAACACTTTGTGTAAGGGGTTGACCATCTTTTATTTGCTTTTCTACGAGCACATACCTGGTCCCCAGAGTTTTTAAATGAGAGAGAGAAAAAAAATCTTGAGAAAGTAGTGAATGTGATTTAAAGGCACAGAGAGAAACCAGAATAGGTATGCTGCTGCACCAGCCTTTAAAAGTGCCCAACAGAAATTCCATATAAGCAGGGATATTGTGTTTTGCTACATTTCTACAGTTGGCTATATTTCTACATAATAGGAAATTCTCGACTTCTGAGCCTCTTACAGGCATTTTCTACACTCCATGAAGGTATCCAAGAAAAGACAAAGATTACTTTTAAGATAGGTGGCATGGAATATATGGAAGAAATAATAATGGGCCTAAAACTTCAGGTTTTAAGGTTTTAAGGGTCAGGTTTTAAGTTATGTTGACAGGGATGTGTGGGGCTAGAGAGAAACAGAAGGTGTTGAGAATGGCTGTTCGCATATTGAGACTACAATAGGGGTTAGGGGTGAAGGACCCCCGTGAAGGTGGAAAAAATGCAAATAACCCCTAATCTTTTACCTGAGAGGACACCTCTCTAGGCATCTCAAGGTCCTCCTGTGCAACTCTGTGGTTAACGTCTGCCAGACGTTGATCATAGGATCATTCTAGAGGACCCACAAATGCCCAGAGAATTGTTTTCTCTAGGAACTTCTAGGTTCTCCAGCACAACTCTATGGCCAATTTCTGGCAGAGTTGCACTGGAAGACTTAGAGATTCCTGGAGACAACACACTCATCAAAACAGCAAATAATCAAAGCCCCAAAGGTCAAAGCCAGAAACGCAGACGGCCAACTGTACATCTTTAAACTGAACCTTGTGATCCTATGGAAACTGAGGGGGACTGGGAAAGAAATTCATGACCAGATTTGAGTTTGCGTTTTCTCTTCTACCTCCCCTCTTTTATGTGGTTTGTTCCCAGAGTGTATCGTGAGGTTGGCTCTTAGTAATGTTGACTTGGTACTACCATTAGAATCACTGCAATCTAGTGACCACTAAAAGGTAAAGGTAAAACTTTCCCCTTCGACATGATTTTCTAGTCGTATCCAACTGTGTGCGGGGGTGCTCAGTTCTGTTACTAAGCTGAGGGAGCCAGCGCTGTCAAAGAAAACGCTGTGATGATGTGGCCAGCATGACTGCAAGGAACGCTGTTACCTTCCCGCCAAAGTGGTACCTATTTATCTACTTGCACTTTTGCATGCTTTCGAACTGCTAGGTTTGAAGAAGCTGGGACTAGTGACGGGAGCTCACTCAATCACGTGGCGCTTGGGTCTTGACTTGCCAACCTTGCGATTGTCAGAGTCAGCATTTTAACCACTGAGCCACCGCATCCCCCATGTGACCACTGGGACCCTAAACAAACCATTCCGGGATGAAAGCCCTGTGTGAATTTAGGAAATGGGAGGTGGAGGGTCAGGAGACAGTATCGTGTATGTACGTTCATTATAATCCAAGAATCTGAAAGTTTCTGAGCAAATGGAATGGTTACAATTAACATAGAATTTCCATCAGAACCTTTGACTTTGATGCAGTTGCTCATCTCCATAGAGCCTTGGTGTCACAACATAAGACAGATCAGACACACAGTGGAAGGTTTACTTCAATTAATGAGGCAAGAAAAAGGTGACATGAAACCCCAGTAAGGAATCTAACCGCCTCCAGTGCTGTGTGTATGTATGCAGGTTAATAAAGTTAATAAAGGAGATGCATTCACGGGCATTACTTCTTTAACAAACCAACCAACAAAAACGGGGACCAGAAGCAGAAATAGAATGGCAATAGAATGGCAATAGAATGGTAGCTTCCTACTGCACACACACACACACACACACAAATTAGAACAGTTTAACATATTTCAGAAAATGTTTTGTTCATAAAAAGGCCACATAGTCTTTGCATAAGTAAACCAACACATTTTCCGCCTTCTTGAGAACCCCTTGAAGGAGTCTTCCAAAATTCATCCTGGGATCATTTTTTTTCTTCTTCTTTTACCAACCTCCACTTTTCTTATGATTTCCATTTTGGTGCTTTTAAAATAGGTTGGAAACCAGGGTGCTCGGCCATAAAAAAAAAAAAAAAAAAACAACACTGGGTGACCTTGGGCAAGTCACATACTCTCAGACTCAAGGGAAGGCAAGGGGAAACCTTCTCGGAACAAATCGTGTCAAGAGAACCCATGGCTTTAGGGCCACTGATAAGTTAGGAATGACTTGAAGATGCACAGCGACGACAAGAACATGTTGGGAAATCTGGTGATGTAAGCTTATCTGGTCTCCCCCTTTCTCTCTATTTTTTCTGTTCATACATGTTCAATAAGTGACTTTGAAGGTGGTTGTTTACCTTGCCTGTTGTATATTAAGTACACACAACTACGGTGGGATCACTTCAAACAGAATCCTGTTCTTTTCTAGGTCAAACTTTAGTGCATTGCTGTTGCAACCTGACACCAAACGTCTGTGTTTCTCCAACCCTCTTTTGTTATCCCCCCCCCCCCAGTGCTGATGCTATTCTAAAAACCTCCAGCTAGACAGAGGATGAGCCTTTGTAAAAAGAAGAACTTCGCTATCAAAAGCTCTGTTAACTGTGTTATGCTTCTATATATACACTCACATCAGGGCTACTATATTCATTAGGGGGTGTTGCCTCTACAAAAAAAAAGAGACTACAAATTTGAGATGGTCATGTGCGTTTTGTGGTTGATTTCCACCCACCATCTCCCAATTGCCACTTGACAATTCAATAAAGGTTACCCCTGGACAGTTAATTCACATCATCTGGCTAAAGCTATTAATATGTTTCCATTGTTGCTTTCTGTCAACCACCTACTCTAAACAAGCTGATAGTGAGAGATACAATAAAATATTAACTGAAAATCCTGGATCACATCAGTGTGCATCCAGACATTGCATCACTTGTGAATATCCATGTGGAACATTAACGTTTAAAAGCAGAAGAATGGACAAAATCCATCACAGTAAACAAAACGTGGCTTGCAATTCCAGCGATGTAATATATGTGACCAAACGGCCGCAATATGTGGGGAAAACCACCACAAATATGCACACAAGTTTCAGGAACAAAAGTAAGCGAACACCACCAGAAAGTTGGAACTTGTTGCTAAACATGTAAGTCCTGAGAAACACAACTTTCCCCACATGGCTGTATTTCTAGTCAAGAAACCCCTTGACAGGCTGAAGAGAAAAGAGAAAACACCCGGATCTGCAGGTTTGACACCTTGATGCGGTATGGCCTTAGTTTAGAGAACAATACCATTTTGCCTCCAGCACCATCCTCTGAATTCCTAGCTTATGTCACTGTATGTGTGCTTCATATTCCTTGTTAACTTGGGCTTATGCCGTGAATTTCATAGGGTTTTCTTAAGCAAGGAGTACTCAGAGGTGTTCTCCACCTGTGAGTGCACTCATTTGGACTGCTGAGACTGTCAACATTAGGTTAAATCCTAGCAAACCTTTGCCTCAGGCTGTTCAGTACTCTGCACCCAGAAACGGAAGAAGGCATTGCTGCCATCTTGTATCAAGAAATTTACAGCGCTTTAGAAAAATAAGTTTTAATAAGAAACGATGACCACCACCAAAATATCTTCCCTGTGAATCTCACAGCCCAGTGTCTACATGAAAGCTTATCCTTTGCTGGTAGAGCATATATCAAGTCCAGCAACACTGCTGTCAAAAGCCAAGGACTCCACGCAGATTCATGTGTCACAACACAAGAAGACAAGCATACCCAAAGAGTTGCCTTCACCCAGTACTCCCCACAGCTAAGCTCATTGGATCGCTGGACCACTGAGAACCAAACAAAGAGCATCTTTGGGTTTGATCTGAGGAGACAGTGATTACTATTTTTATTTTTATTTTATTGAAGATTACGTCGTATCGTAAGTGTAGTTAATCCCTCACTTACCCAAAGTGAATTTGCCACTCTAGTATAAAGAGTACCCCAGTGATGACATGCCTCCTGCTTTATAGCAGCTTTTTGTTCCCTGACGTAAGCAGGAAGGAAGCTCAGACAGATTAGGTAAGATTTTAATGGTTTTGATTATTGGAACTATAATAATGTACCTATATACATGCTTATACAAGAGCAGCAAGAGCAAAAACAGTAACAATTTATTTCTTACAGGCCTTTCCCTGAGGATTGAAGTGGGGAACAACAACAAACGCAACACACACCATCAGTTAAAATAGCATATAAACCCAGTACATATTTAAAATCCATCAATAGATACTTGAAAAACCATATTTTGAAAATAATCTGGATAGGCCTGCTGGAAGAGAGTGATCTTTACTGCTGATTTAAATTTAGACAGTGTTTTGAACTGAGGCATCTCTTCCAGCAGGTCATCCCACATTCTAATGGCAGCGGAAGAAAAAGTCTTCTGGCTGACAGTTGCCAACATAGTCCCGGATGATGGGATAAATGTCCCCCAGAGGATCTGAGCGCATGAGGCAGATTGTACAAAAGGAGGAGGCAATCCCGTAGGTAACCTAGACCCAAACCAGGTAGGGCCTTAAAGGTAATAACTAACACTTTGTATTTGCCAGGAAACTAACTGGCAGCCAGCGGAGTGATTTTAATCTTGGTGTAATATGATACCACCACAAATTATGCAGTTGAGTTTTCCGCATTTGGGGAAATCAGCACACCTGGAGTGCAATGGGGCAAACCACTGTCGTGATCATGGTAACGGTAACCAATGTAGCTACCATGTTTTGAACTAACTGAAGCTTTCTAACTTAGGCCCAAGACAGATGGGCAGAAGGGGGTGTGGCGGGTGGCGATTCTAGGGTTACGGACGCACACCAACTGCACAGGCCCTAGCCCTAGTTTGTGTGGAATGTGCCATCTTTACGCAGTGCCCTCCACATGGCACGCATAAGGTTGACGTCACGCATGCACTGCCTCCAAACAGCACGGCGCGTACCTGACATCTCCATGCCACCCCAGGCTCCTTTTGAGCTCCTGCATCGTTGCCATGGCAACCAAATGGCCGTGCCAATGCTGCTGAGGAGAAAGGGGCTGGGCCGCATGGCTGTCGCTGTCAGGGTGTCCGGGGGCATGAGGCCCCACGAACACCCCTTTTCCAGGCCACAGAGAAGCGGCATTTTGCTGCTTCTCTGTGGCCTAGAAAAATGCCGGATTGGGGTTGCCAGGTTGCCGCTAAAGTTGCCCCGGCCCCGATTTGGTGCAAAAAGGGGCAGCACAGACCTGCCCCTTAGTATGATTTTTAACACCTTTGCCTGATGAATTATTATTATTATTATTATTATTATTATTAAGTTTATGTTTATGTTTATTTATATCCTGCCTTCCTCCCAATACAGGGACTCAAGCCAGTGGAACTTCAAATGTATTTTGTGCATTTTGGTTGGCTCCATAAAGATATCTCTGCTTTGTGGATTTTGGATTTTATTGTACTTCATCTCCATCTTGTCTGGATTACTTTCTCCAGGCATTTCTTCAGAGGAGGAACACTATCCTCAGCTGAAGTTATTTTTTAAGTCATGACGAAATATATTTGGGGATCACCAGCATACTGATAGCACCCATCCCATACGCTGGATAATCTCTCTCAGCACTTCCATGGGATGCGGAACAGCATTGCAGATAGAATGGCACCTTGTGATATGCCATATAACAGCTCTTTTTTTGAGGAGCAACTGTCCCCAAGAAATACCATCTGCAACCTAGAAAGATAGGACCGGAACCACTGAAGCACAGTGCCTCCAGTTCTCAGACCCGTCAAGGGTTCCAGAAGGATACAGTATCGTGCTCAATGGTATTGGATGCTGCTGAGAGGGCCAAAAACACCAGCAATGACACAATCCCCTTGTCAATGCTCAGGTGAAGACCATCCATTAAAGTGACCATAGCAGTCTCAACTGCATATCCTGCTGTGAAGCTGGTTTGAAATGGGTCTAAGAAAGGCTTTAACTTTGGCTCTGAATGTCAACAGGGAAGCAAAAACAGACCCCCTACAACCAAGACAGAAGTTACTAAATACCCTAGGGACTCCTTGGGCATACAGATGTATATCCATTTGTAAATTAAAAGATAAAAAGGTGGTCCGTTGTCGTTGTTGATGATGATGATGATGCTCTCGTTTAAAGAACCTAACAAGGACCAGTAAGCTTCCAAGACTCAGAGAACACTCGAGTGTCATTTGAGGGGTCGAAAATAGGAAAATTGCAGCTGTGGTGCGAATTGGCATTTTTAAGTTTTAAGAGTCCACAATTTGCACCCAAGGCATGGAAGGTGCAGGGGAATTGGAGCCGAGAATAAATCCCTGACTGTGCGTTTCCTTAAGGGGTTGGATGCGCATGACATTCCAGTGGCTCCAACAGATACTGACAGTACCATGTCAGTAGGATGATGCCCTGGGCTTCAGTTTCAACTTTAAACGAAGTATCCAAGGTGCTGAACCCTGTTTCCAAAGTACAGTAAGTCATCTTTAATACCTCCTACACAGTTCAAACCAAAGCCCAAAGTGGATTCATAGCCCGAGTGACATGGGAGTCTTCACAGTGTGGATCCCATGGCATCCTTCAGAATTGGTAGCCTCCAGCACAATCCAAAACCTAATTTGGAGGGCTAGGATCCCCTTGATGTAGTATTGTTGCCCCCATTCAGGGCTTCAGTGGGAAGATTGAGGAAAGGAAATCCCAATTCAACTGTTGTTGGGACTGCAAAGTGCACAGCTATATCTTGGCCCACACATATATGGTGGTATAGCAGTAAGAGTGTTGTACTAGGACTTGGAAGATCCAGGTTCAAATTCCCACTGAACTGCAAAATGGACTTTAGGCAAGTCTCTCTCTCTCTCTCTCTCTCTCTCTCTCTGACTTATCTCACTGGGATGCTACTGTGAGGATAAAGCAGAGGGAAAAAGAGCCATGTACAACTGCCTTGAACTCAGGATACAAATGCATCTAATGAAAAAAACATTTCCACTGATGTCAGTGCCAGATAACTATACTAAAAATTCACTGCTGGGGGGAAAACCCTCCATAATATCTTCTTTTTTTGCCCAGGGATACATGACCTAAAGCATCACATATACAACATACACACATGTCATATTGAGGAGGGAGCAAGCTTGTTTTCTGATGCTCCAGAGAACAGGACCTGGAACAGTGGATGCAAGCTCCAGGAAAAGAGATTCCACCTCAACATTAGGAGGAACTTCCTGACAGTAAGGGCTGTTCGACAGTGGAACACACTCCTTCCTCGGAGGGTGGTGGAGTCTCCTTCCTTGGAGGTCTTTAAGCAGAGGCTGGATGGCCATCTGTCGGGGATGCTTTGATTGGGAGTTCCTGCATGGCAGGGGGTTGGACTGGGTGGCCCCTGTGGTCTCTTCCAACTCTATGATTCTATGATTCTATGTGGCAGCAAAGCAGACATTCAGTTCTGCTGGATAGGTGTAACTGTTATACACAAAAATGTTTCATGTTTTGAAATATAGAAGAAACCCTTTTTGTTTAACTGCCAACTAGCCAAGACACTAAATTTTACTTCTTAAAAATATACGGTGGTGATTTTACAAACAAAAGGATAATACACATAAAACAGGGGGGAAATTTTCTATAAACTTGAATATGAATGCTTGCTATCAATGTTCAGAGGTGCAATGGCATCCCTTTCTGTCTCTTGGTTGAAGGAATTAGAAATATGTATTCTGAAATCCACAACTAGTATCCAGCTTGTGACATATATTTTATACGTTTTGGTTGGCCCAATAAAAGTATAACTGTTTTGTGGATTTTGAAGGTTAATGTACTTTGCAACACAGCTACTCCTGGATATGTTTCCAGCCAGTTATTGTTAGTGGTGCTCTTTTTTAGGCAAAACAACTTCTTGTTCTGCTCAGACCCATATCAAAGTTGGGGGATCACCAATATTTACTTGTTCCATTTATATCCCACTTTCCCTCCAATAAAATCAAGGTGACATACACAGCTCTCCATGTTCTGTCCCAACTTTATCCTCACAGTGGTAAAGATAGGTAAAGATGTGAAGAATATTTGAAGGATTTCTTATTCTTGATGCAAGAGTTCTAGTTTTCAGTGTGAGAATGAGACTAGAGTTGCATCTGCACTGCAGAAATATTCTGCTTTGACACGACTTTCACTGCCATGGTGCAGTGCGATGGGATTCTGGGAACTGTAGTTGGCTGTGGCATCAGAGCTTTTTGGCAGTTAAAGTGGCGTCGAACCAGATTATTTTTGCAGTGCAGATGCAGCCTAGGATCATTTTTCTCAGTGCAAAAGGTCATTGTGCAAAACCAATGTCTTTTCCCTTTCTGAAGGAAAGTACGCATGCACGCATGCACACACGCACAGACCCCAAACACAGGACTGTCTGGTCAATGACAAAGAGACAAACAACCCATCCGAGGCTTTTAATTTTTAAAAGTTATTTTTTTTAATTTTGGTATGTTTTATAAATGATTTTAAAATACTTTTTAAAAAACTGTTTTAATGTGATTATTTTTTCAAAGGAATTTTTATGAATACGTTTTAATTGATTCTTTTTGTAAGTCACCTTGGGTCCCACTCTGGGAGAAAGACGGCATATATATATAAATGAATGAATGAATAAAGTCCATGCAACAACACAGCAGCTATGGTCCTTTGCACCACTTCGCACCCAAATCATTCTCATAAATGCATAAACTCGCATCACTCACAGCAGTATCTTGCTGTCTCACTGGCGAGAGAAAACGTCACACACGCAAAACCGGACAAGAATTTACATCCCTAAAGTTATTTCAGGTTGAGACCCCTGAGTGGAAACTTGATCCTACAAATTTGTAGGTCTCAATCCAGCACCCGAATCAGTGCACCACACTGATTCCATACATATATTGCCCTTACGTTGAGAGTCAGTGTAATGCAGGAACTCTCTAAATTGGTCTGAGCAAACTCAGATTTGTATTATTACTCAGCTCTGATGTTCAGTACAAGATTTGGACCAGTTAGCACAATCTCAGACCAGTCAACCTCACAGGTTATTCCAAGGACAAAACTGGGACTGGGAGCATGTTCACTGCAGTTAAATGTTTGGGGGAAACACAGACTAAAAATTAAGACTGGGATCCTGTATCAATGCTTTGTTAACTATACTTAAGTAGCAACTGTGAATACGAAACAGTTACAGATGAGTAAATCTAGGAAACTGTTTTGTATTCACAAGTACTTAGTCATTATTTTGACAGGATTGTCACAAGTGGAACTTTCCCCTCTCGAAACCTACTTTACTGAGCATCAGTTGCATGGGGAGAAGGCGTTCATCCTGCCAGTGATCAGAATACGGTTGAGCTACATTTCTGTCAGGTTTGTTGCAGGAGGTCAAAATCATGAGTAAGTGACTGACAGCCAGCATGGTGTAGTCATTTGAGTGTTGGACTATAGCTCTGGAGAGAAGGGTTTGATTCCCCGCTTGGCCATGGAAAACCAATGGGTGATCTTGGGCAAGCCACACTTTCTCAGTCCCAGAAAACCCCATGATAGGTTTGCCTTAGGGTCACCATGAGTCTACTTGAAGGTGCTTGAAGGCACACAACAACAAAAGGCTAGGGAAAAGGGACTTACTGTATTTAACAAAGGGGTGAAACAGATGGGCAGGAAAAAGCAGTTTAAAGCTGCCTTTTCCGAAGCCGCGCTGAAACCCCACCAACCCCACCGCCCGTTCCCAAGGCAGCCGCAATGCGCATGTCATGGCACGGCTTCAAGCTGTGCTGCTGGGTCCTTTTTCTTTTTACTGTTCACCCCACTATCCCTGTGCATCTTCGCAGGAGCAAACCGCCAGCAACTCCAATAATAATAATAATAATAATATTATTTATATCCCACCTTTCCCTTTCAGGATCTAGTCAGGTAACAACAGTTCAATATAACAATGCAAAAACAATGACAGAATATTCCCTAATCCCCTCAGCCCTCCCACCTTCTACTAAAATTACAAATAAACATCAAACTACAATAACAATTCCAATATGTCATATTGCACCCAATATATATATATATATATATATAAAGAATCCTCTTTATATATCACTTCTCACACGCATCACTTCTCTGTCTCAGTTCATTGATCGAAGGTGATGATGGCCCACTGGATGTGAACTTGAACACATTCTCATATGCAGTGCTTCAGTGGGTCAAGGCATTGGAACAGAAGTGTGCCAATGCAGATGCCGGCAAGGTACGATCATGCCCCCCCTTCAAACACCTTCATCCCATGCCTCCTCTTTGACTGTCTGTTTTGTGTATGTTGTACTCATCCCCATGAGAGATGTCATGGTTTCTTTTTGGGGCATTGCCACCCTCACCGCTTGGGTACAGCAGCACTGTCCCTGTTAAATGCACTCTTGCAACAGGGCATGTACAGGCACAATTGAAAAAAGTGCCCCTTTAGAGCTGCCCTGGCACTGCGGCATTTATATGTACATACGAAGGCACGCACTTTCCAGGAAGAAGAGGAAAAATCCAGCTCCTTTTTTAGTCTGGCTTTTCTCCCAGTAGTGCAGCTTGGGAGTGGCTTCCAGCCGGCTTCAAGATGTGCGTCATCTAAATGCCCCACCTCAAAGCCTGCCAGAAACCTGCTTATTTTGACCGTCTGTTTCGCCCTTAAGTAGCTGATACAGGATTATAGCTGAAATTATTTAAAAAGTGGAATTTACAACAAAACATTGTAGCATGCCATGTTCCCATTCCATGTCTTCCCTTCCATACAGCATCCCATTCAACTTTCCATTCCTCCAACCCTCAGCAGTAAACACAGTCACTGGATACCTTTAGTCATCCCAGTGCCTTTGTACTCATAGGCCAGATCATTAAAAGGCAGGAACAACTTTACTTCTTATTAAGTAATGGGGCAGAATGCCACCCACTTACTGGTGCTTAAGGCTCTGCAAGTGAAAGGACTTAAAAACATAAGCTTTAAACAAAAAGTTGGAAGAAAGAGAGACCTGGAATATCCCCAAAAGTGACAGATTCTCAACTAGCTCCTCTATGGCTACAGTTCTGCCTCAATGTATCATGAAGGATGGCTGCAGCTAAGGATGGAAACAAGGAGGAAATAACTGTTATAGTATGATCAAGATTGATGGTGATACACGACCCTTTAGCTGTCTCCCAGTTTTTGTCCCTGACACTCCTCCCCCACTGTCCTTCAAAAGGCTGAAATACATTTCTGACAGTAGGAGCTTTAAGCTACGATGTGTTGGGATTTTTGGTCCCAAACGTTTCCCTTTGACCCCACCCAACACCAGAATGTTACTCCTGAAAACATCTCTCAAACTGAATTCAGTCCTAGGGCTGAAAATATGGTTTCCACCTTTGCTCTAGAGTAAGAAGATATTCTTAGTTCAACATATTCCTGTGTCACACCAATGGCCATCTGGATTCCATCACAGAATCATAGAATCCTAGAGTTGGAAGAGACCCCAAGGGCCATCCAGTCCAACCCCCTGCCATGCAGGAATTCCCAGTCAAAGCATCCCTGACAGATGGCCATCCAGCCTCTGCTTAAAGACCTCCAAGGAAGGAGACTCCACCCGCAGAGGGAGTTTGTGCCACTGTTGAACAGCACTGACTGTCAGGAAATTCCTCCTAATGTTGAGGTGGAATCTCTTTTCCTGCAGCTTGCATCCATTGTTCCAGGTCCTAGTCTCTGGAGCAGCAGAAAACAAGCTTGCTCCCTCCTCAGTATGACATCCCTTCAAATATTTAAATAGTATCAACCTGAATCAGTCAGGGTTGTGGGGGGGTCTTACATTCAGCTTCTGCTTTAAGATCTCGTAACTTTAAAATCATTATATCTGACTTGGCCCTCTCAGCAAACCAATGAGAGATCTAGGACCGTCTTTCCTCAGAAACTGCTAAATAGAATTTACTGTTGAGAAATTAAGTCCAAACTGTAAGAAAGCAGTAGGTAAGGGGGGGATCCTCAAAGTGGAAGTAGCCATTTGCGCAGTGACAAAGCTGACACTATAAGTAAAATATCAATCCTCCTCCATATGCCCTAACCTTCCTAAAACAATCAGATTTGTACTCAGAGTCAACGTCGCTGTTATCAAAGCTTTTGAATCCGAGAAGCTGCTCTTCTAAAAAAGGACTGATTTTTTTTTTAATATTTAAAAGAGTCTCAGACGCCCGTCACCGAAAGTTTCCACAGCAAGTGGCAAGGGATATAAGCAGAAACCATTTTTAGTATATTAATAACAAGTGCCAGTTAAAACAGACACCAACTAATAAAGATGGCAGACAAGAAACTGCCAAAATCAAGTTGGTCCTTAAAAATCCAGGAGAAGCTAAAAAGACAACCGTTATTGCCAGCTCAGTGTGCCTCGGGATAGCTTTTCACAACCATTTTGGAAGCCACTATTCCAAAGGCCCTGCTTCAAGTCACAATCTTCTTGCAGAAGGCAGTGGCACCTGGGAAGGAACCTCTGATAGTGATCTTGGCAGAGAGGCAGGCTCACATGGAAATCAAAGTTTTCAAAAATATACAGTAATCTAGGGATGTTGTTTTGGAACATTAGGACTGAAGGCAACCAAATGTCCGCTTTTCTAGTGCTTTGGGTGGCAGAAACTTTGCTTGGATGCATCCCCTATAAATAGAGGGAAGACAAGCCTGGAAATTGGAGGAAAGGGAGAAGAGGAAAACAATTATTCCATGGCGAGTTATCAGAGTATTGCATCCCAACAGTGCAAACTGAATTCTGCAAAAGTCACTTTCAGTGCCACACATAGAAAAAACCCAGGCTATTTGTGTCAGGCAAACACATAAAAACGCTATGAAAATAGACAACAGGACGGCATCTTTCCATCTCGTGTCAACATCTCAGTCAAGCATCAGGATTCAATGGCTCCAAGGACATAAAAACCTATATTGGGTGTCCACACAAGCAATAGTCAAAAGCAAGCTAAACCCTGCTTTTTTCCCCACTCAGATTCGTATCATATATACGCTCCCTAGAGCTCAGGTCATTTAAAACCTGGACAGCACATACAAACGGCGAAATAAGACCATCTTCTTTTTAAATGTGACACAGAGCTTGTTTTTGCTAAGCAAGAAGATTGAAGGACCCTTCCTTTATGTGCAAGTACGCCAAGCCAAGATTGCATCCATTCCCTTTAAAGACTCCTAATTCAGGTTTACGGAGAGAAAAAAATGGGGAAGGTTAGCCATCTACATGACCCCTCTGGTTAATGCATCTCCTGCAAATCTGCATTCGGGGTCTACCTAGAAGAAAAACCTTTTATGCCATTATAGAAATTGCCGTTGTGATTGTCAAGGCGGAGAGGAACGCCACAGGACCGGGGTGGCGTGCCATCTGAAATCATAGAGTTTTCTTCGGCGCACACGGTTAAAAGCTCAGATCATCATGCTGACCTCCATTCAACAACCACAACAACAACCCAAAAGGACTTTTTGCCTTAACAGACCTCCCAAAGCTGACACGAACATTGCCGCAGCCACCCAGTTTGGGCCCTGCTGAGCAAGAGACCAGCAGAGGGAGGATTTGGTCAAACCCCCCCCCCCAAAAGTGTGTGTGTTGTGTGTTGTGTGTTGTGTGGGGGGGGGGGGTTGTGTTTGAGAGAGGGGACTACTTCACTGCATCACAGCAGCCTTGCTTGCTTCTCCCTCCCCACCTCTGCCATAGCTCAGGGCCATTCCACATGGCTCAGGCTCCTGTTCCAACTCTCTCCAGTCAGTGGCTGGGGATGATGGGGGCTGTTGTAGTTCCGCACCTGAGGGGACTCTGAGAGTCCAGGAAAGGTGGGAGCTGTAGCAGCCCCACACCTAAGGGGACCCTAGGGGTCTAGGAAAGGAAGGAGTTATAGTCCCCACACCTGAGGGGACTATGAGGGTCCAGGAGAGGTGGGAGCTGTAGTCTCCACATTTAAGGGTCAAGGAAGGGAGGGAGCTGTAGTCTCCACATTTGAGGGGACCCCCGGGGTCCAGGAGAGGTGGGAGCTGTAGTCTCCCCATTTGAGAGGACCCTGAGGGTCGAGGAAAGGAGGGAGCTGTAGTCTCACACCTGAGGTGACCCTGAGAGTCCAGCTAAGGTGGGAATTGTAGTCTCCACGTATGGGGGGGACTCTGAGGGTTGAGGAAAGGTGGGAATTGTAGTCTCCCCACTTGAGGGGGCCCCTGAGAGTCCAGGAAAGGTGGGAGCTGTAGTCTCCACCTCTGAGGGGACCCTGGGGGTCCAGGAGAGATGGGAATGATAGCCTCCACATATTGAGGGGACTCTGAGGGTCGAGGAAAGGAGGGAGTTGTAGTCTCCCTCCACCCCTGAGGGGACCCTGGAGGGCCAGGGAAAGATGGGAAGTGTAGTCTCCACAGCTGAGGGGACCTTAGGGGGTCGAGGAAAAGCGGGAACTTGTGGGGTGGTTGGAGGAGAGGAGAGGCGGCCCAGTCAAGGCATCCACATTGGAGCAATAACCCGCTTTGGGACCGCTTTAAGTGCCCCCCTGGCTCAAGGCTCTGGAATGTTGGGAGTTGGAGTTTGTGTTTGAGAGGGGGGGGGAGCGCTTCACTGCATCACAGAAAAAGCCCCCCCCCGCCAGCCTTCCCGATCCCGCCTTTTTTTCTCTCCCCCCGCCCGCTCCGATCGTCTCCTATCGCGATCGCGATCGCGACTCACGTGAAGACGAAGAACAAAGTGGTGGAGCCCACGAGCAAAGCGGCGGCGGTGGCGACCGGGATGTACTTGGTGGGTTTAAACCTGGCTCCAATGCTGTTGGGCATCGTGTGGCTTCCCCATCCACATTCTTGTGGCGATCGTGCAGAGGGGAAGGGGGGGGAAGGGGGGGAAAGGGGGAGGAAAGAGGGGGGGAAGAAGGAGGAGGAGGAGGAGGAGGAGGAGGAGGAGGGGAAAAGACGACAGCAAAAAGACAGAGAGGGGAGGATGAGACAGAAATAAAAAAAAAGGGGGGGTGAGTGAGTGAGTGAGAGAGAGATCGAGAGAGAAAAGAGGGATGGATGGAGACTAGAACAGCTGACCTCTTCTCTCCTCTCTCTCCCTCTCTCTCTCTCTCCTGCGCAGGAAATCCCACCCACAGAAAGCCGACCCAAAGACCAGCCCCTTAAGGTAGAACTGCAGAGAAGAAGATGGAGGAGGAGGAGGAGGAAGAAGGGAGCAGGGCCAGCTGGGAGCCCAGGAAGAGAAGGAATGGATCATCATCATCACCATCATCACCATCATCATCCTAGCCAAGTCACTAGGAAGGTTCTCAGACCAACAGGGCCAGCTGTGAGC
Organism: Urosaurus nigricauda; assembly: GCA_034509955.1. Lineage (NCBI taxonomy): Eukaryota > Metazoa > Chordata > Lepidosauria > Squamata > Phrynosomatidae > Urosaurus > Urosaurus nigricauda. Next base: position 19,526,934 of record JAOEGL010000014.1, on the reverse strand, counting down.
CCCGGAAGAGAGGAGGTTAAAGAAAATAATAATAAGAATTCTAACCATGTCACTTGGAAGGTGCCAGCAGGGCCAGCTGTGAGCCCAGCAAGAGGTGAAGTTAAAAATGTATTATTATTATTATTATTTAGAATAATATATAATTTATAATATATTAATATTATTATTCCAACCAAGTCACTGGGAAGGTTCTCGACAGTGCTAGCTGCAAGCCCAGGCAAAGAAGTTAAAGAATGTATAATTATAATAAGTTATAATAATTATTATTAATGTTAATATTCTAACCAAGTCATTAGGTAGGTTCTCAACAGTGCCAGCTGTGAGCCCAGGAAAAGAAGTTAAACAATGTACAACTATAATAAGTTGTTGTTGTTATTATTATTCTAACCAGGTCACTAGGTAGATTCTCAACAGTGCCAGCTGCAAGCCTAGGAAGAGAAGTTAAAGAATGTATAATAATAATGATAATAATAATAACCAAGTCACTAGGAAGATTCTCAGACCAACAGTGCCAGCTGCGAACCCACGAAGAGAAGTTAAAGTATGTATAATCATCATCATCATCATCACCACCACCACCAAGTGAGGTGAAGTTAAAAATGTATTATTATTATTATTATTATTATTTAGAATAATATATAATTTATAATATATTAATATTATTATTCCAACCAAGTCACTAGGAAGGTTCTCAGAGCAGCAGGGCGAGTCCTGCGAGCCCAAGAACATACAAGAATGTATCGTAATAATAATGATTATTATTCTTATTCTAACTATATCACTGGGAAGGTTCTCAACAGTGCTAGCTGCAAGCCCAGGAAGAGGTGAAGTTAAATAATTTGATTATTATTATTATTATTATTATTATTTAACTTCACCTCATCCTGGGCTTGCAGATGGCACTGTCTGATATTGTCAGTGCTATGTATAATTTATTTTAAAATTATGCCCAACTTGGAATTTGCTTTTTTTCTACAGCTGCCACCCCCTGGCTTGTCATTTTTCCTTGGTCACTTGCTCCTAGCTCACATTCCTTCAGTTTGAAATTGGATTTTTTTTCCCCCTTTCTGTCCCAAGACACATCCATCATTTTACACTTCCTTTCATTTCATTGTCATTTACAGTGTTAAAGCCCATTCTCCCAGTCCAGTCCCACTTGGAACTCTTTGAAATAACTTTTGTTGTTCCCACCCTAAATAATACGACAAATGTCAGAAGATTACCGTTTTGCATTTTATTCTGAGACCATTATGAATGTGACCCTATATCTTCTAACACATTACAACATCACTACTGAGGCCCTGTATTGGCAGAAAGGTGGGATATAAGATGATGATGATGATGATGATGATGATGATGATGATGATAATAATAATAATAATGCATCTTTTGCTTGTAAAGCCGTGGAGGGGCAGATGGATTAAGGAAAGTTTATAAGCATCTTTGCATTTGCTTAAAATGATCTTACGCATATCTCCCTTTATTCGATATATGAATTCTGCTATTTTTATTCGCTCCGTTTTATAATATTTCATTTATTCTTTCACCATTGCTTTCAAGGTTGTCAAGATTGTTAGCTTCTTCAGGTGGTAGTGGTGGTGCTAATGCAACGTCTTCTGTGTCTCCTTTTTGTAAAAATGTACCAGCAGGTAGATCAAATTAATAATGTCTGGTAATAAGCCACATGACAGATGATGTGTGAAGGAATGCTGCACTTGCCATGACAAAATGTCCATCATACCTGTTCCAAAGCATTACAAGAGCGTCAAGGCATCACTTCACCATCCCCAGGACACCCAAAAGATGCTCAGGGATGACTCATTGACTTGTAGGACTATGAAAAATGTTTGGGAATTTCCATGCGACTTAGAAAGCTAATGCGTGGTATACGCGCAATCCCAAGCCATTCTGCTGACCAGAACATTTTTGAAAAATGGCATCTTGGAATACCACTTCTTCAAAAGGAGAGCTTCAGATTAGAGGTGGGAGTTGTCAAGGTTTTTCCTCAACGCCTAGAAAACTGACAATTTTTAACATATAAAACACAGCCCAAGGCAACCAGGTCACTAACAGTATCCAGAAAGAGGGCAGCTGTACGTACTCTGTGTGTTTTCCGTAAACGATGATATGGTGTTAATCTGTTCAAATTCAAGAGCTTATACCTCAAGGGGGCTTTGACTTGTACGCATGCTGCTCGAAAGAGCTTAGGACCCGTTCTGCAGGAAGCAATACTATGGTGTTGGATAGTGGTAGTGATCGGGGAAGCACAACCCCATGGATGCTAACTTTCCCTATCTGCCTCTCTTTCCCATCAATTGTTATATTTACTAAGGGCGCCACCTTTCCATCAATGAATCAGTAACATTGAGCCTCCCTCAATCTAACAAATCCTGTTCATCAGTATTCTTGATTATTTCTATACCATTATCAAAATACATGGTGCAGTACAAAAGCAAAAATAATTTTAAAGGGTTTGTTCTGGTTGGGCTTAATATTCGCTTTAGCTCACCTGAAATTCTTCTGTACATGAACAAAATGTTTCCTTGTTTTGAATGTTATGATCAGGCATCCTAACCACCACCACTACCAATACCCATGCCAGTTTCCCTAACACTTAACTGGTTTGCTCAGGTGGGAATCTGTCCTGGGCCCAGTGCTATTCAACATCTTTATTGAAGACTTGGATGAAATAGAGGGCATCCTTATCAAATTTGCAGATGACACCAAACTAGGAGGGGTAGCTAATACCCCAGAGGAGAGGATCAACATTCAGAATGATCTGAATAGCTTAGAAAGCTGCACCAAAACTAACAAAATGAATTTCAACTGGGAGAACTGTGAGGTACTGCACTTAGGCAGAACAAAATTGAAATGCATAGCTATAGAATGGCAGGCACCTGGCTTAACAAGACTGCATGTGAAAGGGATCTCGGAGTCCTAGTAGATCACAAGTTGAACATGAGTCAGCAATGTGGTGAAACAGCTAAAAAGGCCAATGCAATTCTAGGCTGCATCCATCTGAGTGTAGTGTCTAGATCGAGGGATGTAATACTCTATTCTGCTTTGTTCAGACCTCACCTGGCATACTGTGTCCAGATATGGGCACCACAATTCAAAAAGGATGTTGACAAGCCAGTGTGTGTCAAAAGGAGGTCCACCAAAATTGTAAGAGCCTGGAAACCATGCCTTATGAGGAAAGACTCAAGGAGCTGGGAATGTTTAGCCTGGACAAGAGACGGTCAAGAGGTGATATGATAACCCTGTTTAAGTATTTGAAGAGATGTCATGTTGAGGAGGGAGCAAGCAAGCTTGTTTTCTGCTGCTCCAAAGAATAGGACCCAGATGCAAGCTACAAGAAAAGAGATTCCAGCTCAATATTAGGAACCTCCTGACTGTAAGGGCTGTTTGACAGTGGAAGACACTCCCTCGGAGAATAGTGGAGTCTCCTTCTTTGGTGGTCTTCGATTGAGAGTTGGCAGGGGAGTTAGACCTGATGACCCTTGTGGTCTCTTCTAACTATTATTCTATATTAGTTTTACATACAGTACCCCAGAAATTTTTAAATTTGGGAATCGACAAAACACAGGCCTTTCCACAGCACTGTAGATACCTCTAATAAGCTTTGATAATTCCAGGGGTTAATAGAAGAAAAACATCACACATCTCTGTCAAAGCAACTGCATAGGCACAGCAAGCCCATTTTAGAGATGGGCGGGAAATAACTCCCCACCCGTTTTTCATCTGACTTCTAAAAACCATGATCCTGATAAAGAGTAGGGCCATGTAACTGGCACATAAAAACGTACTTTAGGCTGGGGAGCGATTAATATAAGTTTTCTTAATAGCAACAACCTATAGTCAATGCTAGTATGAACTGGGTCCTCAGAGCTGGTTAAGAATGTCGTGGCTAAGAATCAGTAGATCCTTACCTTGCATTTCATAAGGTTGTCGTAAGTATGCCTCTTGGAGATTCATTTAGACTAGTAGCTGTTAAGCCAGCCTCTGACTATGTTAATGGAAGATATGGGCAGAATTGCTCCTGTTTTTCCACACAAAGCATTGTAAGGAATGTACATCCAACTGTGTTCCATCCATGCGGTTGTGATATTAACCGTTTCGCCAGGCCACTATCAATGTACCTAAAGCCTAACATTTTAGTAGCTCACAGGTATGGTAAATGGCTCACTGTTACATAAGTCTTCAATTTAGCCATTTATTATAATTGCTTGGAACACCTAGCATTAAAGAATAAATGCTCAGCTGAAATAGGCCCAGGTGTCTCCTGGCCTCTAAGGTTTCCCTCAAATTCACTGTGGCATAGAAATGTGTTTGAATTTTAGTCAGTCTTCTGTTTAATACCCCTGACTTGATGTTAAGACAGATGTATGTTGCACATAGAGGCACTGGGAAAAGCATGAAAGCATTGAGGATGTCTTCAATGGAAATAACCTTGTATCCCAACTATAGAATAGCTATGGTTTCAAAGTAACAAGGGCAGTTACAGTGAGTTTAGAAGTAAGAGCATCTATTCAGCTTAGTTCTTTCCCCTTGAAGCGCATCATCGAGATTGCCTTTCCTGTCATTTGAATCCAATGGTTCATGTTCTAGTCTCTGGAGCAGCAGAAAACAAGCTGACTCCTATACAAAACATTTTTCTATATGGCAAATTCTAGTAGGGAGACAAAAACGCCCTACAAATTTACATTGAACCTTAACCTGTATAAGTATTGAGCCGCTTTAACAAGGCAACACATTGAAACAGAAACTTACGGCAGTGTCGTCAGTAATAACAATTTAATAGGGCAAACCATACCTTTAAATTGCAGATTGGACTCCCATTCAATTTTGAATTTTAAAAGTTGTGTGTATCTAATTTACATCACCTTAGTATAGTATACTCTTTGTTTTCAGTCTAACGGAACTGCACAAATCCTATCAGTATGGCTTTGAGTTTAGTTTTTAGACATCACACCCCGACAAAAAGATACTGATTATACAATACTAATTATAAACAGGTAATGCCCCGTGTCAGAAGATTTAATGAAACAGATAAAAAAAAATCTGGACCTTACACAAGAAATTTGACACGTTCAAAGAACGTCACACTTCATCACACACAAGCGTCTCTTCCCTTCCTCAGCTCAACACGGTTGTCAGAGCCATACTACAAGTCAGCACCCAGAAAGTGCCCATTCTTCAACACGCGTTTCATGATCAGCATGTCAGAATTTTAAAAAATAAGTAATTTGAAAGTGTTACAAACAATAAAACCCACAGGCATGTGATAGAGAATGCAGGAAAGTATACAAATTTGTCCTAAGGCCAGATGAGTGAAAAGGCCTTCAACTTAAGCAACGGACATTGCTGACTGACCCACAATGAGGTGTCATAGGATTGGAAAAGGCACATAGAACACGTGGCTTGTTGCACCTTTTGCTTCTGTGACACCAATCTACCATCACCTGCTGTTTCAAACAGTAAAGAAAAAACCCACAAAAATATGAAGTTTAAATTTATTTTGAAGTCAACCTGGTGAGCATAAGGGCTCCCTTGGACAAGTTTCCCTTATGGCAACTTTCATAGATGGACTATCTGAAGACTGTCATTTACATTGCTATAAAAGGAACTGGCAAGAAGTGTTTAAAGGGACCAGTTGAGGTATTACTCTGTAGGCTTTAGTCCGACAGAAAGGCCTAGATCCTTTTTAGCTGTCTTAACTGATTCAAGAGCTAAGAGTAAAAAAGGACACAACACTATGAAGCTTACAGTATGGATACGATGTCAATGAACAAGAAATAAAACACATCACAATCCGAAAGCATTTTTTTGACATGGAAAATCAACTCAATTCAAAGATACAGGATATGCTCCAAATTCATTACATTGACCAGTTTTCTCACTCAGTTGAAGGTTTACATTCAAAACAAGTACTGTGCATACGGTTGCAAACCAACAGGGAATGTGCCTCCAGAGTAATTCCCAGCAAAGTATATGCAGGCACGGGCAACCTAGATCTTTAAAGACTTTGTATCGGCTGTTTTCATCTCGTAATTATGACGAGCAATCTATATTGTTTTAGATGAACCACACCATGAACAGAAGTGGGATAGTATAAATTTATTTTAAAAAATGGACTTGGAAGGGCCCAATCCAAACACATGGCTGTCCATTTTGCAATGCAGATAGTAACCCATAGAAGCTAGACGCAAAGTCCAGCTGCAAGCACCATTTGGTGTATCTGGGTGGAGATCCAGAATGACTCACATGCAAGCAAGCCTCCAGAAATGATGGCCCTTGTAGTGAATGTAATGAGATAACCATGTTTTCCACTTGTTTAAGATATTAAAAGACTTTAAAGCTCAGCCTGGCCAATCAAGTTTACTCCCTGGACTGATACAGTTGAGTTTGTTTTGATGCTTCTAGCCATAAGGTGTTTTTTTATTTTAAAAAGTGTTCTGCATTTCTACAGCCTGAAGCCTCTTTAGAATCTAAGGCTTAGGTGGATCAATTCTCCTTGCCCCATCTTCCACAGAAAGAAATGGTAAAGGCTATCTTTAAGACAGCAAAATAGAGAACACACGCCACAAAAGTCTCAGTATCTGTTAAAAGAATAAGTTTAACCTGAAGTTTTAAAAGATAGTCTCAGACATCCCACATTTATTGGAAAGACTGCTTGCAAACCAAGCAGATTTTTCCACATAGCACATGCTTGTTCTGCTTGGAGAGAAAGGTTTCTAAAATACAGTCTTATCGATTGGCAATGGTGAAACTACGAGGGGATATCCAAAAGTTTTAATGATCACCTTTTTAAAAAATTGACAGAAAGTTTGTTTTGATTTGTAGTTCTTTACTTATCTCTGTGTAGTCACTATCTAGATTTATACATTTTTCCCAGCATATCTTGATCCTCCGAATACCTGATATTGTAGAAGCCTGCAGATTGCGCCTGATGAGGATTTTACACTTTAGTCACTTCTGGCAAAGCCAGTCACAAAAATAAAGGACACAATGAGCTGATTTTCTCAGCAACGTGCGCTTAGGGACCAATGATGACACTGACAAAATTTCATCAATATGTCATAATAACGTCCAGGTGATAACTTTGTGATACGCCCTCGTAAGGTGCAATCTGCAGATTTCTACAATATCAGGTATTCGGAGGGTCACGATACGCTGGGAAAAATGTATAAATCTAGATAGTGACTACATAAGAGATAAGGTAGCAACTACAAATCAAAACAAACTTTCTGTCAATTTTTTAAAAAGGTGATCATTAAAACTTTTGGATACCCCCTTGTATATGTATTTTCAGTCATAACAAATTCAAATGTACGTTCTATCTTTCTCCATTGTCTACAAGTGACTGTTAAGAACCCAAAATAGATGGCTGCTATAGGACCACAGCATGATGCTCTTAAGGGGCATGCTGTTTTTCTGTAACAGCTCTACAAAAACACAAGATTTTCATTCAAACCCAGTTGCAAGGACAGAAATCTTAGCAGAGAGTATCTCGTTTCAGTCATTACAGCTTTCAGACACAACATATGAAAACAGCTTTATTACTTGCACTTTTTCTATTGGTATAATTTGCTTATACTACATCTCTTCTAAAGATATGCACTCAAAAATATAACCCAAGGTAAGGTAGTAATTGCAGTCACACATCTGAAGCATATAGAAAACTCAGTTCTGTGCTTCATACAATTTTCAAAGCTTTATTCTCTCTCTTAGATGACTATAAATAAGTGTTTCCACTATGGAAAAGAAAGTTTAGTACAGTACATTTTCATGACTGGGGAATGGATTTTTTCTGAAGATCTCTTCAAAAAGGGCAAAAGCTTAGAAAAAAATTGAATGCTGGAATACAGTTCTTTATAAAGTCCCTTGTAAAAATTAAAAAAGAAACAAAAAATACAAGGCCCAAGCTGATTTATTGCTTTTCTTCAGTTTTCTTCTCAACTTCTTTCTTCTCAGATTCTTTGCTTTCTTCCTTTACAGACAGTTCTTGTAATTTCTCAGCAACTTTATCAGCACTATCATTTTTATCTGCTCCTGCTAAATAAAGTTTTAAGATAAAGCATTAGAGTGTAATATACATTTAAAAGAAATAACATTATGGAAATTTGCATGAAAACAATACATAGTTTTGAATAATGTAGTGCAGGAACACCAGTGTGGTGCATGCTGGATTTGGACTGCAGGTACCCAAGCACTTTGCTCTTTAGACAGTCTTGATAAACCTGTACATTTCTGCCAAATCTACCTGAGAGGATTTACTACCTGTATGACAAAATGGAATCCATCCTCCTTCCATATTATGCTGTTCTACGTTCCTTTAACAGGGTTGCCACTAAAATGTTATTTTCTATTTCCTTGACAAAATATTTGACCTGAACACAATTCAAAAGTTTGAAACTGTATACCTTATATTACACTGGAAAACAATTTCTTAAACTGTTTAAAACTAAATGAGTATTGAAACTAATTTTTGTCAAGACAGGAGGTTCAACATGAGCTTCTGACTGCTAAATGAAGAAATACACCTCTTGAAACTGTCCTAAAATTTACACAATGGGAAATGCAACAGACATATTTTTCCAATACAGAAATGTTGTATTTCATTCTGTAGAAGACAAGCCACTATAATAAACTGTATGTAATAATGTACATAATTATTGTTTTGGAAAAAAATGTCATTTTAAAATTTATTTCCTTTTACTTTCCTACTTCCACATATAAGGGGTTAAATCCAATAGTCTCAGCTAGAACAGCTCGACTGAATCAATGAGAATTTAGTGAATTCAACTAATACAAATTCCATTGATTTAATGGTTACTTCAGTTGGTACTAACACTTGGATTTAGACCAGAGTCTTATTTATAAACTAATCTAATTTTATTGTTAACAGTACAGTGGCATTGTAGAAAGACTGGACTGTAGAGCAGGGTACCAAAAATGCTGGGAAGCAGGCTGCTAATAATAAGCACATTATGAACTGCTAATAAAATTTAAATTTTAATTAGAAGGTTAAGTAAGTATTCCATTGATGAAATTACCAGCTTGGTAGTTTAAGGGAATGCTGTGGATATAGCATATTTTGATTTCAGTAAGGCCTTTGACAATGCTTCCCATGACATTCTTGCAAACATGCTGATAAAATGGGGGCTAGACAAAGTAACTGTTACATGGATTTGTAATTGGTTGACTGGCTGCACTCAAAGGGTGCTCAACAATGGCTTTTTTTTTCATCCTGGAGAGACGTGACCAGTGGGGTGCCACAGGGTTCTGTCCTGGGCCCAGTGTTATTCAATGACTTGGATGACAGTACTGAGGGCATAGTGATCAAATTTGCAGATGACACCAAATTAGGAGCAGCAGCTAATACCCCAGAGGACAGGATCAAAATTCAATGACCTGAATAGACTAAAAAACTGGGCCAACGCTAACAAAATGAAATTTAACACAGAGAAATGTAAGGTAGTGCACTTAGGACGGAAAAACAAAAAGCATAGATACAGGATGGGGGACACCTGGCTTAAGGAGACTACATATAAAAGGGATCTAGGAGTCCAAGTAGACCACAAGTTGAACATGAGTCAACAGTGTGATACGGCAGCTAAAAAGGCCAATGCGATTTTAGGCTGCATCAATAGAAGTATAATGTCAAGCTCAATGGAAGTAATAGTGCCACTCTATTCTGCTTTGGTCAGGCCCCACCTGGAATAACACTGTGTCCAGTTCTGGGCACCACAATTTAAAAAGGATGTGGAGAAACTGGAGCGGGTCCAAAGGAGGGCAACTAAAATGGTGAAGGGTCTGGAAACCATGCCTTATGAGGAGCGACTTAGGGAGCTGGGGATGTTTAGCCTGGAGAAGAGAAGGTTAAGAGGTGATATGATAGCCCTGTTTAAATACTTGAAGGGATGTCATATTGAGGAAGGAGCAAGCTTGTTTTCTGCTGCTCCAAAGACTAGGACCTGGAACAATGGATACAAGCTCCAGGAAAAGAGATTCCACCTCAACATTAGGAGGAACTTCCTGGCAGTAAGAACTGTTAGGCAGTGCAAGACACTCCCTTGGAGAGTGGTGGAGTCTCCCTCCTTAGATGTCCTTAAACAGAGGCTGGATGGCCATCTTGTCAGGGATGCTTTGATGGATAGTTCCTGCATAGAAGGGGGTTGGACTGGATGGCGCTTGTGGTCTCTTCCAACTCTATGATTCATTACAACGACGTGTTCAATGTATTGCAGAACACATCTATGATACAACTGTATGAAAACAGGACCTTTATATTACTATATTGGAGTGCAGTAAATATTCCATTTCAGAATACCTGAAAAATGAAGCATGCTAAGTTTACAGGTCCATGTGAAGTCGAAGGCTTTCACAGATTAACATGCAAATCACCTCCTCTCAACCAACATTATATATACCCCACTCTCTTCCATGCCAGCATTCACTGAAGATGCCAGCCACAGCTGCTGGCGAGAAGTCAGGAATAAACTCTCAGCCTCAGAGCCCGAAAAGCCCACAAAAAATTTACAGATCAACATTAACAGCCTATCTGAACATAGTGTGCCGAGATCAATTGAAACAGACACCCATAAGAGGATGTGTTCACAACATCCTGGATTATTACTCTAGCAGACCTAAAAAGCACCTTGACTGAATATTGCAGTCAGGCACAGAGTGAGCCTGCCAACAAGCATCATCATCATCATCATCATCATCATCGATTACCCATAAACAGTGGGCGAGAACACACCAAAGTTACTAACAGTAGATCTGAATAACATGATTTTTGTTGTTGCTGTGTTCCTTCAAGTCATCTTTGACTTGTGACGACCCTAAGGTGAAGCTATCTTAGTAAGAGAGTGTGAGTTGTCCAGTGGTTTATTATGCTTGAGTGGGGAATCAAACCCGGATCTCCAGAGTCGTAGTCCATTGCTCAAACCAGGCTAGAACTGAATACTGTGTAACACTGCACAATTCTCAAACTTTGTTACAGCATTCTACCATAGCTCAAACTGCTGGTGAAACCTATAAAGCTCTATACAGCTTGAGTTCACAATGTCTGAAGGGCTGTACTCTCCCATATGAGCCTGTTCTAAGACCTGAGATCTTTCTAAGAGGCTCCAATCTCCCCTTCCTGAAGCACATCTAGTAGGAACAAGGAACAGACCTTTTTTCTGGAACTCACTAGAAAGGTCAGGCTCACTTCCATTTTGCTGTCCTTCCGTTCACATGTCAAAACTCTAGTTTTGACAGGCTTGGGGAACTGGTTGCAAGGGCTTTAAACAGTGCTGCCCTACTGAATTTTAAAAATGACTATGAATTAAATGGTTTTAATTCAATAGATACGTGTAGAGATGCTGCCACTTTCTGATATACTGCCAGGGTGGAACATGATAAAAAGATCTCACTTGAACATTGGGTAAACAAAGGATGGTCTTACTGCAAAGCCTCTTATTTTCTTACCCCAAAAGGGGGGGGGGGGGAATCTAAACCTTGGCACATAAATAAGTACATAAATAATATACTTTGACTAGTGAAAGACCTTTGCAGAGATGTTAAGTTTCTTAACTTCCGTATTACTGTACAAGAAAAGGGAGGAAGAATCACTTGAATGCCTTACCTTTCTTTCCCTTCTTATCAACCTCGTTCCTACATTCTTCAAATTTTGCCTTGAATTTCTGTGCATCTGTTCCGAGGAAGCAAAATATGAATACACTGCAATGGATTTAGATATTCCAAAGAAAATATTAATGACTGAGCAGAATAGACATATTGATAAGCACTCACACCCTTCACATCTTGACATTACCTGTTAACTAACACACATTTAATAATAATAATAATAATAATAATAATAATAATAATAATAATAATACTTTTATTTGTATACCGCCCTTCCAAAGATCAGGGCGGTGAACAACAGGTTTGCAAGTTAAAACAATTCCAAATACAATAAAACAGTATCAATAAAACAGTATCACCCAATGCAGGTTATCATATTAAAGTTCCAAGCAGCTCGTGAAGAGGGGCAGATATCAATAGATAAAAACAATCAAGAGTAAGCCTGCTTGAATAAATATGTTTTCAACTCCTTTTTAAATTGGGTGAGAGAGGAAGCCAAGCGGAGCTCAGTGGGCAGCGAGTTCCAGAGGCTCGGGGCTGAGGTAGAAAACGCCCTCTTAGCAGTAGTTGATAATCTGGCCTCTGGAACTCGTAATAATTGTTGCCCACTAGATCTAAGTGTGCGGGGCGGATTGTGTGGGGAGAGACGGTCCTTTAGGTACTCTGGGCCCAAGCCATTTAGGGCTTTATAGGTAATAACCAGCACTTTGTACTGAGCCCGGAAGCGAATAGGCAGCCAATGGAGGTCTTTCAGAACTGGTGTTATATGGTGGGTCCTGGAGATACCAGTGACCACCCGCGCTGCCATATTCTGCACTAATTGCAGCTTCCGAGTGTAATACAAAGGCTGCCCTTAACTCTTTACAGCTACTTTTTGCTGTAAAACAGTAACTATTTGTTTGTTTGTTTTTTGATCTTATTGTATAAATGGTAATGTTCTATTATTATATTGACTGAGTGATGAATTTGGCACATTTTCTAAAATATATTAATGGTAGCTAGCCTATTTAGCCGGCCAAATATGTGCAAGAAAAATTTACATTATAAGCAACTAGATTTTGAACACCAGTAGTGCAACACTACCCGATTTTCTTAAAAGTATTAACTATTAAAAAACAAATTACTGTGGTTTAAGATTACAATATTACCAATAAAACTCAATTTGTCAAGTGCATATGCTACACTACACTAAACATAAATGGCCACATGAGGTCACTGTTATTCAATATTAAGGCACACACTTCATTCATCAAAAAAAGGTACAGTGGTCCCCCGGGATACGAATCCCCCGGGTTAAGAAAACCCCGGGATCCGATCCGAAGGATCCCCCGGGATCCGAAAAAAAGGGACGTCCCTATTCCTCCGAGGCCAGGCTTCGGAGGAAAAGGGACAGACTCCCATCCCTTTTCCTCCGAGGCCAGGCTTCGGGGGACAAGGGACGGACTACCGAAAGGAAGGCCCGATCCGCCGGATCGGGCCTTCCTTTCGTTAGGCGTGGAGGCCCAGCCTGGCTTGGGAAGCCAGCCTGGACCTCCGGGCCTGACGCGAAAGGAGGCCCGATCCCGCTGGATCGGGCCTCCTTTCGTTGGGCGCGGAGGCCCAGGCTGGCCCGATCAGGCGCGGAGGCCCAGCCTGGCTTCCCAAGCCAGCCTGGGCCTCCGCGCCCAACGAAAGGAGGCCCGATCCAGTGGGATCGGGCCTCCTTTTGCGTCAGGCGCGGAGGCCCAGGCTGGCTTCCCCGCGCCCAACGAAAGGAGGCCCGATCCGGCGGGATCGGGCCTCCTTTCGCGTCAGGCGCGGAGGCCCAGCTTGGCTTCCCAAGCCAGCCTGGGCCTCCGCGCCCAACGAAAGGAGGCCCAATCCGGCGGGATCGGGCCTCCTTTCGCGTTAGGCCCGGAGGCCCAGCCTGGCTGGGGAAGGGAACCTTCCCTTCCCCAGCCAGGCTGGGCCTCCGCGGCTGAGGAAAGGAAGGATCGAACCTTCCCTTCCCCAGCCAGGAGGCCCCCGCGGCTGACGAAAAGAAGGCCCGATCCGCCGGATCGGACCTTCCTTTCCTCAGCCAGGAGGCCCCCGCCAGGCCCGGGGAACGGATTACCTATTTCCTATGGGAAATAGGCCCCGGGTTACGAAATTTTCGGCTTACGAAAAAGGTGCCGGAACGAATTAATTTCGTAACCCGGGGGACCACTGTACTTTTTAGTCTGTAGACCAGAAAAACAGAAAAAACTGAACAGTTTACTCAAATGCCTGTATCTCACTTACTTTCCACCAACTGTGAATCCTTAAGACAGGTTCTTACCATGCACGGTGTAAACTGCATCCCTAAACTTGTTAACAATGCCTCCTACCGGCACAGAACAAAAAGTGAGACCGCAGAACCTGAAAAATGCCTATGTAGTACATATACACAAATCTGAGCAACAGGCAGGACACATAAAGAGAGACAAAAACCTGTGGTCTCACACACACAAAGACAGTTAAGGCTGTCCATATCAACAGAACTACTATAAAAACAAAACAAAACGGAAAATAACGAGCTTATAAATGCAATCTGCATGTTATCACATCTACACAGTAACTTAAGCAATGCATATTAAGTTGTTTTTAACTTACTTTCTGCATTTAAAAACCGGATTGCCAAAAGTTCTGGCTTAGGGCTCTCATCTGCAAAATCAGCATGTGTATTCCAGACCCATGCTCTGTCACTACCAGCATTAGGCTTCAACTCCATTAAAGGGGTAACTTGAAGAAAAAGAAGGGGAAAAGGAACTGATGAACACTAGAGCAAAATAATAAATAGCTACCGAAGTACAATACTTGGCCCCTTCTGAATTACGTAATTAGTGACACACAAGACTGTTAGAAAAATGTACCTCAGCTTAAATCTAACTCACAAAAATAATAGCCAGTTATTTAGCTAGTATTCACAATTCAGACAACAGGCCAGAATTTTGTTGCTAGCATTTCATGCCATTATTTTTTTACAAGACTCGTAAGCCATTCAATGCCATATATCTGAACTGAACCAAGTTAGACTACTATGGTTTGGACTGTGGGCGGTTTTTCCCCCTCTCCCCCTTTTTCCTTTGCACTGTGACTTATCCACTCTGCTTCAAGCAACTTGCACATTTTTGTGGCTTATGTCTCATCTCTGGTTGTAGCATACTGTGATCTGGATTAAATTATCCAATCTGTGGAAGGCTGTATCTGCAGGGCCTCAACTAAACAACAGAAGGTGGATTATAGACCTTCTGATCCCTTCCAGTTCCAATTCTGAAAGTATTCTGAACATGCCAGTTACAGCTATATACCAGCCCTTCAGTGTCTTTGGTACTGAGAATACCAAAGGCTAGTTCCATCGACTAGCATCTTCGTGTATACTACTAAGTGCTTTATGGGTACACTGGAAATATCTTGTTTCCACTGTTGATATTTATTAATCAGGGAAGTATGCAAGGATTTTATCAGTTGTACTGGACTAACACAGTATACCAAGTCACATACTGTAATGATTTGCACATATTTTTAAGGTTTTATCTCTCCTCATCAAGAGGCGAATGGTCCCCTTCTCTTTGTGCTTCAGAAGTTTGACATCACCAGTGCCACGCTCTTTCCATTCAGGAAGGTCATTTTCTGATGCAAATCGGAACAGTTTTGCCCGCCTTCAAAGAGAAAACAACAACAACAGAACAAGACATACATTTCCTTATGCGCAGAACTTCATATCCAGTATTACACTAAATGAAACCAATGGGAGACATCATCTGGAGGCATAGTGCAGGATGCTATCGGTATGCTGATGAAACCCACACATGCTTTTTTTTTTTGCTTTCAGTAATAGCAAGAGCTAAGGATAGTGAGTCTCCTCTGAATGAATGCCTGGAGGAGATAATGGGTTGGATGAAGAAACTAGGCCTAGGGAGTAGGAGTAAAGGAATTAGAGATTTTTACTGGAGTAGGACTAGGATTAAGTTTGTTACTCCTTAATCCTGCTATTATATTGTACATGCAAAGACCAGAAAACGATTTTGTTATATTGCACTGGGGAAGGGACTAGGAAGCAAAGAGAGACACTTGCATACATGCAAGCCTTGCAAAGCAACCAGGGCTTTTCCCCAGGGCTGTGGAGTAGGAGTAAGAGGTTTTTAAAGGAGTAGCGGTAAAATTAAGAAAAAAAGAGCTTACTCTGGAGTAGGACAAGGAGCAACCCCCAAATCACCATTACTTCCCAGCCCTGGAGGAAACGCAAGGTGAGTCTACACAGGATGCCAAAGGTGCTAGCCTGGATTTGGAGGTGTGTCAAGCAGTCTTCAAGGAGGGCTACATTCCCCTTGAAAGACTGTCTGCAGCTTGGGAGTGCTTCTGGGTCTGTTGCTCCAAATGGCAGCCCAGATAGATGTGACAGCCAGGAATGCTTAGAATCAGATTTGGCTGAAAGGGTTTGGTATGCCTGAAGCTAATTTGGAAGTTACAGACAATACCACCATTATACTTACATCTTAAAGAGTTCTTCCTCATCTTCTTCAAGAGTTTTGATCTCTTGCTCAGGAAGCGAAACAATGGGCTCGAATTGGGGGTCATGGTTAGAATCATCCAGGTTGTCAGTGGCTGAGTCATGTTCCTCATGGGTCTCCTGGAGAAAGTTACAGGGAAAAAAAGTCAAGGTGCAACAAGCTGCTATGGACATGATATACTCAATTGCTACAAAGTCACCAACCTACTTAGCTACAAGAATAAAGAGGCAAAATGTAACTTAATCTACTGTGTGGTCTTCAACTTGTGATACTCAGAGAATACTCCCTCTGAACAAGGGACTGGCCAGTGACTTCTTGTTTGTTTTACTGGGAAAACTTTATATTCTAGTAACAAAGTAACAGAAGCTAGATTCACTTTCTCAATAGTCATAACCTTGTAGCCTGCTATTTATTTTCTTAATGCTTGCAGATTTTATGGATGGAAACACAATATTTTATGAGACAATGGCCTGTTGCAAAAACCCACATCCACCTAGGTCAACAAAAGCCTGCTCTCATCTATCAGACTGGGAAATAAATCCATCTGATGTAACAGTAAAATAGCCACATTTTGCAGGTACAGATAAAATCTGAAGGACTTTCAGCTGCATCCCTGCCTGGTAGCCTTATTACTGTATTTCTGTATTGACAGAAGGGAAGCTCATGCTCCCAATGTCTTCCTTCCAGTGAATGACAAAGCTGCTACAAGATCTCTCTGTGTACTGGTTCTACAGACTAACAGGGCTCATGTCTTTGAGATGTATGAAATGTTCAAACTAAACTAGCCATGTATACAAATGGTCACAGAAATGGCCACATACTGTAGACGCTCAACTTTAAGTTGACCTCGTGTATAAATTGAGGGCCGATTTTGGGACCCAAATTATGGATTTTGATATGACCCAAGGATAAGTGGAGGGTAAAACTTAGGGGCACGTAACAAGTGAGCCAAAAGATGAAGCAAAGGAAAATGGCGCCAAAGAACCTACAAAATTGCAAGGGGCCTAACTGTTTGTGCTCACCCTAAAGGCAGGATGGATGAGAGAATAGAGGCAGGTCAGTGCTTCCAGGACAGGTTACACTCTTGCCTTTCATAATGGGGTGGTTATTATTATTATTAACCTTTATTTATATAGCGCTGTAAATTTACACAGTGCTGTACGTACAATCTTATAATGAGACAGATCCCTGCCCTCAGGCTTACAGTCTTTTTAAAAAAGAGTAAAAGCACAGTTACTTACATTGACCCACGGATAAGTGGACTTGGATTTTGGAGGGGTCATTTTTGGACCTACATTTCTAGACTTATATGTGAGTACACTTGTCCTGCCACATTTGCTAGGGTTAGGGGGCACAAGACCCCCATGAATGTGGGGAAAACGCACGAACAACAAAAACGCTGCGTTTTTACCTGAGAGGACACCTCTCTGGGAACTTCTAGGTCCTCCAGAGCAACTCTGTGGTCAATGTCTGACAGACACTGACCATAGAGTTGTGATGGAGGAGCTGCAAGTGCCTATTATTATTTATATACCGCCTTTCCAAAAAAGATCAAAGCGGTTTACAAAACTGGATAAACAAATACACAAAATACATAAATGATTTACATAAGCAAATAAATTAAATATCTAAATAATATCCTTCAGGCAAGCCCTGATGGAGCTGGGCCTGCCTCTTCTCTCCCTCCCAGCCGGAGGATGGCAGTTGGTATGGAGGGAGGGCTCTCTTCCTTCAGGCAAAGTAGAGTCTTTCCTCTAGGAATCTCTTGGTCTGTGCAACTTTGAATTAAAGTTGGCCATAGAGTTGCGCTGGAGGACCTAGAGATTCCTAGAGAGGACATATTAATCAAGCCTGTGAATAATCAAATCTGCAGATATCAAAGCTGCAAATCTGGCGGGAGGAGTGTCGGTGGGCTCAAAGCTGCATGCTTCCAGGCTCTTTTGATTCTCTCAGACTCAAGCTGCAAGGATGGGGGGGGGGGGAGGCCCAGTGAACAAAGGGGAATGCACCTCCAAAGAGAAAAGAAAAAAAAGAGGGGGCACCCTGGGAAAGCCCCCAACCAGTTGGAAAGTCCTCCTCGTCCTCGCATCCAAGAGGGAGGATGGCAGCCCCGAGGCGGTAGAGGGAGGCCAACGGTCGGGGCGCTTGCTTCCCTCCCTGCCCTCCTTTGGGGCCCAAGGCACGTGGGCCCGACCCATGCGGGGCTGGCAAAGGAAAGGGAAAGGAAGGCAGGCGGGCCGGGAGAGCCTTCCTTTCGGGAGCCAGCAAGTGCTCGAGTCCGATCCGTTGGCCTTGGCGAAAGGGAGAGCCGGCCAAAGAGTGCGTCACGCGGCTCGACGTACAAGACCCTCGCCGGCCCTTGGCAAAAAAGAAAAGAGCCCCAGTGGCCACCATCTCGCAGGCTTCGCGGGGGCTGGGAAGTCCTCCAAGGCTTCCGTGGCCGGCATCCAGAGACTTTGGTGGGGGGTGGGGGTTTCGGACCGTGGGGCCATTTTTTCTCAGAGAGAGTTTCTTCCTGCTGGCGGAAAGGTCTCGGGAAAGGGACTCTTCGACGGAGCCCGGAAACAACCACCCACCCACCCAAAGAGCCTTCGGATGGGCGCAAGAGGGCCTCGGTCGCTTTCTTCCTCCGCAAAGGCCGAGGCTAAAGCGAGTTGAAAGCGGGGGAGGGGGGGAGAGATGGTTGTTGGGCTACTCCGTAGCGGAGCACGTGGGGGAAGGCAAAGAGGCCAGAGCGAGGCTTCGAGAAACGTCGGAGGCCAAACGGCTCAGTCGAGGGCAGCCCATGGACGCAAAGCCGAGCGGCCCAGGCTTCGTCCCCCTCAGCCTTCCGGGCCTGGCGCGAAGGCTGAGGGGAACGAAGCCTGGGCCGCTGGGCTTTCTCCTCAGCCGGAGGAGGCCTCGTCTCTCCCCCCTTTTGTCCTCTCACCTTCGTCTCCGCCATGGCTAGGCCTCGGGACTGTGGCGTCACCGCTGCTCCCTCTGCCTGGCTCGCTCGCCCTCCTCCTCCTCCGCTCCCTTCCTTCGCTTTTTACCGCTCGTCCTCCTTGGGCGCTTACTCTCCCCCCTTGCCTCGCGCTCTCGCCCCGCCCCTTCCGCGGCCGGCCCCGCCCCCGCTTCGTCTAACCTATTCTTCTTCTTCTTCGTCTTCCCGCGCCGTTGCCGCAAAGGACGATGGGAAAGGCGCCCCCTCCCTCTCCTCCTCGAGGACGGCGGCGGGAGCAAGTGCCCCCTCTTCTTGACCTCTTCTTCTCCCCCCGACGGAATAATAATAGGCCCCCTCCACCCTCATTTTGGTCCCCTTTTCGACCGCCGCCTTCCACCGCCATGTTCCCCCGCGCTCGAGTTTCCCCTCAGCCGACGCCAAAGTTGAGGGGAAAAAATAATAAAAAGTCGAACCGCCCTCAGAATGAGGCCTCAGCTGAGTCGGCGCTCTCTCTCTCTGACCCCGGGTCTTGGGACTCGGAACCCCTGAGGAATGAGGCTTTAAGGAAAGCGGTCCATTTCTTTCACTTTTTAGTCTCAGGGGCTATTAAGAACTGAGCCTCAACGTTTTCCGCCTTCCCGGCCACCGCTAGACTCCTATTCGCGGTTGCTTGGAGAGGAAGGGGAGAATTAACGCCGCCACTCGGCCCCGCTTTTCGCTTGTGCCCCTTCCCCGTGCTGGGTGGGGGTCCTGTGGGGAGGGCCGGTACCGATCCGCCATTTCCCCAGCATGGAGCCGTGGCAGTTAAAAGCGGCGTCGACCGGGATTATATTGCTTCCCCTCAGAATAGGTTCCACATAGGCTACCATCTTGACGAAGAAAGAGAGAGCCCTACTCGTGCAGTACGAGTCGTACTCCTAAGGCTACATCCACACTGAGAGAAATAACCCGGTTTGGCACCGCTTTAGGTGCCCTGGCTGAAGGCTATGGGATTCTGGGAGTTGGAGTCGACTCCAACTCCCAGAATCCCATAGCCTTCAGCCAGGGCACCTAAAGCGGTGCCAAACCGGGTTATTTCTCCAATGTGGAACCCTCCTCCCCGCCCGCTTTCTTCGGGCCCATCCCACAGACTCGCAGCAGCCTTTGCACGCCGCGGCAGAGAGAGAGATAGAAGGCCGCTTCTTCCGCCTAAAATGGCGCCCGCGGCTGAGGGGAGACCAAGGCACGGTTTAAACGTACGAAGACAAACCGAACAATGTCTGTCGACTTCGCTAAACAACAAGTAAAACAAGGGCTACTGCACCGTCCGCAAGAAGGACCTGGCTCCCGGGGCATATACTAGAATTAAGACACTAATTAAAAAAGAGGCTTTTTTGGGGTGGGTGGGGGGTTCGAATTGGATGGCGGGTGACCTTGGCCGAGTCACACTCTCTCAGCCTCCCAGCTTGCTGAGAGAGAGAGAACCCTGCTGTGAGGAAACCTTAAGCCGCCCCGAGTCGGAAACGCCTTGAAAACTAGGCAGCGAACAATAAAAGTTGTAAAAAAAGGCGGACATTTGGGTGTATTTTTAGGGGGGAAGAGGCCCAAAAAGCCCTCAAATGGCCGTTGTGGAACAGATATATATAGAGAGAGGGAGGTTCGGAGTTAAAAAGAGTTTGACGACGGTAGACAATAAGACAGCGGTAGAACTGAGGGAACATGGAGGCCACGTTAGAGTTCCCTCAGCGCTGGAGGAGGAGGAGGAAGAAGGAAGGGCCGCGCCCGCGCGGCGCGCAACGGAAAAAAAACCCGCGCGTGCGGCGCGTTGACGTCACGTTCCCAAAGCCCCGCCCCCTTGGTGGCCTGCGCTGCACCGCCGGGAGGTTGAGCTCAGCTGAGCGCCAAGAAGAAGACCAAGAAAGTGGGCTTCGAGCGAGGTTTTCTTTATCCCTTTCACAAGGCCCGGGCGGAGAGAGGCTTCTTCTTCGGGGAAAAGTGGGACGACTGAGTCCCTCCTTTCCCGCCAAGGGGGTTAGTGTCGTCGTGTGGGAGTCTGACCGCGTCATGTTGCACTCTGGGCCGTACTAGGCCTCTCCGAGTTGTGCGCATGCGCGGCCCTTCTGCGCATGCCCAGACTGAACTGCACGCTTGAACTGCCCTGGCTCAGTGCTAAGTGATGCTGGGAATTGTAGTTTATTGGGGTGCCAGAGCTCGCTCTCTTTCTCTCTTTGACAGAGAAGGCTCAATGCCTCACAAAGGCTGCAAACACACTGCAGAAAGACTCCACTTCGAGACTGCTTGAACTGCCCTGGCTGAGTGCTAGAGAACTGTGGGAGAAGGACCTTCGTGAGACATTGAGCTTCCTCTGCCAGAGAGAGGGAGCTCTGGGGCCACAACAAACTACCATTCCCAGGATTCCCTAGCACTGAGCCAGGACAATTAAAACAAGCTCAAATGGATTATTTCTGCAATGTACCTTTGTCCCCAAATGTACTATATGCCTTATTTGTGGGTTTCTTTTTAATGGTCATGCTTTAAACTTATTTTACTTCTATTGTTAAGTTGTATTTTTCAATTCCTGTATGGGATGAATTTTTAACCTTTATCAGCTGCCTTGTCATCTGGACTGGGAAAAAGTGAGATGTTAAAAACAATACAATTAAAAATAGACGCTTCAAAATACAGGTCAGGTTTTGATTTTTGTAGAGTGAGGCTTAAATATCTAAACTTGACTTGACAGGGCATTCCTAAGAGAGTTAATGCTGTTACTCTTCTTTACAGAACGCTTGACATAATGGAAGAAAATAACAATGGGCTGTGTGCGTCTGATGCGCAAAGAATGGCTTCTCTGGAGGAAACAGAAACCGCATCTGAAAAGGAAGCTCAGGAAGATGTGAGAGAAAGTAATAATACAGCTCATGTTTCAGATACTTCCAGCATGTATAGGTATATTAAAAATGACTTATTTACTTCAGAAATTTATAAGGTAGAAATTCGGAACCTCCCGAAATACATTGGTTTCAATGAAGTGAAGAAGTTCCTTGCTAAATATGGTCTTAACCCTCACAAGATAAAATTGCTGGGGAAACAGACGTTTGCATTCGTCACCTTTAAGAGCGAGGAGGACAGGGACAAAGCGGTGAAGGTCCTTCACGGAGTCCGGTGGAAGAACCAAAACCTCAGCATCAGATTAGCAAAACCAAAGGCTGATCCCATCGTGAAGAAGAGGAAAAGAGAGGAGGAAGGGGAAGAGACCAAAGAGCAGGGGGCAGCCAGCTGCCCAGAGTTATCCAAGGATGGCAAAAATGAGCCTCTGGGTAAGCAGATAGCGGATGTAGTGACCCCTTTGTGGACTACGCCATACGAGGAGCAGCTGGTGAAGAAGAAGCAAGAATGTGAACAAGTTCTGCTGAAACTGGCAAGGTAACCTTTTGGGTAACAAATCCTTTAAATGTATTAACAGTGAATTCTGTTTTCTGAGTCCTGGTCCTTAACGTCGCTAAAGGGATACCATCTGCCCAAAAGGAAGGTAGACTATTGGTAAGGTGCTGGTTTTAACTGACGGAGCCCAGTGGCCAGGCTATGTAAAGGACTGCTTCTTTCGATATGAACCTGTATGTTACCTGAGTACTGATCTAGGTGATGGGGGTTATAATAGAGCCGTCAGTAGTTTCCCCCCCCCCCCCCCCGGTCTTATTCATCATTTGAAAGGTGGTAAAAACGACTATTCCACCAGGTTTGGGTGTTTAAAGTTCTGCTTCTCTTTCATTTTAATGTCAATTCATAAATTCCATTCCATGGTGCAGTTTTGTTCCTTAGGTTTCAGTGTTTTTATTGTACATTGCCCTAAGCGCCTGCTGGGCTGAGGGTGTGATTTTTAACAACGAAACAAATAAAAGATGCAGACTTAGGCAACCGAACGGGGAATTTCACTGGCAATTTTACTTGGCCGATAGCTGCTTATCCTGGTGCTGCTATGTAGAGATCATCTGTAGCAGAGGGAAAGACTGCATAGGCCACTCCAGCTTGGGTTTGACCAGGAACTATTTTGCTTGTCCTCACTAAATGTATTCATGTATTCTCCCCCCCCCCCCCCCCCCCGAGATGCATAGCAGGGGTTTGGACTGGATGGCCCTTGTGATCTCTTCCAACTCTCTGATTTCTTTGTTTTGCAGGGAAATTGGGAACAACAACAGAGCTCTGCTACCCTGGCTGTTCGTGCAGAAAGAGAAATACGGTGGCCTGTGTTGCCCCTTGGAGGGGGTGAAATCATCGCCGTTACAGGTCATGCATATCAAGAACGCTGTTGTTGTTATTCCTTTTTCTTCCCATTTTCTGAATTGGTATACCATGATGCGTGCTGGGAGTCAGATATATACATGTCAAAATACCAGTTCTTAGCAACAACCTCTGAGGTTTGTAAAATAATCTGCACATCAGTGGCTCATGACATATCTGATATAAGCCATAACTTGATAACAGAGCTAATTAGGTTAATGCCTGAAATAGTCAGTTCGTTCTTCAGTCAGTGCGCTAGATCTTTGCTGTATTGCTTTATTAGCCTTTCATATAGCTTTAGACTTGACATATCCTCAAATCCCTGCAACATCTGTTGCCTAGATCTTACCAATAATCTCTTTGAATACATTTGAAAATTGTTCTGTTTCTCCCAAGCCTTATACGACAGAAGAAAGTAAAAGGAAAGCCAGTCTAGTCATCATTCTGGAATCACTGATTTATTACCACATATGTGTTGTTCAGTTGTCACCTTAACTGGCCTTTTATCTGATCACTTTTAATACTGCAATGATGGATACTTTGAAATAGATGATCTTGGGTGGAAACCGCGGAGACGCCGGCAGAATTCTAGAGCAGTTGAATGGGTATTCTTGTTGGAAGTTTAGACTTTCCCAGGGTTGTTAGCCCTTGTTTGGGAGACGATACCCAAACTAAAATGCCTCAATGTGGCCTTCCTTCCCTGAGCAGAAACTGACTCAAAAGATAAAGGAGGCAGGCAGTTTTAGGTTACAAACTGAGGAAAAGTTCACTAATGGCTTTTTACATTTACATATATATGGGGGAGATCCTACATCCTCACTAAAAGATAAAAGGAAGCGCTTCTGTCTTTAATGCACCATCTCATTGATGGAGAAGGGAAGCATGGCTGAAGGAGTGGAGAGATCAAAAAAAGGAGAAGAATGGTGAAGAGAGACTGAGAAGGGGGGGGGAGGAGGCTTTGTAATACCAGTGGCCTTCCAAAGTTTTCGGGGTCGCATGGTCTAGTTACTTGGATACCCAAAAAGGTATTTATGGCCATGCATTTGAAAGGATAGAAAAGAAAAGATTTGAAAAAAAAAACCCAAAAACAGAAGGATTTCACCTGCACGAAATTCTGTCCTATCTAAACCCCAGTTCCTCTAACAGCAAGGGATGGGAGCGAGAGAAAAAGCAGACATTTCCCCACAGTTCTGAACCTTCTCTTACTCTGTGTTTAGACCGAATATCGCAACAAATGTGAATTTTTGATTGGCATAGGCCCAAATCAAGAAGATAAAATGGTTGGCTTTCGCCTTGGCAAATACAAGGGTGGAACGTGTGCCGTAGTGGAACCTTTTGATACCATTCACATTCCTGATGTTGTGAAAACGGTAGTGAAGGCTTTTCAAGAGTACATAAGGTGAGTTGGGGGGGGATGATGGGAACCATTTGCCTGATCAAATTGCTATGTTAACTGAGGAATATGGGACTTGAAGATCCAACCCATCTGGAAAGCACACGTCCTAATCTGAGACCCTACTGTCACTTAGCCTAAGTAAAATAATGATGTTGTATGTTCTTCTATTTAATTCTCTGTTGCTTTCCCTTGTGTCTATTTCTGGCCTATAACACCCTTGGGGCAAAAACATCTCCTCTCCTATGCTTTTGATGGCACTTCAAACATACATAAATCCTGGTTTAGCAATACTACTTAGATTTTAAATAACTTTAGATCTTACAAAAGTTTGCATGTAGGGTGGGATGAAAATAATTATCGTCCAGTTAGTCTGACATCAATACCAGGAAAGATTCTGGAGCAGATCATTAAACAGAGAGTCTGTGAATATTTAGAAGGCAAAGCCATAATCACAAAAAGCCACCATGGGTTTCAGAGAAACAAGTCTTGCCAGACAAATCTGATCTCTTTTTTTTTGATAAAATTACCAGTTTGGTAGATGAAGGGAATGCTGTGGATATAGTATATCTTGATTTCAGTAAGGCCTTTGACAAGGTTCCCCGTGACATGCTTGCAAACAAGCTTGTAAAATGTGGGCTAGACAAGGTAACTATTACATGGATTTGTAACTGGTTGACTGGCCGAACTCAAAGAGTGCTCAACAACGGCTTCTTTTCAACCTGGAAAGAAGTGACCAGTGGGGTGCCACAGGGTTCTGTCCTGGGCCCAGTGCTATTCAACATCTTTATTAATGACTTGGATGACAGAATTGGGGGCATACTTATCAAATTTGCAGATGACACCAAATTAGGAGGAGTAGCCAATACTCCAGAAGACAGGGTCAAAATTCAAAATGACCTGAATAGTTTAGAAAACTGGGCCAACGCTAACAAAATGAAATTCAGTGCAGAGAAATGTAAGGTACTGCACTTAGGGCACAAAAATGAAATGCACAGATATAGGATGGGGGACATCTGGCTGAATGAAACTAAGTGTGAAAGGTAATAGTGCCACTCTATTCTGCATTGGTCAGGCCCCACCTGGAATACTGTGTCCAGTTCTGGGCACCACAATTCAAAAAGGATGTGGAGAAACTGGAGCGGGTCCAAAAGAGGGCAACTAAAATGGTGAAGGGTCTAGAAACCATGCCCTATGAGGAACGCCTTAGGGAGCTGGGGATGTTTAACCTGGAGAAGAGAAGGTTAAGAGGTGATATGATAGCCCTGTTTAAATACTTGAAGGGATGTCACATTGAGGAGGGAGCAAGCTTGTTTTCTGCTGCTCCAGAGAACAGGACTCGGAACAATGGACGCAAGCTGCAGGAGAAGAGATTCCACCTCAACATTAGGAGGAACTTCCTGACAGTAAGAGCTGTTCGACAGTGGAACACACTCCCTCGGAGGGTGGTGGAGTCTCCTTCCTTGGAGGTTTTTAAGCAGAGGCTGGATGGCCATCTGTCGGGGATGCTTTGACTGGGAGTTCCTGCATGGCAGGGGGTTGGACTGGATGGCCCTTGTGGTCTCTTCCAACTCTAAATTTCTATGATTCTAAGAGATCTAGGAGTCCAAGTAGACCATAAGTTGAACATGAGCTAAAAAGGCCAATGCTATTTTAGGCTACATAAATAGAAGTACTGTATAGTGTCTAGATCAAGGGAAGTAATAAATGGCGAAGGATCTGGAAACTATGCCTTATGAGGAAAGACTTAGGGAACTGGGGATGTTTAGCCTGGAGAAGAGAAGGTTAAGAGGAGATATGATAGCCCTGTGATTCTATGATTCTATTGTAGTTTTTAGAGAAATGAATTATTCCCTTCTTGAACAAATAAGGTGTAAGAGCAGGCCAAGAAGTTAACATGTGCCCTTTTCAATATTATGTAACCATGACTTTGTAAGGTGAAAGAGAGGACGTTTTTGAATTCTAGTGCACAGAGTCCTTCCTTTTCAATAAGGTGATATGACACATTACCTCAAAAATAGAGAATTCACAACTTTGTGCACAGCACACTCTGAAACTTACAATGCCATCCGCTCAGACAATATCACAATTTTTGGTTTCTGCTCAGGGAGGGGGGGAAAGGTTTTGTTAGAGGCAAGTGAGAGACACCAGATTAGGGACTGTTTCGTGATGATATTGGAAAATGTTCTCTTTGTTTTATGCAGCAGACATATTTATAGTGTTTTAGCTTTAATAATTAAAGGTTTGAAAATTACAGGTCTACACCTTACGGTGTTTACAGCCCTGAAACCTACGAAGGCCACTGGAAACAGCTAACAGTTCGCATCAGTAGGAATCACCACATCATGGCAATTGCTTATTTTAATCCACAGGTACTGAATATGATTTATGTAACGAGAGATGCTCACAAGTTGCAGGTCCTAAACGTTTCAAAAAATAGTTCATGGTTCAGTTTTTCCTTACTCTGGGGGATGTACTGTTTGGAACTTCTTCGCTTGCAAAAGATGGAAGACTGTGCTACTCAGTCATAGGTGACATATCAGTCACATAAATCATTATCCTTGAATTCCCTCTTACTGCAAATATCAATAACATTTGATAACAGGTTTCAAAGAAAGCAGCATGTTATATCTGAGCATTTTTTCCCTTTTTGAAATACCTAGAAATTAAATAAAGGGGAACTTACTGAACTGCAAACCTCTTTGGCAAAGTACTTCACAGAAGGCACTGGAAAAGACAGTGGAATAACATCCCTGTATTTTGTTGAAGAAGGTCAAAAGTAAGTACGTCATTTCACAGAGAAATATAACAACACTGGAGTGCGCAGACAGCAATGTTTTAGAGGTTGCATGCCAGCCTTTATCACAAAGGCATCTAAACCAACGAACAACATGTTGCAGCAATGGAAAGCTTTATAAAATGCTCTGAACACCAAACAGCAATCTATGAGACATTTTTGTTCATTAACACAGTATTGGACAAGACCAAAGGTGTCCTATTTGTTATGCAAGAGTTAAGTTCATCATAGCAATTGGTTATTGCTCCACACAATTTTTTCAAAGAGGATAATGGTTACATACTGTTAGAAATAAAATTTTCTTTCCTATTTATTTTACAATACAGCTGCTAGTATTTTTCTCTTACTGCTTTGACCCTGCAGCTAGCTCTCTTAGGTCCAAAACATACTGCAGAAATAATCCAGTTTGAGACCGCTTTAACTGCCCTGGCTCAGTCCCTGGGAATTGTAGTTTATTGTGGCACCAGAGCTCTCCGACAGAGGAGGGCTAAAATGTCTCACAAAACTTCAGTTCCCAGGATTTCCTAGCACTGAGCCAGGGCAGTTAAAGGATTCTTTCTGAAGTGTGTTTTGGACCAAAGTTGATGGTGTCTCATTGCTTCAACTTGTTCAGCTGTCTGTGATCCTGTGTCATGTATACAGGGAAAGAAATATGGGAGTGACATTTTTCAGAAATTGAATTTGTCTTTTTGAACGGCTTTTCTGCCTTTGATGGTTATCCATACTAGATTTGGATTCGATGATAATGATTAAAACTGTTTTTCCCCTTCTCCTCCCCGCTGCTCCCACTCCAGAAAATCACCCAATCGTGAAGATTTAACATTGGAGCATGTTGCTGGTGACAAGTACATCTATGAAGATCTGCTTGGGCTGAAGTTCCGGATTTCTCCCCATGCCTTTTTCCAAGTAAACCTCTAAATAGTGTTATGGTTACATGTTGTATCTAAAAATAACATCATCACATACAGAAATATCTTACAAACATAGTTGCAAGCATGACATAGGAAACCTAGTAACTAGCTTGTATGTCTGAATCCTCTGTTAATAGCTCAGTATGGATTAAATTAAATATTAAGGAGATTTTATTTATGTATTTTATATAGTTATTTTATTTATAGACCACCTTTTGCCCAAAACGAGATTCAAAGTGGCTTACAATAAAATTAAAACAAAATTGCTAATGCAATACGTGACACACAACTTAAAACAACATCAAACTATCCGTCCAGTTAAAACATTACTTTAAAGCATGGGCTTAAAACAGATAAAACACATGAAACTCTTTATTACATATGAACAACAGATATGCTAACAGATGACTGCTGATGGGGAAAATACAGTTGTAAGCAGGTTATTAAATGCTACTTAACATAACACTTTGGAAAAACAGTTTTTTAATTACAATATTTGTGCTGCTCTGTATCAAAAGATCCCAACAAAGAGTACAGTCAGCAAAAATAAAAAATCAAAACACTGTACACATGGTGTACTCCACATACGACCTTTACGACTAAAATCTCAATGGCTTGGCAGGTGTGTGTGTGTATGGGAAGTGTTCCTTCAGGCTATTTAGGGCTTCAAATGTCTTCCAACTTCACACTGGAAGGATATTGGCAAGCAGTGCTATTCCTTTACATCTGATGTCATGTGCTTTCTGCCAGGTGTTTGTCAACAGTTTATGTTGCAGTAGCCATAGCCTCCATGTTGTCTTCAAGAACAGTCTCAGAGCTCATTGCAGTAGTTTAAATGGGAAGGTATCAGTGCATGAGCTAGAGTAGTCAGGTGATCTCTATTCCTCTTTAAATATTTTGAAAGGATGTCATAGTGAAGATGGAGAAAGCTTGTTTTCTGCAGCTTCAGAGAACAGGACACAGAGGAATGGATTCAAACGATTGGAAAAGAGATTTCACCCAAACTTTAGGAGGAACTTCCTGAGAGTAAGAGCTGTTCTACAGTAGAACACACTTCCTTGGAGGGTGGTGGAGTCTTCTTCCTTGGAGGTTTTTAAACAGAGGCTGGATGGCCATCTGTCAGGGGTGCTTTGATTGTGAGTTCCTGCATGGCAGAAGCGGGTTGGACTGGATGGCCCTTGGGGTCTCTTCCAGCTCTAGGATTTTAAGATTATGATTCTAATAATAATAATATATAATAATATAATTTATGTTTAGCCCGCCCCTCTGAACAAGCAATCGGGGCGGGGTACAGCAAAAACTAGCTTTTCTAGGAAAAACTAAAGCTGCTATCAGGTACTCTGAATCCACCTTAGCTTTTAGTGGCATCCATAGGCACTCCCATACTGTGTGCTTAATGCTTTGAGGAAGCGTAATCCTATCCAGGAGAGATTGCTCACCCAATTCCCAAACCTGGGAACCACCACCCCATGGAGCAGCTTCTGTCTTGTCGGTATGCATCTTCAGTGTATTGGCCCTCATCCAACTTGTCATAGAATCCATGTATCAGTTAACTCTGATAACATGTGTATTAAATTGCAAACTGCAGATTACTTCACCCGTCAGCTTCGTATAGATACTAAATGGTTGTTTCCCAGCAGAGAAGGAGCCGAGCATCCTAACATTGGGTAGCTTCGCCCACTTGGCTCCTGTTAGGCAGGGAGAGAGAAACAAAGACGTTCCATTTTGTGCCTTTGGGTTGTTTCTGACTTGGGAACCTGTCATGGTTTTCGTAGATTTTCGTAGCGACATTTGTCCATTGCCTTCCTCTGAGGTTGAGAGTGTGTGACATGCCCAAGTTCACCCAGTGGGTTTCCATGGCTGAGTGAGGATTTGAACCCAGGTCTCTACAGCGTAGTCCAGCACTCAAACCACTGCACTATGGAGGCTGACAGGAGAACATATAGACTTTCTACCATAAATGAAAGAGAAGTGGAAAATAACTAACATGGGTCGATTAGGATTTCTGCTTTCAAAGAGTGTTCATCTCTTCTGTGTTAGACATGGGCCTAGTTTAGATACTGTGAGAAACCATCAGAGCTAGGCTGTATTTTGTATATTGATTTTCCTTAGCTCTTTGTGTTTTAAGATTACACACACTTCACAGTGTTTATTAATGTCACAATTTTTGCCTTATCTGTCCTTGTTCCTAAAGTAGACTTTTAAACATCTACGTTTGTGTGAACTATTTCACAGTGGGTTTACTTATATTCTGTTCTGGAGTTCTTTTTAATTTCACTTTGATGAGGGCAGTTTTCACATCAAGCATTACGATTTTACATTTTGGGATGCTCGGTCCTTGCTGAATGCTGACACTGTTGTTACGCATATTGGAATTGTGTAGGTAAACACTCAGGCAGCGGAGGTTTTATACTCAGCCATTCAGGACTGGGCCCAAGTAAACCAGGAGACTACAGTGCTGGATGTATGCTGCGGAACTGGAACAATTGGAATTTCACTTGCCAAGGTAAAAGAACGTCCCTGATGTAAGAATTCAAAGATATAGCTGTGTTAGTCGGATCCCTGATGTAACATACTGAGCCCTTAAGAGGCCACTGCATTTTGTCTCTTAAAATGAGTCAGTTGTCATCTGAAGAACAGATGTTGGCCTAAATAGTGCTTGGCCATATGGGGAGCTAACTGCATTGGAAATTTCAAAAGACACATTTTGCATCAGGTAAGTTAAAATGTTGACTGCTGTTGTGAATTTTATTTATTAAGTTTACACCTCACTTTTGTCCTGCCAAGGGACCCAAGGCAGCTCACAAAAAGAATTTACTTAGAGCCAAAGTTGATGTGTGAAATGTCTTGGTGTTGTTGTTTTTTTCCCCTTTAAAATAGCCAAGGGAAGATCTGGAGCAAAAGCATAGTATATGGGAAGAAGCGCACCCCCTGTGGCTCCAGTGCCATTATTCCCAGACGAGGAGCTACTTTTGTCTATATTGGCGATGGAGGATACAGGGTGCTGGTTGTCAGGATTATGGGGAGGGAATTGTTAAATCCTCCCATGCTGTAGTCTTGCTTAGGTCTTCCCAGTACTATTTTTAAAGAATAAATTGATGCATTTAATATCTGTGCTGGCCTTTCAGTTCACATATGACCTGGCCATTACTTTGATACATTCTGTGGTGCCTTTGTCTCTCTGTGACTGAAGTCATGGTTAACACAGAGGTCCAAAACGCACTGCAGAAATAATCCAGTCCAAGACCGCTTTAACTGCCCTGGCTCAGTGCTAGGGAATCCTAGGAATTGTAGTTTATTGTCCTACCAGAGCCCTCTGGCAGGGAAGGGTAAATGGTTCACAAAACTAGTTCCAAGAATTCCCTATCATTGAGCCAGGGCAGTTGAAGCGGTCTCAGACTGGATTATTTCTGCAGTGTGTTTTGGACCACAGGAGAATCGGTCCTTTCTTTATGCTCCTGCTTTTCCTGGCATCCTGAAAAGGCCTGGTTTTGTTCATCTCTCTGTTGGGATATTGCAAGGGGCTTTTTTCTTACATTATGCAAAAAAACTACCCCTGTTGCTGATGCTGAGGACAAAATCTAATTTTAGAGAAGGTCCTTTCAAGTCAATGATATTTGTGAAAGCGATAATCAGTATGTTCCATTTGTTTCAGATGCTCTACTCCAGTTGAGATTAAAATTGGATTTGGCCCTGACCTTCTAATTTGGTTCAGTTTCAGTGCAGATTGCACCATGGAAACGATTTCCATGGTGCAATCTGGAATACTGTGGAATACTGTGGAATACCCACCTGGAATACTGTGTCCAGTTCTGGGCACCACAATTCAAAAAAGATGTGGAGAAACTGGAGCGAGTCCAAAAGAGGGCAACTAAAATGGTGAAGGGTCTAGAAACCATGCCCTATGAGGAACGCCTTAGGGAACTGGGAATGTTTAGCCTGGAGAAGAGAAGGTTAAGAGGTGATATGATAGCCCTGTTCAAATATTTGAAGGGATGTCACATTGAGGAGGGAGCAAGCTTGTTTTCTGCTGCTGCAGAGACTAGAACGCGGAACAATGGATGCAAACTGCAGGAAAAAAGATTCCACCTCAACATTAGGAAGAACTTCTTGACAGTAAGGGCTGTTTGACAGTGGAACACACTCCCTCGGAGTGTGGTGGAGTCTCCTTCCTTGGAGGTCTTTAAGCAGAGGCTGGATGGCCATCTGTCGGGGATGCTTTGATTTGGAGTTCCTGCATGGCAGGGGGTTGGACTGGATGGCCCTTGTGGTCTCTTCCAACTCTATGATTCTATGATTCTATGATTTCTCACATTTCCTTCAGTCCTCTTGAACAGCAGCACAATAGTTTCTCATTCGAAGGATCTTCCATAAGTCAGGTTCTCATCTGCAGTACTTTGTAACAGAAAACCCATCTTAAGGTGCTGAAAGCCAGCAGTGTTTTGTCTTCCGTTTTGCCTGGACCTCCAAGTGTTCAGCTGCATATTACTGCTTATGTCTTGCAGAAAGTGAAGAAAGTTATTGGAATTGAACTTTGTCAAGAAGCTGTTGAAGATGCCAAAGTGAATGCTCAGCTTAATGGTCAGTAAACTGAAACCTAGTGCCAGCATTCCCAAACTTTTAAAGTGTTTTTCTTCCTAGATATTCCTTCCAACGATGGGGGCAAAATTACTATTTCTTTTACTGCAGCAGTCCAAAGTCTCACAGTGTCCTGGTATGAGAGGAGAGTGACTTGGAGTTCTAATTCTAACATTTCAAGGCGTTCTCTGTTTAAAAAAAAAGTTCTAAATTGCTTACTTTTAAAAAGTAAAGTCACGCGATCCTTTCTGCATAACTCTTGGCTGTACACCAAATGGAGCTTACGGTGTGTAGGTTGACATCCATCGCTGTGCAGTGCAGACAGTCAGTGTGCAATGCAAATACAATGCAAAATGTTGACAACCATCACTGTGCAATGCAGTCATCTAGCGCTGGCTCTTTCTTGTAGTATTTACATTGATACTCCTGGCTATGCATAAAAGGAGGCTACGAATCAGTACTAACCAACCAAAGTCTGTCCTTTCTTGGTTTGATATGTGAAGGCACTGAAGGATGGGTTAATTCCATCTTTACTGCCCCCCAAAGCTTTACTGCCCCCCTAACCAAACGCAGGGAATACGTTTGGCCCCAGTTGACATTCCAGTCAGCAGATAAAATAGAATCCTTGTACAATTTTGAGCCCAGTTTTTTGTGGTTTTGTGCATTTTTAGCAGGTAGGGTTTGGAAAAGTACATTTCTGGCTATTGTGGAGGCCAAAGTAAGTTTCTTTTCTTTTCTTTTGAGAAATGCTGAAATCATGCTACTAGGGGACCAGATTAAAAAAAATTACAGCCATAGTGGCAGATTAAGGATGCAGTACACAAGTGATAATTTCTTGATTTGAAAATTGTTTTTTCTGATGCCTATAATGCAAAACGTACTGATCTGTGGCATATTACCATACATACTTGACTATCACTTGACCTCATGTATACATCAAATGCATTTCTTGGGGCCAGAATTATAGATTTTGATATGGCTTGTGGATAAGTCAAGGGTAAAATTTAGGGGCATGTAACAAAGGATCCAAAGGATGAAACAAAGGAAGACTATGCCAAAGAACTTACAGAATTCCAGCAGGCCTAACTGTTTGTGCTCACACTAAAGGCTTCGATGGATGAGAAAATAGGGGAGGGTCAGTGCTTCCAGTACAGATTATGCCCTTGCCTTTTACCAGGGAATAGTTCTTTTTATAAGAGTTAAAGTACAGTATTTGCATTGATCCCAGGATAAGTCGACTCAGGTTTTTGGGGTCAATTTTTCGACTAAAATTTGTAGACTTAGACCTGAGTATATACAGTATCTAATACAGTTTTGACAGCTAACCCATCGGTCCTCAAATTCTGTACTTTGACAACAGCTCTCCAGGGTTTTGAGCCATCCCCCCCCCCCAACCTGGAATCGTAAGCATGTCTTAGTGTAATATTGCAGCTATTGCACACTGCAGTTAAGGTCAGGATCCATTTGGCCCAGACGATGCCTATCATCTTGTCTTGGAGGAGACAGATTCCCCTTCTCTGTGAGGCTCCTGTGTAGCTTTGCTGTTTGTTCTGGGGGCTAGTAAACCTTTCAGAGACTTGGGTGGTGGGAGGGATTGAAGAGTGGCAGGTTGGACTAGAGGATGAAATTGCCTCCTGCGAGATCTGCTTGACAGGCTTCTTCCCTTCGCCTAGATCCAGCTGGATCTTGGCCAAAATGTGCCCGGTGCCCACATCAGTTATTTTGATGAGGCTGTTGCTAAACAAGCAAAGCACCTGTGGTTAGAGCATTTTTAATGAAGCTGCATATTGTGCTAGAAATAGATACCTCATGATTCTTTCAGCACAGGAAACTCTTTCCGGGGATAAATGAGAATACAGTTGCCCCTCCATTTGCACGGACTTGGGACCCGCGTCCCTTGCTTATGTGCGGGTGGCAAATGGAGGGGGATAAAATTGGGGGGGGGGGGGCAACCACACCGCCTTTCAATCCTATGCGTTTTGAATATTGGCGGTTTTCATTTTGGGGGGAGTGGTCCAGAACGGATCCCCTGCGAAAACAGAGGGGCGACTGCATGTGCTTTTTTAAAATGATGTATTTTGCCACTATTTATTTGACAGCTTACTCACAAGTGTCTTCCCAATGAAACTATATTAAATAATCAGAACCAAACGGGATGTCGAAATTGTATGACAGAACAGAAATGGACAAACTAACGTATTTGCTGAGAGGAATTTAAATACATAGAGAAATTTAATGGAGAATAGGAAAGAGTAATTGATTTTATATGAGAGCAATGGGGGGACATAGCAGTTATAAGTTTGGTGTAAGGAGTAAACATAGAAAATGAGTAGGATAAGAGGGGTATCCGTAGAAAAATGTATGTTAATGTTATAAAGTTTCTGCACCCATGTTATAAAGCTATCAGATAAACAATACAGACATGAAATCAATTTAGAGATATAAGGGGTTCAGGAAACAAATATGGTAATAGTTACAAAGTAAAAGGTATGAATTATAGTAGCAGAGTGAAAGGACAGAGGTGGTAATAAGGAAGTCAATATAATTAACAAAAAGGACAAGTGAGTAGTGAGGAAGCTGGAGTATGATTTTTTGAATTTATGTATGTGGAAATGGGAGGATAGTAGGAGAAAGATTAAATGAAGAAAAGGGGAGGAGTGGATGTGAAGGGCATAAAGTATGTGAAAGAGTGAGAACAGAGAAGAAGAGGGGAATGAGGAGGGAGAGGATGAAGAAATAGAACATGGAAAGAAGAGGAAGGATAACGGAAGGGGAAAGTAGGAAGCAAGGAGATAGGAAACAAGAAAGGTATATGATTGGAATTTAGAAGGAGGGGAAAGTAGGGAACAAGAAGGGGGAAAAGAAAATATAAGGATATAAAAAAATGAGTAGAAATTAAATGTGATAGATATTATAGGTTATATTAGATAGGTGGATTGGGTTTTTTTAAAAAAATGATTGATGGTATGGTATGTTTGATGTCTATTCAGGGTTTGTTGGATGTTTTTATTTTGCAAAATTAATAAAAATTTAAAGTTAAAAAAATAATCAGAACCAAACTGACATTTTCAAGGCACTGGAGATGAGTAGAGGGGAATCGTGATGGGGCATATTTGAATAAGGATCTCTTAGATGAGCATAAACACCAATGTGTTTTCTTTTTAACCAGCAGAGCTCAATAATGTTGAATTCTATTGTGGAAAAGCTGAAGACCTTGTTCCTCACCTAGTTAACTCCTTAGCACTGCAAAATTCGATTACAGTGGTGGATCCTCCACGCGCAGGGCTACGTAAGTTTGGTTTAATAACTTTTGACTTAGTTAAGAGGTTTGGTCCAGCTTTGAACAGAGATGGAGGCGTGGGACAGGGAGCAGTTATGAGAGAAGGAAATGTGGTGTTGTACTGTTGTCTTCTTGTTGCGTGCCGTCAAGTTGTTTCCAGTTTATGACAACCTATTACAGCATCTTCTTGGCAAGATTTCTTCAGAAGAGGTTTGTCTTCCTGTGAGGCTGAGAGAGCGTGACTTGCCCAGGGTCACCCAGTGGGTTTTCATGGCCGGGGGGGGGGGGGAATTCAAACCTTGGTCTCCAGAGACATAGTCCAACTCTCAAACCACTACATTGCATTGACTGTCCATTTTTGGCAGGAGACAGTAAAAGCTAGGCACTGGTAATTTAAAAAGTGAGATGTTTTTTGATCTACATGTCTGCCTTTAAACTTTTACTTGTAATATGGTTTGAATTCCAGATCCATTTGGTTGGAAATGTCAGCTACAAGACTTGGAAGGTTAAAGTTATTAAGTCAATGATAGTAAAAGAAACTTTCATGTTGTTAAAGGACATAATCCATGTACCAGTGTAGCAATTCCACAATAATCTGCCTACTCTTATCCCCAAGTTACCACAAAATCTACTAATATTGGACATAGCGGGAAAGTAGTTCAGATCACACTGGCCACTCAAGTTACTACTTCCATCATCATTGGGAGGAAAAGTATTTGAAGTAGGTGACCACTGTGTTTGCCATTCAGCAGCCGGATTTGGCTAAATGGTGTTAATCCTAGTTTTTCTCCCCATTTATATTTTCAGATTCCAAAGTCATTCTTGCAATGCGAAAAGCTGAGCACTTAAAGAAGCTCATTTATGTGTCTTGCAATCCTCGAGCAGCCATGAACAACTTTGTTGAGTAAGTTTCCAGTCGTGCTGGTGAGATGGGAATGTAGCATGCCTCCTATATTCACACTGAATCAGACTACCTTAAACGGAGATCTGTGGCCAATACTGTGTTGAATCCTAGAGTCGGAAGAGACCCCCCAAGGGCCATCCAATCCAACCCCATGCCATGCAGGAACTCACAATTGAAGAGCTGTGAAATGGCCATCCAGCCTCTGCTTAAAGACCCTTGTCCATTGAACATCTTAGAATGCAAAATGTAAATGTTTCTGTGCCCACAGTGAATAGCAGAACTAACCCCTACCTATCAGTTGTTTTATATAATATTTTTGTTTCTTCTTCCAGCCTTTGCAGAGCTCCATCTAATCGTGTCAAAGGAAGCCCCTTCCGTCCTATGAAGGCAATGGCAGTGGACCTCTTTCCTCACACCATGCACTATGAGCTGCTCTTGTTCTTTGAAAGAATAGACCACCAGAGTGCAAATGATGTTACAGCCATGCAGTTGGAAGCAACAGGTTCAACGGAAGAGGTGCCAAAAGCGAACACAGCGGTGGAACATTCCAGCTAGTGATAGCTCTGGTCTAGCTAGCCACTTCACATAAACCATCAATTTTCAGTGTTTAATTTTGAAGCATTCTTTGCAGTTGCTGCGGCTTTCCCCTTCCAAGAATGACTGAACAACTGGTTGGCTCCTGGGACTTCAGAATTGTGCCTACGCTTAAACTGCAAGGAATTCGGCAAAAGTCTGATGTTTGAAGAACTTTAATGTATAAATCCACTCTTTTATGCAAAACTGCTAAGTCATGGAATAAACATCAAATACAGAGGGTCACTGTAGAAGCATGTACAGTACTTCCGAGCAACACAACAGATAATAAATGAACCCTACTGAATGGGCTGGTGCTGTAACGTCTGGTTTTTTTCCCTGTCAATGTGTGGTTTTAGGTTATTCAGATACAAATCTGATCTACAACTGGGGACTACTTGGAACACCTTTTCCAGCCCAGTGGCTTCCAGACGTTGGACTGCCATGGGAGTTGTTCTCATCCCATCTGGATGGCAACAGAGTGCAGGAGGGCTAATTTTTAAAAGTGGATTGCAGCATCATATGAAGTTTGTCTTATTTTACATGCAGGTACCTAGAAAGCATGCTTGTGTAGGAACTAGAGCTGGATTTACAATCAAGTGAGGCCCCTAAAAACCTACTTTGTCAACCTGGCTCTTTCAGAGGGTCTCCCCAGCCTCCTGTTTTCAATGTGCTCCTGTAAATTTAATTTCCCAGTACCCCAAAATCTGACACGGTGAATTTTTGCATCATGACATATATATAGTGACAGCATTCCATCACATACAACGACAAGGTCTCAGCAAACATTTTTACTTTAATCCAGTCATATTACCATAATTTACTGGGATGCATGTACTACACTTTTTTCTGACAGTGCGACAATCATACTTGAAGGTATAAAAATGGATTTCATGATGAGCCGTGGCAAGACATTAATCTTTCAGACAAAAGAGTAAGTTTGGTACTAGTTATTCACACAGTCTTATGCAATACGAAAGTTTATTGCTCAGAACTAATATTTGGGAAACACACAAGAAACTGAAATACGTTAACACAGAGGTTTAATGCAGGCGGCTTTATAGTTGTACCAACTGAGCACTGGCATCAAGGAACTGCACTCAATACAATTCATACAGCACCCAGTAACATCAAGTTGGTCACATTCATGTTCAAAATACAATAAGTGTAATTCATCACTGCAGGTTGTTCTAAATGGCAGACAAGACTGGCTTAATCTGGAACTGTTCCCACAGACATTGATTTTCTCCAGTTCTCCCACCAAAATCAAGAATACAGGCTGTAAACAGGGCTTGAAAGAAATACTTTTGCACGTGTGAGAAATGTTAGAAGAGCATACTGGGAGCTTTCTCCCCAGCAACTGGGGTGTCGAGCACTAAAATGATTTAAGCTTTAAGTGAATCTGATCTCTCACCAAAGTTAGTAACTTTCCACTCAGTATTAAACATTCAAATAAGTCAGTTATCTTACAGCTTTCAAGCAGCACACATGTTAAAGCAGAAGCTTTCCAAGAGGATGAAACAGTTGGGTTAGTGAAATTCAGCCACATTTAGGTAGTGCGCTAAGGGGGAGGGGGCTTGATGCAGCTTTCCTTTAGTCATTGTGAAGATTAAAGCCATTAAAAGTTTATTCACTAGAAGAAACACACATTACAAGAACAACACTTTTGGATGTCTTGAATCACACTGCATTTAAGTATTCATGCAGAAGCCAAGATTAATGCAACAATCTACCCTCTATCATAGCAGTTTGTGCTTATGTGCAAATGCATGATTGTTTACACCTCAAACAATAGTAAACATCAGAAATACAAAAAAAAATGCTTCACAGTGACAACAGCAGTTACATTACTTATCCCAGCAGTTATTGCGCTTTGTCTAAACATTGTGCCAAAAAGGCTGCAGCACAACTTTTTAATTTTTTTTTTAAGAATGCATAATTTGTACTAGCCTTTGGTTCACAATGACACATCTGGGTGTTTTAAGGGCAGTGGTCACCTGTGCAGGATTTACATCATCTTGAGACTGAGGTAAAACTAAAGCAAGATGGTCAGTATGGCATACATTTCCAGAATGAGCCATCTGGGGGGGGGGGGGGGCGGAGGGATCATGTAGGTTTGTTGTTGTGTGCCTTCAAGTAGTTTCTGACTTATGGTGACCTAAGGCAAACCTATCACAAGGTTTTCCTGGCAAGATTTGTTCAGGGGGAGGGGGTTTGCCCTTTCTGAGGCTGAGAGAGTGTCACTTGCCCAAGGTCACCCAGTGGGTTTCCGTGGCCAAGGAGGGATTCAAGCCCTGTTCTCCAGAGTCATAGTCCAACACTCAAAACCACTACGCATCATGCTGGCTCTCTGTTCTATAGGTAGCCTACAAAAATGGCAGGTGAGAAAGTGCAGAACAGAGGCAGGCAAAGAGCAGCCCTTCAGATGTTGGACCGGAGCTCCCATGAGCCCTCGGCAGCATAGACAATGGTGAAGAACGCTGGGAGTTACGGTCCAATATCTAGAAGGCTGTACACTGCCTGCTCTGAAATGGAGAGAAAATTGACTACCAACATGTCCATCAGGCTTTCCCTGCAAACATGAACTGGTACTCAAATGTAAACACCTTTAAAAGGCATAGAAGCCGGTAACATTTTTAGTATAGCGTGAGTTAAGTAGAAAGATGCAGACTTAAGCTAGACTGTGCAATAGGCGCAGTGCATTGAGAACAATGTCTCATTCATTCTTTGAACAAACTGAAAATCCTGTCATCAGGAGAGATGTGCGGAATCATGTTCTGAATGAGAAAATCCACTTGTAGGGCATGGCAAGCACTGTGGGTAAAATCAGATTCTTAAAAAATCCTGAACAGCAGTAGCTGCAAGTCAGGGTTAGCATGGACTCACTGCCAAGACTATTAAAGGTATGCATGGCACAGTAAAAACAGGGCTTATGACAGAGCTTTAAGCCATTTGTCTCCTGTGGTTCAGAAGAGAAATACTTTATCAACTTAGACATCCCATTGCATGATGGGTTTTTACATGCAATATCTTACGAATGCCTTGCGCACTTCAGCAGTGGGTGTCAATAAAAAGTGGGCAAATTAAATTATGACCATTTGCTAAGCAGTTACGTACACCATGCCAAGAACACAACCTTTGTTAAGAGCATCGGTCTTTAAATTATCAGAAGGGGTGTCATGAACAGGGAGTGAGCTTGTTTTGTTGCTCCAAAGAGAAGAACACAAACCAATGGATTTAAATGATAAAAGATCCCCCCCTAAACAAAAAGAGGATTTTAAAAAAAATTTGCTGTAAGAACAGTTTGACAGTGGACTCTCCTTTGGAATTCCTTAAAAGGAGGTTGAATGGGACTTTCAGGAGTGCTTTGGTTGTGTATTCCTGCATGGCAGGGGGTTGGACTAGGTGCCGCTGGTGGTCCTTTCCCAGGGATGTCTGGGGGTTCAGTCTGCACCAGGTGACACCCCAAACATCTGCCTTTGGGCAGAAACGGGCTGTGGCATTTGCCTGCGTCCCTTTGAAATGCTGGAGCTCAGTAGAAGAGATGGGGTGAGGCTCAGAAAGCTAAAAATTTTAATTAAAAAAACTATTAAAATTTTATTCAAACCCATCTTATCAACTTTTCACTTTAACCACAAGAGACTACGTGAATACATGTAGGCTGTGTGTATGATATTGTAATTTAAAGGTATAATTTTAATTGTGCCAGTTGCGTATGTCACAACTATTGCCGTTGCACTGAGTGACGTATGGGATTTATGATTTTTCAGTAACACCTCGTACAAAAACGTTCCTTAGAATTCGAGATGGTGTGGTATGGGAGGAGGTTAATGGGAATGACACTGTGAGTTACTGCACCAAGTGACACCAAGTCTAGTGACGTCACTGTCCCTTCCAACTCTAAGACTCTATCTTACAATTTCATCTTAGCTGGTAAAATATGGCCTTGGTATGATAAATCATTAGCTTACCAAGTGTTTAAAAGTAGCTCACAGCTAAGTTGCCATTTTTCAAAGGTCCCTCTCACATTTATCCAAATTTCAAACTAAGCACTTCACTAATATAATGGTAAAGATGCAATTTCACAATTGCCTCCTGATGCCTTACTTCCCTTACATCTAACAGCCAAGTGTCCTGTTGGGGAGAACTGAAATGGCTACCTATCTTTTGTATTTCGGGAATAAATCACTGGATTGCAGTCTCTGTGATAACAGCAGTGTTTTTTGCTACTCAAAATATCTTGTAAGCAAGTACCGACAATTTAAGGAACTTATCATATTTGCATATCCATGTTCTTTATTCCAACTCAATGTAATTTATGAAGATGTTACTGAAGAGCTTTCGGATGTACCCACCCAATTATTATATTCTAATAGTTTCCACAGCAGAAACTACTCTGCAAATGCTGAACATTTAGTAAGAAGGCTGGTGACAAGTTTTCAAAGTAGGTTAAAATTACACCAATGATCGTAACCGACGGCAGGAGTTGGTGCTCATCTCCATTACTAAGCGTTGTCAAAGACAACTCTGTGATGATGTGGACAACATGACTGCACACAATGCTGTTACCTTCCCACCAAAGTGGGATCCCTATTTATCTACTTAAGACTTTTACATGCTTTCGAACTGCTAGATTGGCAGACGTTGGGACTAGTGACGGGAGCTCACTTGGGCTTCAAACTGTGAACCTTTCGATCATCAGAATTGGCCTCTCAACCACTAAGCCACTGCATCCCTGGATCTCACCATCCTCCAATTGTCAAGCTACAAAGAGAACATTTGTTTTTTTAAAGACCGTATGATGCAAGAAACTGGGACACCAGGACTTATTGGTTGGCAACTATTAGCCAGAGGACTTTTACTTCAGGCAACCCTAGACTGTGGAAAGACCTGCTGGAAACTTGACAGCTGAACATACTATCTGAATTTAAAACAGCGTTAAAAAGACACGTCTCTTCTGACAGACTTATCCAGATGATTTTTAAATTGTAAATTTTAAATGATGAAGTTTAAATGTGGAGTGTTTTAATATGTGCATCTCTTATTTGTCCTTTTAAA
Source organism: Urosaurus nigricauda (assembly GCA_034509955.1). Lineage (NCBI taxonomy): Eukaryota > Metazoa > Chordata > Lepidosauria > Squamata > Phrynosomatidae > Urosaurus > Urosaurus nigricauda. The sequence goes on along the minus strand of JAOEGL010000014.1, from coordinate 19,484,106 downwards.
TTAAGTGATGTTTTAACAGATGTGTTTAAATTAATGTATGTTTAAAGGATGCATTTTAAACTGATGTTATGTATTTGTTAATTGTTGTCGCTCCCTGCCTTGATTTATAGAGAGAGACAGGTAAGAAATAAATACTACTACTACTACTACAAGGGCCCATTCTGCAGTGGCCAGATGGAGGCATCTGGAGGGGTTATCAGTATCCATAAAGTCAAGGAATGTGTGCTCTAGTTTCTTTATGTTATTTTCAGCTCCCCCCCCCCCAATCTATTACAAAGCATGGACCATGTTAGTGACAACATCATCAGTTAAGAATTAGTTGGAGAGAGTAGGAGGAAGGCCTCACTACATCTCTGCAAGGCTGTGGCCAAGATCCTGCATCAGGAGACGTATGTGTACTGTATGTATAGATGTATCTTCCAATGCTACCCCACCAAAAATGAACCTTATAAGCAGTGCAGCCCCCTCAATGCAACCATTTCTGTGTTGCTGGAGAGCAGGAGGATGAGGGAGGACAAATCAATTTTTCTGAAACTGGGCACATTTCAACAGGCATCTGTAGAGACCTCCAGAGACCATTGCAAGCCTTTTAAGATTATATCCTTGCAACACATCCGGCTACAGGAAAATAGCTGGATGCATCCTCACTCATCCCGCTGCTCTACAACAACATGGAAATAGCAGCGTTAAGGGGACTGCTTACAAGCAAAGTTTTTGGGGGAATGCCCTCCAACAACCATGAAAGTGAGTTGTGAGGTCTTAAGTCTGACTTGCGCCATCATAATTTACTAACAGGATGCCAATCTATAAGTTGTAATATTATACAGGCAGAAGAGAGACTCTACAGTTAACAAACAGAGGCTGGATTCTTCCATTGCACCCCCACTGGACTCTCACTTTAAGTTTAAGTGTTGCATTCTCTGTGTGGTGCTGTAAGACATCCAGGATGGGATATGGGCATAAGGTGTTCCCGAGTAAGTGCGGGTCTGTGGATGCCATAACTAGGCTGCTTCTGCAGAAGCAAAGGTGTTCAGCCTGAAGTGTCTACTGAATGAATTCAAATTACCACATGACAAATTTCTGAACAGAGGGCATTTGGAGAATGCAGCGTGGCAGATATTGCTCAGCTGGGACTGCCTGAAGTAGACAGACTCCTGGAAAATCTAATTTCTGCGTGCATCCAAGAAAATAATTATGCTTGAACATTCAAACATAAGTTGCACAATGCAAGCGCAGTGGTTATTTTGACATTGCACAATGGCTATATTCAGCTGATGGTAATGGAAGTGCAGTTGCACATGATAGCCACAGATTAACTTTGTGCCTATGATTGTGCACCAACAGACTTTACTATTTTGTATGGGGTTTTTTGTGAGTGTGTGTGGTTTATTTTATTTTATTTTATTTTTGGCTATGTGGCCATGTTCTGGAAGCGTTTACTCCTGATGTTTCACCAGCATCTGTGGCTGGCATCTTAAGAGAAATTTTCCCTTCTGTACGGGACTTGCATAGTGCTAGCTTAGCATAATTTTACCAATGGATATACACTACCTTGTAGCAATGTAGGATTGTGGCCACTGGGACTGGAATGTTGCCAGAACTCAAAACTCATCAGAGCTGGCTGCCAGAAGAATGAGGAAATGATAAATGTATCTTCTCATTAAAAATAATGAGAAATAAGTATTTACCAGCTGTCCACAAATGGTATACCAAAACCCCTGATCAGCAAGCTTGTCCAAAAGGCCAGCAAAAGGATGTCGCTGCTTGCCTAGAACAGCCAGGGTTTAAATATATTATTAATCACACTTGCACAGCCATGAGCTGTCTTATAAGGAAAATGGAAATATTTATCACATTTTATTAGTTACGGAAAGGGAGTTTCGGGAACTGCCATTTGAAGTGCATTTTAATGGTGGCAAAACTGTATACAAAATTTATTTATATATTTATTTCGCTGGAGTTGTATCCTGCCTTTCTCCCACAATGGGATTCACATCTGTTTTATTTATATTCTTATTATAGCTTGCCTACAACTTTCTTATACTTTGATTCTTCATGTACAGGCATAAAAAATATACTTGCTTAAGACCTATATCTGTGCTATATTGGTATGAGAATCTATTCTTACAGGTGGTGCTTACAATCTTCTTTTTTTCTTGCAATTTATTTTGAATATCAAATATTCTATATTATTTCATAAAGGAACTATATTGTCTCTGATACTTAAAAATTGCTTGTCTATACTCTGGTAAATCACAGCGTTTGCCCATAAGTGATTCTTGGTCTAGGGCAGGGTTGGGAAAATGTGGAAGGCTGGGGGGGTGGTGGTGGTGGGGGTGGGCAGATTAAGCTCCAAGGAAATGAGTGCTGCACTATATGCTCCCACCAAAAATAATAGTAATAATAATAATAAATTAAAAATTAAAAATTCTCTCAAACACCATCTCTTGTGGGGGAGCATTTTCACCATGATTTGGGGACTTCCGGGCCATTTTAGGCCTTTTCAAACAGGTAGTAAGCAGAAGTCCTTTCTTGTTTTTGTTTTTTAAAAGTCTCTCTTGGCCTAAGTTGGCCTGGGAGAGGCGAAAAGGTGGTGGAAATGCACCCCACACTGTTAATTAAATAGTACCTCTTGGAACATGCAAGGAGCATGAGGAAAGAGTAGGAAACTACATGAGGAAAGCAGATCAAATGTTCTTTGCTTTTCTGGACAGTGATAAGGGGAGATTTCATCCATCTAGATGTCTCCTACAAATTGAAGTCTCAATTAGAGCCAGCTGGATTAAATACAATTATGCCACATGATAGATGCTATTTTAAGTGTTGGAATTGTCAGTGTATTTTCAAATTGCCTTTCAGCTGGGGTCTTCAAAGGGACACCAGATGCATGGCACAAAGCACTGCTACTGAACATTAATTATGATGAATATTAAGGAAGATGTTCTCACAAGTCCCACTTACATGAACAGAAGTTGCAGAGCAGTAGTACTTAGTCAACCCAAGGTTCACTGCATCAATCAAATGAAGCCTATTCTTCTATTTGCCTCTTATGTAAAGCACCACCATTCCTGCTTTTGAAAAGAAAGACCCAAGAATTAAAATGGGGACACTTTGGTGCTCAGTATTGCTATGAATTTGTTTTATTGTCTAAGAGGAGATTAGTTTCTTTAAAATCCTATGACTGCCAAAATTTATAAACACGGGAAACTACTGGCCCAACCTTCATGGCACTAAGGAACACAGCTTTCCACGTTTTCTTCAATGTAGCTGTCAAAAGTGTCTTACAGTGCATATTATTCTGTGCTACAGTGCAACAAAGCTCTTCTCCAGAAAAAAAAAAAGTTGCCAGCATACTCATGTAAGAAAGTGTTCGGTAGTCTTCCTATATGATACATTTGTTATCTACTCCAAGCACATCCATTAAAGACAGTATGGATACTGTCGGGGTGAGCGGGGTGGATGAGTGCTTCCATCAGCTTATCCTGTCTCAACAAGCCTGTCTCACAAACTGTTTGCTCATCTGAATAAATGCACATGATTATAACAAAATCTGAAGTTCAGTATCGTTGCCATAATGATGCAAACAAACAATGCACATTTGAAGCTGATTGGATTGTTATTTTGCATTCTGAGGCAAATCAGTTCTTAAATTGTCGGAAAAACTAGCTTCTTTCACTTGTTTTATTGCTCCCCAATTCTTACGCTTTCTGGTCACACATCAACAGTACACAGAGGCTCGCTGCCAGGTTGAGCAGATTCTACAATTGTCATCTTGGGTTTCTTTCGTGTTTCCTCCTAAAATGTAAAAAGCCAAACGTAACAACATATAAATGTAAGCTCTGCTGAAGAACAAACATTCTAAAAGCTATTTCCACAACAGACAGAAATTTAGCATTTGGTCCTCATACCTATATAATACCTCAATTACTAGACAAAGGAGGAGACTAACATATTTTTCTTTAAAACAACAAACACAAAATTTGCTTGAATTTGCACAAAACAACTGGAACAGATAGTTACTTTATACTTGTAGTTCCTACATTGCTCAAATATGAACTCACACTTATGGACCTTGTTCCTGCATACAGCCATGATCACAACATTCTACAACTGAGTATGGTTTTGATAGTAACCAAAAGCAGTATGAGGTGCACCTCAGCATATTCCTCTCAGTTCCTTGTCTTCCACTAGAAGTTACTGCTGCAGATGTGGAAAGGGGAAGGAGTGTGGATTGTGTACGTTCAACAATGACCACACCAAGAACAGTTACAAGAGAGCAACTATTTCTTCATGGTATTTGTGACACACACAAGAGACTGAAATAGCTTGCTGGTGGTGAGTTCTACATCAAGTAAGAATATTCCTAAATACTATCCCACTCAAGATCTTTCATATCTTTCAGAAGCAATAATCAGGAAGGCAGGTTACTAGGCAAATGATTTTATGAATCTTCTCCGAAATGAACAGCAATTTATGTTAATAAGCATACACTCACCCTTTCTTGTGCCAATTTTCTCATTTCTTCCTGTAACTTGTTCAGGATGTGTAGATTTGGCTTGTTCTTTTTGGCATACTGCTGAAGTTCTATCACACTTTTATCAGAAGTCTCCTGCAAAAGGGTGAAGACCTCTCATTGAACTTTCTCATCATCATCAGGATTAAGATTATTTCTAAAAAATAATTTTATTTCTATTTACTGCACTGAGAAAACTCAGGACAGGAGTTCAACGATGATAAAATAGTGCACCTTTAAGTGGAAACTACCAAATTAATGATAAAACAAAGAAATAATTCAGACTGTAGTCATGTAGTTTTCACATACTCTATATACTAATGTGTAAACCTAGAAATGTTAGTCAAAAAAATCAGCCCCAAAATCCTGACTTATTCACAGGTACCGAACCATCCCCTTCTCTGAGTAAAGTGTTGAAAGGCAAGAGCTTAATATGTACCAGGAGACCCTAAAAGAAGAGCCAAACCCCTCGACTCTCTCAGCACTCCTTTGAGAGGAAGAGCCAACACCAAGGCCATTTTCCCTCCCAGGCATTCAAAAAAGCCAAAAGTGGTGCTGGAGCAGAGTAAAGGGGGTTGGTACTTCTTCAGCACCAGGGAAATAAAAACACCCTCTTATGATTTTAATGCAAACCATCATAGTATACAATAACAAGCAGTTTTGTGCATAGCCTCAGTGAATGGCCTTATTTTATTTCCTTCTAAGTCCACAGGAACTCTTCACTATTATGCAAAGAATTAAAAGAGACAAGCAGGAGAATATCAGGCTAGACATCTCCTGAATACTGAAAGTGCCATTTTAGTCCTCCCTGAGATATGGGCATACTGTAATCCCCCTCCAAATGTTCCCCTAAAAAGAATGCCCCCCCCAAAGGCAAACTGCACTCTCAGAACTCTGGTGAAGGCTCCCAGAAGCCTGGTGAGGACTGTTTGCCACCCAAATTTTATTACTGCCCCCTCCGACCTGTTTTAGAAAATAAACAGCAATTTTTATATAAACAGGAAGTGAGTGAATGGCATTCCAGCTTCTAAAAATAGATGCCTTTTCTGGCCTACAACAGTGTATTGAGTGTAACATTTACAAAGCAGCGCATGTGGGTGACACTTACTGCCTGTATGCTCGGTTCAGAATGGTCCACAAAAAGACCTCATATGGCCTACAGGCCATTTTGATCACTTGATTTAAGTGGGCTGATACCAGTCCCTCCATGCCCCAGCACTGGGGATCCAAGTATTGGGGGAGTTAGCATATTATGTCCCCAAATCAGCTTTCTGCTATGTGTATGTATGTGGCTTCATGTTGCCTGTCAACCCCATGAATTTCATAGCACTGTCTTGGGTAAAGCATAATCAAGGTCATTTTGCCAGTTCCTTCCTCTGAAATATAGTCTACATTCAGCAACCTGCATTTATGGTGTCTCAGGAATCCAGAAACAGTTCTAGGATGGATAAAGGCAAACAAACCTAACCTAAGTAAGATGGCACTATTGGCAGTTGATAAAATCACTACTCTGTACAGTGGTTTGCAATTGGTTGTGCTGAATGGTGGGCTAAAATTATGGTACAGTGGTCCCCTGGTTTACGAATCCCCCGGGGTACGAAAACCCCGGGGTACGAAACCGGCGGGACCGCTAACATATCCCCCGGGATCCAAAAGATCCCCCGGGATCCGGAAAAAAAAATAGTGCGGCCCCTTTAAATCGGCCGCGCGGTCCGTTCAAAATAGCGGTGCCCCGGGAAACGAATGCTTCCGGGTTACAAAAGGTAATCCGGAACGGATCACCTTCGTAACCCGGGGGACCACTGTATACTGAATGGTGGGCTAAAACTTTATTGAGCATGTTTTAAAAATTCAGGGCAAGGGGAAACCTAGATCCATTTTGTCAAGGAAGTTGGACAAAAATGTTCTCATTAAAAAAGAGCCAGTACAGTGGGAGCATGTTATGTCTGGATTGTCTTTCCAGTTTTCTTGCCACAAAATCAACATTGCAGGGCTTCTATATCCAATCCCCTTCTACAGTGGTTCATGTGATGAACCTTTTCTGGATTGGGATATGCATTTGCCACTTGATAGAAAGTATAGGAACACTCTCTGAAGCACATAATTCTTTCACAGTTTTTTGTTATGTAAATTACTTCAGTGGTCAGCTTAATAGCTTTTCACAAGAGAAGAGAATTTCTATTGCTTCAGTAGGTGACAGTATAATGAACAATAGAACTTGAATATTTTTAAGACCATTGAAAACAGAAGTATTTAAATCAGTTCAAGAACAAGCTATATATTACTCTTACCTGCTTAACCATTTTACTGCTCTCTCTGCCATACATGCGCAATAAAGAGCCCCAATTTTTCACATGTGGGTGAAGCAACTGAAGGATTTTCTGAGAAGCCAACTGTTTTCCGACTCTCTTGTTCTTACCTGATAAAAGTAAATCAAGTCTAAAAGTCAAGCTCACAGAGTGAACAGAATTTTGCACAGAGGAAAAATGAAGTGGAAATGATTTTCTGTGCCCGGTTATATACTATAGCTATTATACTGGTTCTCCTATAGTGATACAAGCAGGACGCAATGGTTTAGTGGTTAAGACGCTGACTCGGACCATTGCAAGGTCAGTAGATTGGCATGCCAAGACACAAGCGCCATGTGACAGAGTGAGCTTCCATCACTAGTCCCAACTTCTGTCAACCTAGCAGTTTGAAAGCATGTAAAAGTGCAAGCAGATAAACAAGATACCACTTCGGTGGGAAGGTAACTGCGTCCTGCGCACTCTGGTGTTTATAGTCACGCTGGTCACATGACCACAGAGTTGCCTTTGACAACAATGGTTCCCTTGGCTTAGTAATGGGAGACAAGAGTTGCTCCCTACTGTTGGACACAATTAGAAAATCATGTCAAAGTGGAAATCTTTACCTTTATAGTGCTACAACAGATTGTTGAACCCAACTTTCACTGGTTACTTTTCTACAGCAAAAATGCTTATCCAACCCCGCTTAGCCATCCGTAGATTGAAGCATCTCTGAATTGCCCAGCAATTCAGTAATAGGACTTGAGATCCCACTTTTTTTTAATCAGGGAGGTAAGGAGAACGGGATGGAAAGCCCTCTGATATGGAGGGTCAACTATATGGGTTTAGCTCCAGAGTAAGTTACTTGTACTTAAATGTCGCTGGTTTCGTTAGGACTTAATTCATGACTAATTATTTCCATGTGATCAAATAGCAATTAATTTAGTCAGGCTCCAATCCAAAAAGTCTAAAATACAGAAGAATGGCCTTTCTGCCTAACATTCACTCCGCAAATTCTTAAAAATTTTTAGCCACCTCCACTGGCATCATAGTTACTGTACAAGTTTGTTGTTGTGAGCCTTCAAATAGTTTTAGACTCAATGTCAACCCCAAGGCATCCCTATCATGGGGTTTTCGTGGCAAGATCTGTTTAGATGGGGTTTGCCATGGCATTCCTCTGGGGCTGAGGCTTGACTTGCCCAAGGGTCACCCAGTGGGTTTCCATGGCTGAGCAGGGACCCGAACTCTTGTCTCCACAGTCTAGCCCAATGCTCAAACCACTCCATCATGCTGACTTTCACCAAAAGTGGCCTTTAATACAGCAACCTTCCTTCTCATATAGTTTAATCACTGAATTGTAAACCGCTTAGGAAATTGCCACCAGGAAAGTCATTAGCAAACTGCTTGCTAATGATGGGCATCTGCATGTTAAGAAATATTCCAGAGAAGACAAAAGTATGTGTTAGAAAAGTTGTGTTTGCAATTGTCCATTATAAGTTATTCAACAAAACACCCAATGGCCCTTTTATGTTTCCAGTATTTGAGCATGGTATACAAATTCAAGAGCAAACTTTGGAAAGAGCATTTCAGTTTTTACTCATCTGTGTTTAACAAGTGAAAACCCTGTCTTTAAGGAGTACAAAATGCCATGCTGAATATAAAACCCAAATTTCCATAAATCTGTATTGTGGCAATAATTTTACTAAGCCAAACAAAAGGACAGGAAAATTTCTGTGGAAGCTTTCAAGACCATGTGTGTCTTTGTCAGCAAAAGGTGTTTCAAAATAAAAAAGGAGGCATGGTAAAGCCGGGTGGCAGGAGCCTTCAATAATGATCTTGAAGTCAAATATACTGAGATGTTACAGGAGGAACTGCTTATCAGGTTACATCCAAATGTTCCCCTCACTTGCTGGGAACAGGAAAGGAAATATGTCCTAAGTAATAATGACTATTACTGAGCTAGCATGGAGTTGTTATCTAAGTGTTAAACTACACCTCAGGAGACCAGAATTTGAATCACCACTTGGCTATGGAAACCCACTGGGTGCCCTTGGGCAAGTCCTGAGAAAACCCTGTGATAGGTTTACCCTGTGATAGGTTCACAATAAGTTAGAAATGACTTGGCGGGAGACAACAACAACAGTGCCCTAATGGCTATGGAGTCGGTATTCATAAGAATAACGGATAAACACAAAGACATATTTGGGAAGATTCTAATCAAATGTTATACAATCAAAACAGATGAATAGAGAAACAAGATTTCTCTCAAAGAAACAGTCATACTTACACCAGCCACGCACAGTATGCTTCCCACATGTCATGACATATTCACTCTTCTGATTTTTACCAGGAATTACTTCAAACTTTATGGATGTGTCACCCATGCCATGATTTCTTAAGGACACAAAGAATATTGTCAGTATTTCATCCAAGACATCTATTTAGTTCATGTGGTGGTGGTGGGGGGGAGGTCTGGACTGGAGGCTGCATTCGGCTCATGGGGGCTCCTTTTCTGGCCCTTGAAGCCCCTCAAAGCACCCTGACTCCCAAATTAAAATTTTTCAAAATTTTTCAAATGTATTTCGGCCACTAACTGGAACTGAAAGTGTTGTAACATGGCCGCCTCCTCTTCTGCATCTAACTTAGATGAAACAAGTCTGGACACAAACATTCCAAAAGCCAATAAGTTTAATTAATATAACTCTCTGCATTGAAACATGTTTTATTATTTTCTGCTCAACATTATTGAAAACATAAAGTGTTGACAGTTGTGTTCAACAAAAGGACAGGCAAAAAAATATCTATATTTCTAACATCTGCAAAGAAATAAATGATCGACATACTAGCGAAAGTATGAGTCACTTTTGAAAATCACAACAGTTTCGCACTTAACTCTTCCCTTCAAATCAATGTGTTTCTCAAGTGCTTAATTTGGCTGGACTATAACTGATCTATCCATGCCTAAATCATGCACACACAAAAAAGCCTCTGCACTTTTCCACTCATTCACAGTTGTACAGAGTAAAGGGACAAAAAGGGGCTAGTTTGGAGGCAAGCCCCACCCTTATTTGGCAAAGTACTACAATGTGAACAAGCCTAAAGATTACCCCGAGGTGTGTGTGTGTGGACCTAACCACTGGCCTCTCCCAAAAGTATTTATTGCACCTATACTGCATGATGTGCAAAGCTAGACACTTTGACTGTACTGTGTAATTGTAAGGTTCCCAGAGCAGGCAGAAGCTGGCTCCTGGGTTCAATACAACAATTGATTAGTAGGCAGGTTTGGTGAACAACTCTCACGAAACCACATTAGCAGCACCCAAGCTTACCTTTTAAGGCACTCATGAAGGATTTGATATGGAGACAAAAGTCCAGCTTTACTAGTCAGTTCATATACCCGAGAGTCCTCAATACTGATATGGTTGAAATACTGGAACAAAATTGGTATATCATCGTTTAACAGTCAAATATCAATTTGTAATCCTAGAGAGATTTAAATGTTACATCAAAGCACTTTCTGAACTTTATTTGGATATCACTAGACTACATATAACTATTTTAAAGCACATGTCCATTTTTTTAGCCATCAAGCGCTGGTTAAAATCATTCAAGTGCAATCCTATGCTTATCTACTTGGCATATGATTGGAATCTATGGGCTTCTTACAGACTGGTGCATTGGGAATGACTGTGAGGGACCATTGCTGTTTGTGGAGAACATATCTCTTGGTAGATTAAACTCTACCACCTGTGCAGATCAAGGGATTATATGACACAAATCTCAAGTCTTAAAAACCGGATTCCTAATTCCTCTCACTAGTTCTTCTTCCATAGTAAAATGTAAAGAAATAAGGTAGGATGAGAGGGAGAATTAGGTTTTTTGCGTGTGCATTTTTGGGGGTTTTGTAGCCGTGTTCTAGAAAGCTTTATTCTCAATGTTTCGCCTGCATCTGTGGCTGGCATCTTCAGAGAAGATGGGAGTGGGGTATACTGTATATACTGTCTGACCCTCGGTTGATAGGAAGTGATTTACATGTTAATCTGTGTGTTAGTATGTTGGTGAATGGCAAGACCTCAGGGTGGAAGATATGTGAGGATGATTTGTGTCTATTTAATTAGTGATCCATTGTCTGCTGGGAAACCCCCTGACCCTGGGTGATGTTCATTTGTATGTGCTGAGTCTTGATTTTGGTGTTTTTCAGCAAAACTTTGTTTACTTCCAGGGTTTCTTTTTTTCCTATTGAAGTTGTCCAGGTGTTTGTGCATTTCAATGACTTCCTTGTGCATTCTGACCTGATAGTTGTTGGTATCTATGGGTCAGAATGAACAGAAAATGAACCTGTGCTGATTATGCATGAGTTATTTAGTGAGCAAAGCTACTTTGATATACCTTAATGAAGAAGTCTGATTTCTTTCTCCGTCAGAGAGGAGGCTGTTCAAACTTCTACCTAGCATATTAGAAACTCTGCTTGAGAGATCTCCACTAAATCCTCTAGTATATTCCAGATCTGATCTTTGCAATTAAATTTGATGTCACAATATCCCTTGCCTTGCCTTGCCTGGGTGGCAGCAGAAGTTAAGCTATATATGGATGGGTCCCGGGCTGTAGAAAGAGAATGTCAGCTGAAAAAGTGTTAACTACAACTTGAAGATGAGTACTGTTACTAATTAAAAGTTTTAATATGAAACATACTAAATTACTATCTTAAAAGCACATATAATTCTGAAGCACAAGTAATAATACCAGCAATATGGCATTTTTAATAGCACCTATGACACAAGAGCAGGTCAAGTCTCATTAAAAATGCAAACCTCTATACATACTTGGGAGTATGTGAACACAGTGGAACTTGCTGCCAAGTAAACACACAGAGGACTATACAGTAAACCGTACCTCTAGTTCCTCACTATCTTTGGGCTTTTCCTCAGAGGTCTGTTTAACAAAATCAGGAATAAGGATTTCTAGTGTGGCTCGAGCTGTAAAAATAAATTATTGAGATATTTAGGGCCTTTGTGTAATCAGGTATTCTGCCAATCTTTCTTCCAAAGAAGACAGATGATCATGAAATATATTTTCCAGTTCTATTTTAAAATGGTAAAGAGATTTTAGTCTACTGGCGTTGGAGTCAGTATTTTATGGGAAAAGCTTTGGAAAGTTAGACCCATGCATTTACAGAACTATAAGTACAATTTACCAAGCCGTGCTGTCATATTCTCTACATCAAAATAATTCAAACTACAGCTAAAAGAAATTCCATCCAACATTAGGAAGAACTTTCTGATAGTAAAACCTGTTTAACAGTGGAGCATGCTGCCTTGGACGATGGTGGAGCCTCCTTCTTTTGAGGTTTTTAAAAAGAGGCTGGAAGGCCATCTCTCAGGAGTGATTTGACTGTGTATTACTGCATGGCAGGGGAGTGGACTGGATGGCCCTTGGGGTCTCTTCCAATTCTATGATTCAGGCTCTATCAAGCACTATTAACATAGCAGAGAGAAGACTTCTCTTCCAGATGTTCTAAACCAACTCCTATGATCCCTTGTCACTGACCATGTTAGCTGGGACAGTTAGGAATAACAGTCCAAAATATCTGGAAGAGATCGGTTTAGCAAGGTGGAATACTGCACAGCAGCAAGGCTAGAGAGACAGCAGTCCTGTCATACTGCTTAAACACCTTTACTTCAAACAATGAGCAATACTGTAACCTCGCACTATGGCTTTCCTTATGAAATACTAATATTCATTATATAAATTAAAGAAGTGATTCTTCTCAATTTCTCTACATTACAAAACTCAGAATGTGTTCTTTAAAAAAAAGTATAAATTTCAACCAGACACTTCATGCCACTTTCCCCCCATCATATACAGAAACTATAGCCAATTCTACTAAGGTAGTCCCCTTAGATCAATTATTAGGATGCAAATTCTATTTTTGAGTCCCCACTCAGCCATGGAAACCCATTGGGCCCCCTTGGGTAAGTCATTCACTCTCAGCCCCAGGAAACCCTGTGATAGGTTCACCTTAGGGTCGCCAAAAGTCACAAATGACTTGAAGGCACATATCCACAAAACCTATTTAGGATGGTGGGTGTGACTGCAGCCAAATGGACACTAGCCATTAAGCAAAAACATTCAACATTCAATATATTTAAGTATGTATAGGTTACCAGCTTTATTTTTGGCAAGTTTCTTGCTACTTGCAGTTCCTGCCCCATACGTCACTCCATCAATAATAACTGAGGCTCCAAAAGGCTCACTTGGGTTCTCTGAAAAGAGGAAAGAACACTGAAAGACAAAATATTCTGAACAAGCCCTAATCCTCTATTACCAAGATGTTCAAAAGTATTAGTGTTTGGGGCTATGTTAAACAAACAGTTTGTTTCCATCACAGTTATACTGAACAAAAATGGGCAGTTTTCAGAATTATCTTAATATGGCCGAAATACTCTAAAGAGTAATTTTAGAAATGTGGGTATCCCTCAAGTGCTGCAAACACTCTTAAAAGAATACATCTCTAAAGTTTGCACTCTACAAACTCTGCATTACGCCAATCAATGTCCCAATGTCATATGGCTTTGAGGGCTATTTGTCTGTGATTAAATTTCAGAATAAATACTAGTTAAAGGTTTAAGAATAAGGCCCAGGTTTGCTTGTTTTTCTTTTCTCCACCCATTTGCCTTTCCCTTCCCAGTTTTCCTTTAGATTATAAACATGATGGCAACAACTGTCTTGATTTTTACTGAGATGAAAGCCACTCTGGGAACCTTTTCAGAGGAAGTGATTTAATTAAAACAAACGAATGAAGTGAAACTTAGGGATATTACAGTATGTCAGGTTTTCTTTCTGAACCTCTATAAGAATTATTTAAAAAATATTACTACATGCAAAGGGTGTATTTTCTATCAACATTATGGACTGAAAATAAACCTAGAGGAAATCTTAATGCAGTACTTTCAGTCTTTCTGAATTACATGTCTTAGACTTAAGAGATTCAAATCAAGGGTAAATACTGAAGAAAAATGATTACTTGATCAAATATACTATGCTGTACACTTACCACATTCAAAGAAATTGTAAACAGGTCGAACCTTCAGGACTCGTTGCATATATTCATGAAGGATACAAACTTCAGACTTCCCATTGGGATTAATAACAAATTCTAGAAATATGGAAACATTGTATTAATGCAGTTTTGAGTCTTTATGGAGTTTACTACTAGCATAACTATGTCTAGGTTTAAGAGTGCCCCAATCAGAAACCATAGTGTTCATTTTCCAGTACCCCTTGTTTACGCACAGACAACTTTCACAAGTGCACAGACTTCCTCAGCTTGTTTTAAGGAGGGGAAAATGAACATTATCCTCTGTTAACCTATCTCAAATGTAACAGGAATGTAAAGGAAAACAAACAAAAGTGAGATAAGTGTGTGCGCAAGCCCCTTAATTCCCAAGTACTCCATGTTATAATGTATTTACAGAACTTTTATTTCTTTCTTTAATATGCCACCCTTCTTGTGAAGTGGGGCCCAAGGCAGCTCATAGAAGGAAACCTATTAAATTCTACCAGTGCAATTTTAAACAACAACTAAAATCATTACAATTAAAAAATATAAAATTAGTTTAAAACACACAGAAATTAATAAATAAATAAAATACCTACCTCAATAAAAAAGCCTCCCTGGCACAGTTCTAGATTAAAATCTTGCTTAAATAAAAATGCCTTTGCCTGCCCGCAAAAGGATGAGAGTAAGTCTAGGGATTTCCAGAGGGTGGTTTCTGCTAAAATATTTCTTTGGATACCACTCATATACATTCTCCTAACACTAATTTTATTTTTGGGTCAGTGTCTCAAAACTGAGTACTCAAATTTAAAAAAATTATAATAGTAAAAAAACCACATTCACTTCCTACTTCAAAAATTCTAGCTAGTAGTCATAACACATATATTTTAAGCTGAAAATAGTAAAAAGGCCTACCTTTCTTGGTGGGTGCATCCTGCACAGACAGGGTAATAAGTTTCTGATTGGCTGGTAAAATGGGTCGTTCAGACTCGGCTTGTTTCCTCTTCATCTCACGGTTGAACTGCCGTCTCTCAGCCCAGGTTCGAAACTTCTTTACAGTTACTTGTTCAAAATCAAAACGTTTTTCAAGGTAGTGCCTAAAATCTTCAAGGTCTAGAAACAAAGAATTAGCCCTGGTTATTTGACATGCTCCATCAAAAGCTAGCACTTGCATTTAGACAGGAACACAATGAAGTTCGAAATGAGAGCTGTGTACTGAATAAGGTGTACAAAGCTATAACTCACAGGAAAGTTTCTGCATGCTTACTGCATATACTCGACTACCGTTAGGGCTGAAGGGCAGGGTATAAACACAGTAAGTAAGTAAATAAATAAATAAGTTGACTTCATGTATAAGTTGAGAGAAGGTTTGGGGGCCAAAATTATGGATTTTGCCATGACCCGTGGATAAGTCAAGAGTAAAACATGGAGGTTCCTTCAGTGTGTGTATGCGTGCGTACGGCAAGAGAGACTCATAGAATCATAGCATCAGAGTTGGAAAAGACCACAAGGGCCATCCAGTCCGACCACCTGCCATGCAGGAACTCTCCATCAAAGCATCCCTGTCAGATGGCCATCTAGCCTTTGCTTAAAGACCTCCAAAGAGGGAGACTCCACTACACTCTGAGGGAGTGTGTTCCACTGTTGAACAGCCCTTACTGTCAGGAAGGTCCTTCTAATGTCTAGGTTGGATCTCTTTTCCTGTAGCTTGCATCCATTGTTCCGGGTCCTAGTCTCTGGAGCAGCAGAAAACAAGCTTGTTCCCTCCTCCATATGACATCCTTTCAAATATTTAAACAGGGCTATCATATCACCTCTTAACCTTCTCTTCTCCAGCCTAAACATCCCAGCTCGCTAAGTCTTTCCTCATAACGCATGGTTTCCAGACCCTTCACCATCTTAGTCATCCTCCTTTGGACACGCTCCAGTTTCTCCACATCTTTTTTGAACTGTGGTGCCCAGAACTGGACACAGTGTTATTTCAGGCAGGGCCTGACCAAAGCAGAATAGAGCAACATTATTACTTCCCTTGATCTAGACACTATACTTCTATTGAGGCAGCCTAAAATTGCATTGGCCTTTTTAGCTGCTGCATCACACTGATCATTCATGTTCAACTTGTGGTCTACTTGGACTCCTAGATCCCTTTCATACGTGTAAGTCTCCTTAAGCCAGGCGTCCACCACCCTATATATGTGCACTTCATTTTTCTGCCCTAAGTGCAGTACCTTACATTTCTCCATGTTGAATTTCATTTTGTTAGCTTTGGCCCAGCTTTCTAGTCTATTCAGGTCATTCTGAATTTTGATCCTGTCCTCTGGGGTATTAGCTGCTACTCCTCCCAATTTGGTGTCGCTGCAAATCTGATAAGTGTGCCCCTAATTCTGTCATCCAAGTAAATGATAAAGACGTTGAATAGCACTGGGCCCAGTACCGAACCCTGTGGCACCCCACTGGTCACTTCTCTCCAGGATGAAAAGGAACCATTGTTGAGCACCCTTTGGGTGCAGTCAGTCAACCAGTTACAAATCCATGTAACAGTTACCTTGTCTAGCCCACATTTTGCAAGCTTGTTTGCAAGAATGTCATGGGGAAACCTTGTCAAAGGCCTTACTGAAATCGAGATATACTATGTCCACAGCATTCCCCTCATCTACCAAGCTGGTAATTTTATCAAAAGAAGAGATCAGGTTTGTCTGGCAAGACTTGTTTCTCTGAAACCCATATTGGCTTTTTGTGATTATGGCATTGCCTTCTAAATGTTCACAGACTCTGTTTAATGATCTGCTCCAGAATCTTTCCTAGAATTGATGTCAGACTAACTGGACGATAATTGTTGGGATCCTCTTTTTGAAGATGGGGACAATGTTTGCCCTCCTTCAGTCTGCTGGGACTTCTCCTGTTCTCTACGAGTTCTCAAAGATTATTGCCAATGGCTCCAATATTACATTTGCCAGTTCTTTTAATACTCTTGGATGTAGTTCATCAAGTCCTGGAGACCTATATTCATTTAGATTAGCCAAGTATTCCTGTACTCTTTACTTATTCTGTGCTGAATATCCCCTATTCTGTCCTCTGCTCCATTATCCTCAGGTTGAGCACCCTTTTCCTTTTCTGAGAAGACTGAAGCAAAGAAAGTGTTGAGTAAGTTTGCCTTTTCTTTGTTCCCTGTTAGCATTTTGCCATATTCTCCACACAGAGGCCCTACCATTTCCTTCTTCTTCCTTTTGCTACAGACACACCCCCAAAAGCCCTTTTTGTTGTTCTTAACCTCTCTAGCAAGCTGGAGTTCATTCTGTGCTTTAGATTTTCTGACTTTGCCCCTACGCATGCTAGCTATTTGTTTGAATTCCTCTTTGGTGATTTCCCCATTTTTCCATTTCTTATACATGTGCCATTAGCTCAGTTGAAAGTTCATTAGTCATCCACCCTGGTTTCTTCAGACATCTCCCGTTTTACTTCCTCATTGATACTGTTTTAATTTGTGCCTTCAGTATCTCACTTTTGAGAAACTCCTATTTGTCTTGAACTCCTTTCTCTCTTAGTATTCCTGACCAAGGGATCACCCCTACTAATTCTCTAAGTTTATTGAAAAAAATTATTGACTTTATGAGAAATAAACTGCTCTGCCGACTGCATGGGGAAATCTGAAAGGGCTGCTGTCATGTTATCATACTGACCTATAAATAAGTCGACCTGGAATTTGGGGGTCAATTTTTGAGCCTAAATTTCTTGACATTTATAGACATGGTAATTTGGACAAGAGAAAAGAAGAACCAAGCTGAAGTTTCTTTCAGAATATAGATAGCTTTCAAGTCCCAATAGTGCTATAGTACTATGGTTTTACTGCACAGATGGAATACTTCAAGGTTTGTATAGACATTTTATTTCATATACACTATCTTAATCTGAGGCCAAATTTACAAAATATTTTAAGTAAGACTAGGTCCCTGGCATAAAAGAAGACTAATAGATATGATGATTGATATGTGCAGAAAACAAATTACAGTTGGCCCTACATATCAGCAGGGGTTTGGTTCTGGACCGCCCCCCAGATACCAAAAAATGTGGGACCTCAAGTCCCATTACTGCCAGTGGACACCAATGTGCGTGTGGCTGATCAGCATGGCTACATTCATGCATCCGTGGATGCTCCAATTCATGGATGGCTAGCCTCCCAATATGGAGGGCTGACTGTATAACAAAGAAAAGTTTCTTCTTCATGGTCCTTGTGACTCACACATATGTGAATCACAAGATTAAATCGAGTATAGTGGTCCCCCGGGTTACTAAGGTATTCCGTTCCGGATTACCTTGCGTAACCCGGAAGTCTTCGTTTCCTGGGGGACCGCATTAGGAGACGGACCGCATGGCCGATTTAAAGGGGCTGCGTGGTTTTTCTCCTTCACATCCCGGGGGATCCTTCGGATCCCGGGGGATGTTTTTTGGTCCCGCCAGTTTCGGGTCCTGGGGATTTTGTTCCCCGGGGGATTCATAAACCGGGGGACCACTGTATTTCTGAGTAATGAGTTAAATCTTGATTTAAATAAAACTGATTTAAATCCAATCTACCCTGGTACTAAATACAGCTCTGTACAACCTGTCAGAAACTCACAAAGCAGCACCTCCAGAACAGAATTTCTCAATTTTGCCTCCAACTTTTGGGAGAGTACCCTCAAGCTAGTAGATAAGTTGGCCTGCAATCTAGTCCTCTTTTCTCTCGGTCCCCAACATATAACTGTCTATGCCACTGTTCTTTTCCATATCAGAAATAGTCTTCATCTTCTCTATTCTCTGTTCTATTATTATCCACTTCCAAAGAAATCATTTCCTTCATCATACTATTAGGAACATCATCATTAGCTCACAGTTATTGATACAGAGAGCCCCCAAGAGAACCAAGTCCTTCAGTTCTAACTTGGATTCCAATTGTTCTGCACCAGTCTTGAGTTCTTTGCTTCTACTTATCTCCTTACCAAGTTTTTCTGTCACTGTTCCAGCTTCAAGTCCAAACCACACAAATGCTCTACTAGGCTCACAGTTAACTTTACTTGTTTCTTAATACAGTGGTCCCCCGGGATACGAATCCCTCAGGATACGAAATCCCCGGGACCCAAAACGGCCCCGGTCTATGAAAAAATCCCCGAGTTGTGAAAAAAAAAGCAACCCGCTCCGGCGCGCTGTGCACCAAAAAAAGTGGTCCCCCGGGTTGCGAAAACTTCCGGGTTACGAAAGTAATCCCGGAACGGATTACTTTCGTAACCCGGGGGACCACTGTAGTCACTTTGTACTTCAAGCCCTACTGTCTTCATTCTATTGCCGATCATTCCTGTCATTTCTATACTCGTCATGCCTCTGTGTTTTGTGCTATACAGATGGAGTTCTGCGGGGATCAAACCATCTTCTGTGTAATCCTTATCTCATAGAATCAGAAGGTTATGGGTTTTTTATTCCATGACCCAATTCAAGAATTGCAGAAACTCTCAGATGAAAGGAAAGCTCACCCTGTACTCACAGAAAATGGGAATAAGTTTGACTTAACATGTCATAGATCTTATTCCTCAGCTGTATCATGGCTAAGAGCTACCAGCTCTTTTCATGTTGGAAAAGGTTGCATCCTTTTCCCCAGAGCTCCTGACAAGTTGAAAAATGTGGCAGTCCAGTCTAAAGCACATTACTTGGCTGGCCTACAAAACTATGCTACCTGCCATTCTTCAAAGGTTATGGCAGACTATGGGGCTAAATAGACAGGCAAAAAGAGTTGCTTTCAGGCTGGCTTGAAGGCATGGCATTTAGATGACACATGCCTTGAAGCCAGCGGGAAAGTGCCCTCTAGGAACCTAATGCACAGAAAAGCCGTTTCAAAAAAGTTTTTTTCCACTTCTTCCTAGCTTGAAGCCATGTCATGTGGTCATGACATGAGCACTCCAGTTGCCTTGGGAGCCGGTGATATGATTGGTGTGGTTTCAATGTGGCATTGGAAAAGGCAGCTTCAAGCCACATTTTCCTGCCCATTTGTTTCGCCCCTATATCACACTGAGAAGACTGGCTTCAGGCTGCAAAAGTCACAAATGACATACACACTTTTGCCGAAGTCACTCACTCTGAAAAGTAACATCTATTTAATGCTAAAACTGGGGATGCCGTGGATCACCTGTATAAGTCACTTAGTTCAGTGGGGGAAAAGGGTATCAGGAACAGATCAACCAAAAAGATGCAGAAACCTCAATTTCTTCTGGTGAAGGTTGTGACCTTGCTTGTCCAGATTACCACGTCAGACTTCTGCCTAATCCAAGGAGGCTATCAAAGCATTTTAATACTGTGCCATTTTTATTTTATAAAAAAAATAAACAAAAAATAAAACTTTTATTTATACCATGCTTTTTGTGAAAACAATCAAAGCGACTTACATAGATAAAAATACAAATACAAATATACACAGTATCCCCCCTTAAAACAGAACTAAACAATTATACAATTCAAATTCCAACATTAGTTAAAACTCCTACAACATAATATACAACTGAAAATTTGTGGAAGGCAAAATTGTCGTAACCAAAGTTACACCAATACAGGTAGTATGGGGTTCTTTATATGGCCGGGGACTGTTCCACGAAGGCCTGCCGGAAGAGATCCAAACACTATTGACTCTTTGGGTTATCACAGTTATCCAATGTCTGACAGCATCCCCTACTCTCACTAACTCTGTAGACAACCTCCAGCACCATAGCAATATGTGGTGTACCACCACCAACAATTTCTAGGTTTTAACTATGATCAAGAGGGATTGCACTGTTTCCCTCATAAGGGGGCTTTACATCTATTTGTCCATCTCGGATACTATGAGAACATGTTGCAATGCAACTGGAGAAGGAGGCAAGCATGGGCATTTTTTTCCTCCTAGTAATTCACAGTGCCCAGAGAGAGATGGTGATCTCTTCCCAATCCTCAGTGTGAAGGTTGTTAATTGTTACTTTAAACAAAACAAAAAACAAAACAAAAAAAACCCTATGGTGTCACTAGGCTCCATCTTCCCTCTACTCTCTTGTTGCCAATTGGCTTTCCACAACAGACTTCTGGGATACCTACACCCCATCACGATCCACTCAACACAATGCAAATATGTTCAGTTTGCAATGGGTTTAAATTATTTACATCAGTTCAAGGTCCTGCATGCTTGTTGACAGCTTCAAGCATCTTTAGCAAAAGCATCAGGCCTTTCTATACGCCAGAAGCAGAACCTTTCCCTGTATACATACACTTTATGTGGCTCCTACTTACATGTCCCATGCTGAGTTTTAAATCTCCTCCCTCCCCTCCTACTCTACAGCATTCCCTATACTGGATTGTGCCACTTTCAAATCTGTTCTAAAAACACAACCCTATGCATGCTTAGTTAGAAGGATGTCCCGCTGAGTTGGAGCACAACTGTACCTTTACAGTACAATCTCAATCTGTTCAGTCAGGATGTTTCCTTCCAAGAGATGCTTCCTTTTTGGAGCCACTTAGTTAATTTGCTAATCACCGATACATGTGAGTCATACAGACTGAAGTAAGAAAAGGCTGTTCACCTGCAATTGTGATTCTCCAAGTGGTCATCTATGAACTCACAAACCCCGGGCAGCTTTCAAATGTCTTGCCTTTCACTGGTTTATGCAGCAGATATCAGAACTCATGGAAAGTAGCTTTCTTACCAAAAGATACTATATACAAGACCCATGTTTCTTACCAAAAGATACTATATACAAGACCCATGCGTGAATTCACAGACAACCACTTGTTCTTATCACTATGTTTTTACTCATCCCACAGTCTCAAGTGCAATGAACCGCCCCAGACACATAAGCCCCTTCCTTGTCCCTAGAGACAGCGAGCATTATGGTAAAGTTGGCAATTTGAAACACAGCTTTTACAGTAAAACACTTCACCCTTCTCCAATGGCTTGAGAACAAGGAAGGGAATGAAAATTGCAACTTTCTAGCTGAAGGCGTGAACCGGTTTACCTCTAAAATTAGCCAGAGGGTGAAAAGTTCAGCACAGATTCTGAATACTCTACACGCAGTAACAAAGCCCTTTAAAGCCATGACGGCCCTTGTATGATGTCTGCAAAGAGCTCATGTAGTTATGAGAATTTCTTCCATGTGTACAATAAACACACACCTCATTTATTAATGTACAATAACACCCAAAATCCACAAAAAGATCATACCTTTATTGGGCCAACCAAAATGAACAAAATATATGATGCAAGCTTTCAAAGCTCCACTGGCTTCTTCATCAGAGCCTGCATGACCAAAGGAAGAGGAATGGCCTCTGCCTTCACAGATATACCTCTGTACATCTTAACTGAGAACACCTATAACAATATCTTGATTAATTTATTACCTTTTTAATAATATATTTGCCTGAAAAAGAAGCCAGTGGAACTTCAAAAGCTTGCATCATATATTTTGTGCATTTTGGTTGTCCCCATAAAGATATCACTATTTTGTGGATTTTGGTTCTTACTGTACTTGGCTGTAGGGCTAACCAGCTATACCTGGATATGTTTTCTCATTCATTAACGTGCAGCTTAACCTCAATATAAGAGGAACAACACCAACCAAACCCACCTAAATAACATACCTCAGAGTTTTATTTAAATCATGCTAGATGGATGAAGGGGAATCTGGTTTAAAACTCAGAAATCAAGTAAACAGGTAACACTGAATTGGGATTGAACTAGGGGACTATTTTCTAGGTATCACTTAGGTTTGGAGGCCGCCCACTCAGGTTTTCTGGCTTCCATCACAAGGGAGACTAGAAAATGTAGCTGTAGATTCTCAGAGTCCCAAAATTACCGTTTTCAACACTCACCTACTGATTCATCTTTGCACACTTCAACTTTGGCCTTAACCTGACCTAAAGCTCCTTGTGCTGCATCTCCCCCAGATGTGTCTCTCTCTTCTAAATTCCCAGAATCAGCAGCAGTGGAGTCTGGTTCCTCGGTCTGGCAGTCCAATTCTAAAGGCATGTCCAAGAGTTTAACAGGTGATACTTCACCACTTGGTGTTATGTCATTGCTTTGTTCCCTTTCCTCATTTTCTTTCATTTTCTTATAATGCAAACAAGGAATGCTGCTCAGAGGAGGATCATGTTTCTGTAAGCAAAAGATTACATATTAAAAAATGAGAATGAGATTACAAAACCAAATTAAATCTCTTCCAAAGATGATCAAAGTGTGCCATACATCTGTCTTAAAATTTACTGGTGAGGCTCCAAAAATGAGATTTTTATATAGCTTTGCAATGTGAAAAACTTGAAATCTTGTTGTCTAAGGGTTCCTTTAAGTATACATCAAGGCAGTACAGGTTGAGTAACCTTTATCCAGAATTCTGGAATCCTCCAAAAGCCAAAACTGTCCATGTGGCTGAGACAGTGGCACCGTTGCTTTCTGATGGTTCAATGTACGCAAACTTTGTTTCATAAACAAAATTATTAAAAATAATTAAAATCCCTTTAGGATATGTAAGCAAGGTAATATACAAAACATACGTGAATTTCATGTTTAGGCTTGGTCCCATCTGTAAGATATCTCATGTATCTGTAAATATTCCAAAATCCAAAAAAATCTGGAATTCAAAAAACTTTTGGTCCCAAGCATTTCAGATAAGGGAGATTCTTTTTGGGTTCTAAAACACATTTGCCAGGTCTGTTTTGTACTCGTTTGTATGGACATATAAATTGAAAAATGTAACTTGGAAACCAGGGAGTGTTAAATGATGGTATCTATTATGAACAATGTTATTAGTTAGTGTTCAAGTATTGTAGAGTAATTGGATCATCAAGCGCTACCGTCACAACACTTCTACAAAATGCTCATCTCAATAAAAGATTGTGCAGCAACAACAGCACTTTTCAGATTGCTATATTGTGAATAACCTCCTTTAAGTCACAAACAGCCCACTATACAAGCATACCTCTGTTAACACAGTGAAGCTCCTTCTTACGAAGTTTTTAAATGACCGACCAACCCCCCCCCCCCCATCCTCTGTCTAGTTTGAAGTTTAACAGCATCAGCATTGGAGAAGGATGAGGCAGGACTGAAAAAAACATAGGTCTTTGGTGTCGGGTTGCAGAAGCATGACTGCATTAACAATGCAATAAAGCTCGAGCTAGGAAAGAAAAGGATTCTACTTTAGGCAATCCTGCTGTAGCCATATATACCTGCTTACAACAGGAAAGGTAAATTGCAGCCGCATCCAACATGCCCTACTGAGTATGTATAAACAGCAAAACACAGCTTGGGAAGGGCAAATAATCCTGCCTCACCAGACTCCCAGAATGTTAAAAAACACAGATCTATACATTTGGCCATCAAAAGGAAATCATAAGAAAAGTGAGGTACAGCTGCCTCCCTCCCCCAAGTCCATGGACTTGAAATCCGTGGACTTGGAAATCTGTAGAGGGGAAACCGCTACTAACCTTAATGGGCCATGCAACCCGCATGCACATGCCCCATTCAAGCCTATGGGGCTTGAATATGCGTGAGATTTTAAACTTGCGGGGAGGGGGGGTCAGAATAGATCCCCCGCGGGTTCAAAGGGGCGACTGTGTAGTGAAATAAGAAGTCATCTCAGGATGTATGTTGGAAGAAGCCTTCAAATAGTCTCAAACGTTTTTGTTTCTTTAAACAGGGCTCACAGACATGAAATGCTTCATTTCATATGTGGATAGTGTCAATTTTGAATGAGGTGTTTGTTAAACATGTTGAACTGTTTTTCTCAGTATGAGGTAATTTCTTGGGCTCCTCATTCTAACGGGGGATGGGGCTGAAGGGAAAAATGGGAAGATCAAAAACACCAGCTCTTACTAAGAGTAAAATGTAAAAGTAAAAAGTCTGAAGTGAAAGCATTCAAGCCTCTTAGAAACATTCCCCGGCCAAGAAACCACCAAATGTGGTGGAAAGGTTACTTGGATATCTTGGGAACCCAGAGGACCAGACTCAGTCTCAAGGAGGACCAGATTTAGTTCCAGGGACTGAATGTGGATATTCAACAATTGTCACCAATGGTCAGTGATAAACCTCACCTCCATGAATTTGCCTGCCTCTCTTGTTACAAGGATGGGAATTTTGTGGCCATGCTAAAAGTTGCCACAGAAGATATATGGTGGAAGGAGACCGGGGGTGGGGTGGGGTGGGGGGATAATTTGCCACAAAACCTGCTGCTTGCAATATATATATATGCTACTTCAAACCACAGGCATAACCTATTATGCTAAATAAAATTAAATTGGGTCTTTGAACAAAGAATTCATCCTCTATAAGCAACAGTTCTACAGACAGTTTTACACCACCACCAAAAAAAAAAAAAAAACAACCAAAAAAAAAACCATATAGAAATATTTAAAAGGCAATACATTTCCAAAATTACTGAAATCTGATCCATACTCTTATGCTTCCTGTTCCCAAGAAGTAAGGTCTGGACCAAGTAACAACTCTGGATTCTCTGTGGAGATATACAGGAATGCCTGAGTTATGGAATGTCATGATCCATCCATCAGGCAAGGGTTCTGTAGGAGGACGGCCACGACCTTTAAAAAAAATGAAAGACTACTTACTGAACAAAGCTACAAATAATTATTTTAAAGATTTCAAACAAGTAGCTGCCTCCCATCCCTCTAGCTAACAGTCAAAATGCCAAGATACAAAAAACTGGCAAATGACTTTTGAAGGGCCCTGCTGCCACTCAAGTCATACAAATGTACCAAGACACTGCATGGGAGAGTTCATTAAAGAATGATAAAGAAAATCTTGTGGAGACACTCGGAATTTCACATATGTGACCAGGAATATTCTACAGTTCTCCCCTCAATATAACGAATACACCTACCTCAATCTAACGGAACACACAGCTGCAATCCAAATAAAATGAAATAAAGTGTCAATGTATTTTAGAATTCTCTTTCAGTGCATGAAATGAATTTTTTCTATGAAGAGAAAAAAGAGGACTATGCCTGTCAGGTACAGTAGGTCACAAGAAAATTTATGAAACCACTTGCTCAAAGAATTCCAGAGTTGAGTGTTCAGACCATTAGCAGAAAACATGTCTACATACAGTATTAGAGATGTAATAACGTAACTAGCTTACTTTTAAGAACAGTTTTAATTTTGGTCATCATTGGCTGGACGCTTGTTTCTCCATCAGACTGATGGTCACTCTCTCCTCCATATTTCTCATCAATTCTCCTCTTCTTGGGAACACAGAGGCCCTCTTCCAGCAGCGCATCGACATCATTATCAAATTCATCCTGAAAAACACATTATCAGACACCATGCCCCTATAGCTATTCTTCTCAGATGATGCTGACAAGCAAGAATGACTTACACATAAGGCACCAACAATAAAAGTGACATACTGTCAAGCAATGATTACTATTCTTGACAGAAAGCAGAAGAATAAAACTCACACACCAATACTTAACACAATCCATTCACTCAGCATTCTAAATATATATCTGATGGTTAAGAAGCCCAAAATTCTCAAGACTTGTCCCCGTCTCCCCCAAATACTTTACTTCATCGACATTGCAGATGACACAGATAAACCCTGTAGTTTCCAATTCCCCATCAAATACAAAATAGAAATTTACTTACCTCATATGAATAGTTCAAAGTTTCTTCATCCACTTTGTCTCTCTGAATGATTGCTTTAGATGTAAACCCTCCTTCTTCATCTATTTCCATCAAATTGTCAGTAAAATCTTCTAAATCATCCAGAACTGCATACTCCACTCTTTTTTCCTGATCTACATCATTTTCATCCTCCTTTTTGTCATCATTTTCACCAGCTAAACACGTAGCTTGACAATTACTACCCCCAGCAAGAGGACAAGCATGCATATCCCCATTGACATTACTGACACCTAAATCTGAATCTGCCTCATAGTCTTGCTCAGCTCCAGTGTACAAAACTTTTCTGTCTTTACTTTTGCAGCTCTCTGTAAAGCTAACACTTATCTTTACATCCTTAAGCAACTTAAGATCTGGAGTGAATTTTCTAACTGAAGGCGCATGACGAGCAGTTCTTGGGCTTTGGTCACTATTAGGTTCTATCATAAGACGACTTTTGTAGCACGAAGATCCCTTTGTGAGAAGCTGCGTTCTGCTGACAGCGTGCGTGTCCCCAGCAGGGGTATCTGACTGTCCATCACCACCAGAGCCAACGTCCATTACCTCTGCGTCACTGGACGTTTGCAGGGGAGGTGGTGGAGGCTGTTCATTAGGCGGCAATGGTGGGGGACAAGAATGATTCTCCACATTCACTTCTGTTGCTGGCTCTTTTGGAAGGGGAGGTGCATTTTCATAATTCTCCATAATTAAAACTTACAAAAGAAAAGGATTTAAATTAAAAAAGGCAAATAAATCTATATCCCTAACATGCAGAAGTCCATCAGGATAGGATTTGTCATGCTCTATCCAATTTGCAACACTGATGATTCAATTAAGCTGACTACATTGTTCTTTTCATTAATGTAGACAGCTTTCAAAACCACTGTCTCAATTACTGGAAATCACAATGCATTCAGCTTAAATAGCTGATGTCGAAGTAAAGAGCATCTTCACTGTCCAAATGCAGGTGTTCCTTTCTTCTTTTAACCTATGAAGAAGAAAAAAATATATTGTCACAGAAAAGCTTAAACTTTCTGTTGTTCTGTGAATAAGTAGTTCAACTCAAATCTACAAAATTCAGAAGAACTTTTTTACATACATGCTGTTAAACAGCATCACAATTAGAAATATGTTCTAAGTAGTACCTTTAAATGTCTCTGTATGAAAATGATGATTTAAAAAAAAACAGGCTGTGCAAAAAACATCTTGACATTTAAACAACAAATTGATGAACATCTGTGAAAGGCATTTACTGTTCCTCATGCTGGAAAATAAGCTAATACCTAATTGACACAAAGAATATGCAGTTTTTGAAAGCAACTCACATCTCCAATAAAACTATCCCCTTCGAAAAGTAACATATGATTACCTACCTGTAAAGTAACTGCAATAAATATTAGTTCTAATTCATATACAAGTTCTTAATCTGGGCTTTTTGTAGTATGTGCAGCAAAACACATTAAGTGCATCTGTCACAGGTAACCTTGCATATGTGAACTAGAGTAATATGCTCAACCCAAAGTAATAAAACTTGAGTATCCTGGGCTACATGACCTTTTCTTGTTCTTGTTGGGAGACATCTAGTAAACACATTTATCTTTCTAGATCCAAGACGAAGCAAAGGCCTGAGGAGCCTCTGCCAAAAACATGCCATATTCACTATTATCCACATTTCCACGCTAAGTCTGGGAAGGTATCCCCAAGGATACAGGGCCATACTGTATTTCAGTTCTCTCTGCAGTGACTGTGGAGAGATAGATGGGAATTTCTTACCTGTTGCTAATTGTTTTCTCCAAGTCGCTCTAAGTAACCCCAGAAGGGTTTTAAGTCCTCCTACCAGCAGGAGAATAAAGGAATGACTCCGCTTTACCCATGCCACAATAAGCAGCTGAATATATATATATATATATATATATACCAAGCAGTATATATATTCTCCTCAAATATTTCAAGAGAATCAAATGCCTCCATGCACAGTACTTCCCATCAATCCCCCCCCCCACACACACACACCTGGTGCATGTTTGGCCACAACTGTCCTCACTGCAACACTATTGTTTCTTACTGTCATATAACATGTAGCCTAGAAGGTTTTTCAGTTAAGTAACAAGGATAGATGCCTTACATGAGATGGCTGAAAGAAACACAGTGTTTTCTGGTTGAGAGAAAAGAGCTTAGAAATTGTGCTAGGTCAGTATGTAATGATGATATGTTTCTAAATAGATTTACCTGCTAGGAAACAATGTCTTTACATTCAACTGTATCCAGACTCACAGCTGTTGTGTATGACGGTGTTACACTATTTCCATATAGTTACTGTTTTTATCCTTTTTCTTAGACCTTGGTTAGCATGAAAGGAGTGACCAATTTCATGGCAAAGAATAAAGAGGAGAGGAAAAGTGAATCCAAAATCAGTACAGATCAGGCCACTTCCATGGTGACACTGCTGTGAACATGGATAGAAACAGGTTCTGTAAGCTAGTAGGATTTTGGCACATCTCTCCTGTCCTTGAAAGTCACATAAAGTTGTAGGTCTAACATTCACATTCTGAAAGAAAGCCACCATGAAGTCTCAAGCCCCAATTGTCCTGCCTTTGGATCACAAATCTGCCAAAACTGTTTCTAGAAAAAGAGAAAGCCTATGGAAACCTTAACTTTTTTTTTTTGGACAAGCAACTTCATTCCTTCCCCAACCAGGACACTGCTTAGCCAAATTTTAAGCTGGATCGCAAGTACACCAAATGGATTTTCCAACACCCATCCAATCAGTCTGCAAAACGCTTCTGAGCAAGCAGAGAAAATAGCTGACCCTTATTTAAAAATAAGATAAAAGAAATCAAAGCCATTAGTGAAAAGAGGAATGAGTGGCTGAAGAAAAAGTGAGACAAACCAAAAAATCTCTTCCCGCTGAACCACAACTGCGTAGAGGATTTCATCACAAAGAATATGCTCCAGACTCACTTTAACCATGCACTTCCTCTACTCGAAAACTAAGCCACACACACTAAAACAATACCAGTGTCTCTAGCCTGAGTGGTTCTCCAACAATAATAATAATAATATGATTTATTTCTATACCGCCCTTCCATAAATCATATTATTATTATTATTGTTGGAGAACCACTCAGGCTAGAGACACTGGTATTGTTTTAGTGTGTGTGGCTTAGTTTTCGAGTAGAGGAAGTGCATGGTTAAAGTGAGTCTGGAGCATATTCTTTGTGATGAAATCCTCTACGCAGTTGTGGTTCAGCGGGAAGAGATTTTTTGGTTTGTCTCACTTTTTCTTCAGCCACTCATTCCTCTTTTCACTAATGGCTTTGATTTCTTTTATCTTATTTTTAAATAAGGGTCAGCTATTTTCTCTGCTTGCTCAGAAGCGTTTTGCAGACTGATTGGATGGGTGTTGGAAAATCCATTTGGTGTACTTGCGATCCAGCTTAAAATTTGGCTAAGCAGTGTCCTGGTTGGGGAAGGAATGAAGTTGCTTGTCCAAAAAAAAAAAGTTAAGGTTTCCATAGGCTTTCTCTTTTTCTAGAAACAGTTTTGGCAGATTTGTGATCCAAAGGCAGGACAATTGGGGCTTGAGACTTCATGGTGGCTTTCTTTCAGAATGTGAATGTTAGACCTACAACTTTATGTGACTTTCAAGGACAGGAGAGATGTGCCAAAATCCTACTAGCTTACAGAACAAGGTGAACAGGATCCTTGCAACACTCTGAAAGACACATTCAAAATGCTGACCACCAAAGAATACCACATGCCCCTTGGCAAAGACTTTTTATACACTACTCTAAAAGAAAAGGCATACCTCAACCTCAGCAGAACAAATAACTTTCCAACCTTTGCCCTTGATGAAGAGATGAGGAGAAGGTAGACATAAAAAACAAATTTGTTCTAAGATACCTCTGTTGGAGACAAAGGACCTGGATTCAACCAACCTCTAGCACAACTGTTCAAGTGCTACAAATACAAATGACCATCATATTGGAGTGGAAATGCATGCAGGAGAAGACTGGCATGTAAACATCTATGCAGTGGTTCTTAACATGGCCTGAAGAAACATTATGAGGTAATAGAAATGACGTTTACCCAAATTATTTTTGTGCCAAATTTCAGCTTGACCCATAAACTGTACAAATTGTATTAATCTACCATCTCCTTTAAAAGCAAACAAAAATAACAAAAGGTTATGGAAATCACTGATAGTAAAAAATGTACTCAACATTCGCTACTTCTGTTTGCAGTGACAACATACAAGTAAATGATGCTAAATGGCTGAGAAAAAGCACATGACATTTCTTGTTTCTGTGCACACAGCCAGAAGCCACCTTCTTTGCTGCACCATAGAATCACAGAATCCTAGAGTTGGAAGAGACCACAAGGGACATCCAGTCCAACCCCATTCTGCCATGCAGGAACTCTCCATCAAAGCATCCCCGACAGATGGCCATCCAGCCACACTCCACCACACTCCAAGGGAGTGCATTCCACTGTCTAAAAGCCCTTACTATCAGGAAGGTCCTTCTAATATTTAGGTGGAATCTCTTTTCCTGCAGTTTGCATCCATTGTTCCGCGTTCTAGTCTCTGCAGCAGCAGAAAACAAGCTTGCTCCCTCCTCAATATGACATCCCTTCAAATATTTAAACAGGGCTATCATATCACTTCTTAACCTTCTCTTCTCCAGGCTGAACATCCCCAGTTCCCTAAGGCGTTCCTCATAGGGCAAGGTTTCCAGACTCTTCACCATCTTAGTTGCCCTCCTTTGGACATGCTCCAGTTTCTCCACATCCTTTTTGAATTTTAGTGCCCAGAACTGGATACAGTATTCCAGGTGAAGCCTAAAATTGCATTAGCCTTTTTAGCTGCCGCAGCACACTGTTAACTCATATTCAACTTGTGGTCTACTTGGACTCCTAGATCTAGGTGTCCGCCATCCTATATCTGTGCATTTCCTTTTTCCACCTTAAGTGCAGGACCTTACATTTCTCCGTATTGAATTTCATTTTGTTATATTTGGCCAAGCTTTCGAGTCTATTCAGGTTGTTTTGAATTTTGATTCTGTCCTCTGGGGTATTAGCTACTCCTCCTAATTTGGTGTCATCTGCAAATTTGATAAGTGTGCCTCCAATTCTGTCATCTTAGTCATTGATAAAGTGTTGTCCATGTTGTGCTACCACATTCCTGGAATGTTTACTGCTTCCTAGAATTCTGTAGCTGTGTCAAGAATGTTCTTGAGGAAGTCTTTTATCAAAAGGAAGACTGTGTTTTCAGGAATAAGGAGTTGGAGTCAGTCAGTGTGCTTGAGTGTTGAAACAGACCTCAGAATGATATTTGTGGATTAGTTGATCAAATTTCTGCTTCAATTTCTGCCTGTAAAAGTGTTTCATTATTGCCAGGTAAACTTTTTGATATTATAATGGCGAATTTTATAGCAATGCATTTTGGCTGAGCCTCAGGATGAATCACTGGCTGAATTTGAAATGTAAAAATACTGATGATGTTGATGAGGATGCAGCCTTTGCAAAGCAAAATGAAGCTCTTCCAGTCATCTTTAAAAATGCCACTATAGTAGCAAGGAATATCTGTTGACTGACTTCACGTGTATAGGCCCAGAAGCAAGGTACTACAAGAGTGTCTATTGTGTTACAATGTTATTGTCCAACAAGGCCTTGAAACCTTTAAAATCATGAAGACATCTCAATACTGAACATACAGGACACAGCACAAAGAGCATCAATGTTTTTTTTTTCAAAAGGAAGGATTAGAAACTTAGAGGAAGTAAGAAAATGGTAAGAAAGGCTGCAGCTGGTTGTAACAACGAGGGCCCAATTTTAAGTTTCTCAACTAAACCGCACACAATAGCTGAAGAACTTGTATTACCTGCTGCAAAAACAAAACTTTTTTATTTTCTGATTTAGACTAACAAGAAAGCTGCCAAGGACCTTTCCTTAACACCTTTGTCCAATGACACAGTTAAAAAGTTGTCAGCCAATATCAAGGAACAGTTATTAGAGAGAATTTGCACGTCCCACTATTTTGCTCTGCGACTGGACGAAAGCACTGATGTGCTGCACTACGTATGAGCGCGAGAGAAATATTTGCAAAGACTTCATCTCCTTGTTGGTACACACTACTGCAGAAAAAGTATTTAACAGCTCAAACCAGTTTATAGTATCTCATGGCATGGGTCGGTTGAAATGTGATGGAATGAGCAGAGACAAGGTAGAACCAATGTCTAGGAAACTTACTGGACTTGTAGAACGGATTAAGGCACTCACATCATTGGTGACTTGGTGCCACTGCTGCATACAGAGAAGCTCTACAGTCCTCCCTCCATTCTCACAGGTTTTGGGCTCGCGTCCCTCACTGCGCCACGCACCAGAACGCCCACGTCTATATTCAAGCCAATGGGGCTTGAATATAGCCGAAACTCCGTTTTCACAAGGGGGGGGGGATCCAGAATGGATCCCCCATGAAAAAGTTGCTAAGATCACAGAAAAACTAAAACAGACCTTAAATGAATCCACCAAAATTGCTCCATTTTATAATTTTTTTAAAAAAGCAAATCACTGAATTTTTGACTGCTTGAGTGAATGCCATCAACCTTTGCTACAATGTAAAGTGTAGCAATGTGCAACAATGGCTATCATGAGACAAAGTTTTATGTCTGGGAATTGACAGGCAAAGGAAGATTATTCCTCATAGAGCAGCAATTTCACCTCACCGATCGGTTGACAGATTTTTCCTGGTTAGCAGAATTAGCTCAACTGTCAAGACACCTTCACCCATTTAAATATGCACAACTTAACTCTTCAAGGAAAAAAGGTTTTCAAATTGAAGGCAAGATTTCAGTGATGAAAAGACAGAATTGTGGCATCGCCTATCAATGCAAAATTATGAGACGTGTCCAAATGTCACAAATTTTCTTGGTTCCACTGATGAAGAGTTGTCTTGAGGACTCATCACTTATCACATGGCATTTGAAAGATCTGCACTAGTTTCTATGAATATTTTCCTGTTCATGATGACAGCAAAAACTAGATTAGAGATCCATTTTCAGTGAATGTGTATGAACTACAGGTTCACAGCAGCAGAGGAAAACAAATACATAGAAATATCCATGGATGGTGCTCTGAAACTGCAGCTCAGGGAACAAGCCCCTTCCAAATTTCTAGGCTTACTTACAAGCAGATTT
Source organism: Urosaurus nigricauda (assembly GCA_034509955.1). NCBI lineage: Eukaryota > Metazoa > Chordata > Lepidosauria > Squamata > Phrynosomatidae > Urosaurus > Urosaurus nigricauda. The sequence continues at coordinate 19,450,403 of JAOEGL010000014.1, read as the reverse complement.
TCCAGAACTATCAAAGAGGGCTATGAAAGTATTGATGCCTTTCGCAACAACATACTTGTGTGAAACATCATTCTCTGCTCTTTTTTATCTTAAAAATAAGTATGAAAAATGACGAGTCAAGACTCACAATGCAGATTTCAGCTATTAAGCCCCAATATAAGACCCTGGATGAGCAACTATAAATAAATATTTTATGTACTTTAGAGTTTCAAGTCTTGATGTAAATCCTGGAGATCCACAGCAGCAAAAGATATTTAAAGGGTGTCCATGGAGGGAAAAAAAAGGTTAAGCACCACTGGTCTACAGCACTGACAAAAGACCCTTTTCTGTCACCAATACTGGGAAATTTTATCATGCAGTGTAGTGGTTTCAGCGTTGGACTATGACTCTGGAGAACAGGGTTCAAATCCCTGCTGGGCCGTGGAAACTCACTGGGTGACAAGAAACCATTGTGACAGGTTTGCCTTAGGTCAGACAGGTTTTGAAAAAATAATCTCCCAAGATTATTTTCACCAACATTTGCTTGCCCAGATGCTAACAATCAATTTGAAGCTCACCCTAAACGAATCCATTTAATCAATTCAATTCAACCATGCATTGAAATGATCTTATATAAATGCTGACCCAACAACTTCCCATGAGTCAATGGATCAAAATGGGTTCTGTTTTTAGAATTGCATTAGGTTTACAATCTAAATTAGACTGACTGTTATAGTTTTGCTTGTTTGCTATTTTTATGCCTTGTCTAATTTTTACTGTCAGACAGATGGATCTACTCTATGCCTCTAATTTTCTGTTTTTTTAAAATAGATTTCTGTACATTGTCCTGAAATTGCCAGACATAAGCAACTTACAAGATTTTTTTTTAAACCAAACATTTGACCGCTTCTACAAAGGCAGCCTAGAGAAATGTTCTCAAACCAAATGCCCTCCAGATGTTTGGAGTTTCAACTCCCATTATTCCCAACAGACATGAGCAATGGATAGAAATGCTGGTAACTGACATCTAAAACATCCGGAGGTCACCAAATTGGAGGAAGCTGGGCTAAAAACAAAGGTTCACAAGACAGAAGCCTTCAAACAGATCGGTATTTTGCAATTTTTTTGAGGGGGGGTAGATAAACTTGTTAATCTTTAAACAAACCCTCCAAAATACACAACTGATTCTACTAGAGCAGTTTCAGAGAACCCCTGTATAAAAATGATTACAGTCTTCCCTCCATATCCACAGATTCAAGCATCCACGGTTTTAAAATATTTTAAAGATGTACAAATTCCAAAAAGCAAACTTCCCTTTTACCATTTTATATAAGGGAATCAATTTTACTATGCCATTGTATTTCATCAGGCTTGAGCATCCACTGATTTTGTTATCCACGGGGATTCTTGAAACCAAATCCTAGCTGATATCAAGGGCACAACAAATTACTCCAAAAACAATTTTTATTAAAATCATGACCTCTTGTGGAACCTCTAGCACCGCTCCTGGAACCGTGAGGTTGCAGGGAACCCTGATGGACAATGCTTCTTTGAGAAACAGGGAATCCTTGATTCTAATGTCACTTTGACCATTAAGAAACCCACTAACTTCAGGGAACCACTGTCTTTTTACTTCTTCTTGCATCAGAAAAAATTAAGGTCATAAACATTCAACCATACAAAGCTGCTATGAAGATTACTGAATGCTCTGAACACTCAGAAAACACTACATAAACATGTAAGCAGGTGCCTTCAAGTCACCTCTCAATTTATAGTGACTTCATGAATTACAAACAATTTTCTTAGATAAGGAATACTCTTGAGGTTTCGCCAATTCTTTTCCTCTGAAATTGGCAGTCTCCCATCCAAGTACTAGCCAGAGCTGCCCCTGCTATCTTCCAGGATCAGCTGGGATCTGCTTCCTTTAGGGTCTTTTTATTTCTTTTATTTATTTCCAGGATGTATATGCTGCCTTTCTCCACAATGTTTAGGCTACTACATGAAGATGCGTATCTCAATGTGAATGGTTAACCTTTAGGTGCCATCAGCATTCTCAGCGTAGAATCACACAAGACTTTTGTGTAGAATCACTGCTGGAATGCTGGGTCACCCGTTGGCAGAGTTAACTCGCCACTTACACATTATAGCAAGTTGATAGGACTGATAGGTGAGCTTGCATATAGAGTACAGGCATACCACAGTCAACAGGGCCTCTTATAATCCAGGCTCCATCTTTATTCAAATGCTTGCACATGTGAGTAACCGAACGCACAGAGATGCGGTTCCATAATGTGAGTAACAAACCCAGAACTGTGTGAGGCGATCTGCATCCTTGTGCTAAAAAACAATTGCGAATGACCTCCCACATCTTTTTATACCAGCTCACATGTTCTTGTCCTCCTCATCCTCTGCTTAACTGGAAGACTTTTAGTAACATTGACATTGGGAGGATGGTACAGGAGGGCTGGAGAAGGAGACAGTCAGAAGGAAGTGTGTCCGTTTAAGCTGGGAAAGAATGAAATTGTTCTCTACTTCATATAACTGCAGCTGTTCTGTGCCTGCCTACAACGGCTAAGATAAACAGCCGCTGCCTCCAGAATCTCTTACGGAGCACCCATGAAGAGCAAACCCGAGAGAAACAGGGACATTAGATAAGCCTGCCTCCCCAGCTGTCCCCAGTATGTTAAAACACACACACACACACACACACACACACACAGAGATCTAGCCACAAAATAGAAATCATAAGAAAGGTAAAGGCTCATGAAGGCGGGGGGATCCCTGGATGCATTTTGGAAGGAGCTTTCGGGTGGTCTGTAGAAGGAGAAGTTTTTTAAAAACGTATACAAGGCTTACCTGACCTGGTGGTTTCATGTGTGTATTGTTAGTTTTGGATAAAAGGTTTGCTGAAACATGTTGAATTGTGAAATCAATGGCTTTCATGGCTGGCATCCATAGTTTTTTGTGGGTTTTTCGGACTATGTGGCTGCGTTCTGGAAGGGTTTATTCCTGACGCTTCACCAGCAGCTGTGGCTGGCATCTTCAAGGAATGCTGGCATGGAAGTGAGCGGGATATATATATACACACACACTGTATGACCTTTGGTCGAGAGAGTCTTGGCTTTGCCATTCACCAACAGACTATAGATTAACACCAACATAGAGATTAACATGGAAATCCCTTCTCTCAGCCAAGGGTCACACAGCACATATACCCCACTCACTTCCATGCCAGTGTTTTCTGAAGATGCCAGCCACAGATGCTGGCGAAACATCAGGAATAACCTCTTCTAGAACATGGCTACAGAGCCTGAAAAACACACACACACAAAAAAAAAACATTCTGAATTGCTTTTCTTCTTTTCTGGTGTAGGAACCTATAAACCTATCCTTTCCATTTTATTTCTCCCTCAAGTATCCAATTTTCTATTAAAGAAGTAATGCCAAGGAACACACTGACTTCCTATCAGTACAACAGCGTGGCGCAGTGGTTTGAGCCTTGGACTATCGACTCTGGAGACCAGGGTTCAAATCCGGGTGACCTCAAGAGAATGGCAATGGCAAAACCAAGCCTGAAGAAACCTTGCTAAGAAAACCCTGTGATAGGTTTGCCTTTGGGTCGCCATCAACCGGAAAGGACTTAAAGAAACACAACGACAACAATAACGACAAACTTCCACAAATTTCGAAAAGTTTTAAAGGCAAAACAAAACACTGGCACTGGCCACTCAAACTTGCCAGGAAGATAAAAATATGAAAGCTTTTCCCAACTCTGATTTCTAAAAACAAAGTAGCAGCCCTCAACTGGTATTACATAAGAAGCTAGGAAATACCAAAAAAGCCATTTCTTTCCTTGAAAACGCAACAGCACCACAAAAGTGTACAAGACATTTTCTGCTTTACAAGAACAGGGAAGGTCCAGAGTTTTTCAAGAACAATTCCAAAGTGTCACAAATTCTTTCCAGTAAGTAGGAAAAGCTGCCCCTATCATCCTTCTAAGGAACACTTCAGCTTTTAAAGGAAGGGTGACTCTAGTTCCAGAACCCAAGGAAGACATCCTCCAGTTTGAGACAACTTGAACTGCCCTGGCTCAGTGCTAGGGAATCCTGGGAATTGTTGTTTATTAAACTGAGTTACAGATGTAAATAATAAAAGGAATAATGTCACAAAAAGAAAGCAGACTGCCCCCATAGACTTGCGTGTGTGCTTTAAAGAGTGGACAAGAATTAAGCATCATTTCATGTCTTGTGGACATGAAAGTGCTGCAGAAATTTCACACTGCAGACATTGGATTATTTTGAGACCACTTTAACTGCCCTGGCTCAGTGCTAGGGAATCCTGGGAAGTGTAGCTTTGTGCGACATTCAGCCTTCTCCGTCAGAGACAGCTCTGGTGCCACAACAAACTACAATCCCCAGGATTCCCTAGCACTGAGCCAGGGGAGTTCAAGCCATCTCAAACTGGATGATTTCTGCAGGGGGGTCTGGGACCTAAATGTCTCCTGAGGCCTAAGAGAGCTAGTTGCAGGGTCAAAGAAGGAAGAGAAAAATCCTAGCAACTGTATTGTATTGTATTGTAAACTCAACACAAAAGAAAAGTTTATGTCCAACCGGATCGAAATTGTGGGAATTGTGGTTTGTTGTGGAGCCAGAGCTCTTTCTGACAGAGAAGGCTTAATATGTCGACAGTTCCCTAGCCTTGAGTCAAGGTAGCTGAAGCAGTCTCAATGTGGATCGTTTCTGCAGGGTGTTCTGGGACCTAAAGGTCTCCCAAAACAACAGTTCCCAGGATTCCCTAGTACCGAGCCAAGGCAGTCAAAGCGGTCTCCAAACGGAGAATTTCTCCCGTGGGTTTCGGACCTTACTTGATGGTGTCACGATGGCGCTTTGGAGCTCTAATAGAGAAGGCTCAAGGGCTGACCAACACTCCAGTTCCCAGAATGCCCTAGCACTGAGCCAGGCCAGTTCAAGCGGCCTCAAAGGGGATCGTTTCTGGAGGGTGGCTTGGGACCTATTGTCTGGGGGGAAAAACATTCCCTGATGCCAGGAAAAGCGAGGAAATAAAGCAGAAATAATGCAGTTTGATAAGGCTAGAACAAGACAAACCACAACCCTCTAAAACAGTAATACAGTATGTGCAATAAATAAGAAAAACAAGTTATATACCAAGATGTGTATGGCAGCATGTGATTTCGCTGTCCAAAATAGAAAATATTCCAAACAAAAAACCGCCACCCCCCTGCCCCGGCTCGGTGCTAGGGAATCCTGGGAATGGCCCTTGGCCATGGCCCCAGAGCCCTCTCCCACAGAGGAGGCTCACTATGTCTCCCAAAACTATAGTTCCTAGGATTCCCTAGCCTTGAGCCAAGGCAGTCAAAGCAGTCTCAAACTGGGGCTGCATCCACACTGGTGAAATAACCCGCTTTGGCACCTTGGAAACTTTTTCTAGCTCCGGGCTGTGGAATTCTGGGAGTTCGTTGTGGGGTCCAGAGCTCAAGGCTGGACTCTGGCTCTGGAATTCTGGGAGCTGGAGTATGTTTGGGGGTCCAAAGCTCAAGGCTGAACCTTTTCCGCTCCGCTCTGGACCCACAACAAACTCCAACTCCCAGAATTCCAGAGCCTGGAGCCCCCAAGACTTCAAGCGGTGCCAAACCGGGTTATTTCTCCAGTGTGGATGCAGTCTGGGTGATTTGTTTCTGCGGTGTGGTTCGTTGGCCTCTTCGCCAGAGGAAGAAAGAGAGAGATGAGGAGGAGGAAGGTTCCCCCCCCCCGAGGCGGCGCACAAAGGAAAGGAGGAGCCAGTGCGGACGCCAGCTTGAATCGCGTTGGACCCGCTCCGAAACCATGACAGGGCAGGAAGGGAGGAGGACGACGACGGGGTGGAATAAAAGCAGCCATGACGGAGAAGGAATGTGGGGCTGAGGGTCCAAGGCTGCGTCAGCTAACGCGGGTTGAGAGCGGGTTAAACGGCCGCGGCGGGAGGCGAGGGAATTCTGGGTATGGTCGTGGAGGTGGAGGTGCCCCAACCCACCACCATACCCAGAATTCCCTCGCCTCCCGCCGCGGCCGTTTAACCCGCTCTCAACGCGCGTTAACCCTGCAGTGCGGACACAACCTCAGAAGCCGCCGGGCCTCCATTTTCCTCACCGCGCCCTGTTGGAGTCCAGTCCACAGGTTCCTCCTTTTTCTTCTTGTTGTTCTTCTTCTTCTTTCCCAACCTTTTCTTCTTCTCCTCCTTCCCGCTCGCTTCTCTCCCTCAGCCGCGCCACTTCCTCGCCGCCATCTTAAAACGCGTCCACTATTATCCCCTCCCTCCAGCCCCCCCCCCCCGCGCGCTTTCTCGGCCTGGCCTCCGCCAATCAGCGTCCGAGGCCGGGCCCGCTCTTTTCCCCCCGCTTTTTTTTCTCATTGGCTCAGCGCCGGCTCGGCAACCGCCTCCGCCAATCGCGTCGACGGCGTTGAGGAGAAGCGACCAATCGGAGGGGAGGGGGCCGGGCGGGGCCGTGACGTCAAGGCGACCCTGAAGAAGAAGAAGAAGATACTGTATTAGATAGCGGTTCTTCTCAGTCTGCCTCAGAAGAAGGGCAAGGCTTGAGCTCGTGTGAGGGGCGTCCCTCGTTAAAACAAGGCCAAACGCACCCAGGCCAGGCCTGGGACGACACAGTTGCGCTAAGCGAACCAACCAAGCCCCCAGTTCCTCACAGAGGCCGCCCTCAACCTGTTTCAAACACCTCCAGAAGGGCCTCTCCTTCCTTAGCCCCACTGAAAAACTCGAGGCCATTAAGCGTCCAAAAAAAAACCAAAAAAAAAAAAAAACCTGTGAAACAAACCTAGGTTCCCCCCCCTCAAGCCACACTGCAGAAATAACCCATTTTGAGACGGCTTAAACTGCCCTGGCTCAGTGCGAGGGAATCCTGGGGGAAGTGTAGTGTCTGTGTGAGACTTTGAGCCTTCTCTCAGTCAGAGGGAACTCTGGGGCCCCCCAACAAACTACAACTCCCAGCATTCCCTCGCACTGAGCCAGAAGCGGTCTCAAACTGCGTTGTTTCTGCAGTGAGTAAGCCAGTTTTGAGGCCGCTTTGAAGTGCCCTGGCTCAGTGCGAGGGGATGCTGGGAATTGTAGTTTGTTGGGAGCCCCCCCCCAGAGCGCCCTCTGACAGAGAAGAGGTCTCACAAACACTGCACTTCCCAGGATTCCCTACTACTGAGCCAGGGCACTTCAAACCGTCTCAAACTGGGTTATTTCTGCAGTGTGTTTGGGACCTAAAACAATCGTGTGTGTGAAAAGTCCAGAATCTTGCCTACCCCTAAGGCCTGGTGTATCAATTGCATCTTTCTTCTTGTGTGCCTTTAGTTCATCTCCCAGAATTCCATAGCCTTGAGCCAGAAAAAAAAAAGAGTTAAGCCTTGAGCTTTGGGCCCCACAACAGACTCCAACTCCCAGAATTCCAGAGCCTTGAGCCACAAAGAGTTAAAGCAGGGCCAAACCGGCTTATTTCTCCAGTGTGGAGGCGGCCTAACTGAAAAAAAGTTGGCAGCAGGAGGACAGACATATATACAGTAGAGTCTCAATTATCCAACCTTCGGTTATCCAACATTCTGTATTATCCAACGTTGCGGCTGCTGTGATTTCTTTAGATTTTCTGTGATTTCTTTAAATTTCCAGAGGACTGAACTGTTTATACTGTACATCACAATGTTGATCAGCGATTTCTTGACAATTACTTTGACTGTTATTGCAATAAAAACTTCAATATGTTTGCAATTCTTAGTGATTTCAAGGCTTTTCTTGGACCTTCCGGATTATCCAGCATTTTCGGTTATCCAACTATCAGCCGGTCCAGTTTATGTCGGATAATCGAGACTCTACTGTGTATGTGCCATTGGTATGTGAGGATGTCACTTCAAATCCAACATCCTTTGGGGATGGAAAAGAAGTAGCAAGTCTACTGATGATACAGTGTAACAGAACCAATTTCCGCTCTGGCAGTTGCCTACAGTGATTTGCCCCACTCTAGGGATACCTCTGGCTTTGTTCATGATGGAGCACATCTAACATACCAAAAAGAACAAAATAAGGACCCACACAGTGTTTTGTGACGGCCCTTTTCATCTGGGCCACTGCCACTTTTGTCTTTCACTTGCCTTCTCCCTCTGGGTGCAATCCAAAGGTTGCTTTCAGCAACTGAACGATGCCGCCTCATCTTCTCACCGCTTGCGTGTTTAAAGACAGCCGATGCAAAGGTATCAACAGCAAAGAGAAAAAGCTGTAGGACTGATGTGAAGAATATTTTGTGGGTTTTTTGGGCTATGTGGCTGGCCATGATCTAGAAGAGTTTATTCTCCTGCGTCTGTGGCTGGCATCTTCAGAGAATGCTGGCACGGAAGAGAGTTGGGTATATATATTCAACTCTCTTCTATGCCAGTATTCTCTGAAGATGGCAGCCACAGATGCGGGAGAAACGTCAGGAATAAACTCTTCTAGAACACGGCCACAGAGCCTGAAAAACCCACACAAAAACCCTATAGTTGTAGGACCCTTGAATCTGTTCTAAGACCAGTTGGCCTTAGCAGGTGCCCAACAGTGCCAAACCCCAGACACTGGTCCTGTGACCAAAAAATGTGTAAGAATGTTCCCTTTTGTTGTTGTTGTTGTGTGCCTTCAAGTCATTTCTGAATTTATGGTGAACCTGGCACAGGGGTTTTTTTAGGGGGCTGAGAGTATGTGACTCACCCAAGGTTGCCCAGTGTGTTTCCATGGCCAAGGGGGGAATCTAACCTGATCTCCAGAGTTGTAGTCCAATACTCAAACTACTACACCATGAAGGCTCTTCACACTTACCTATACAGGTGTGGTTGTTTCTGCCTCCACAGTTGCTATGCTTTTACATTGCATTTTATTCATCACTGTAATAAATACAGTGGGCCCTTGGTATTCCCTGGGGTATCATTCCATGATCCCCACCATGGATGCCAAAATCTGTTGATGCTCAATTCCCCTTATTTATGATGGCATAGTAAAATGGTGTCCCTTATTTAAAATGGCAAAATCGAGGTTTGCTTTTTAGAGTTATTAAAATGAGACATGTGTGAAAGGGATCTAGGAGTCCTAGTAGACCACAAGTTGAACATGAGTCAACAGTGCGATGCAGTTTTAGGCTGCATTAATAGAAGTATAGTGTCTAGATCAAGGGAAGTAATAGTGCCACTCTATTCTGCTTTGGTCAGCCCCCACCTGGAATAATACTGTGTCCAAATCAAAATGGATGTTGAGAAACTGGAGCATGTCCAAAGAAGGGCGACTAAAATGGTGAAGGGTCTGGAAACCATGCCTTATGAGGAAAGTCTTAGGGAGCTGGGGATGTTTAGCCTGGAGAAGAGAAGGTTAAGAGGTGATATGATAGCCCTGTTTAAATATTTCAAGGGATGTCATATTGAGGTGAGAGCAAGCTTGTTTTCTGCTGCTCCAGAGAACAGGACCTGGATCAATGGATGCAAGCTACAAGAAAAGAGATTCCACCTCGACATTAGGAGGAACTTTCTGATGGTAAGGGCTGTTTGACAGTGGAACACACTCCCTTGGAGTGTAGTGGAGTCTCCCTCCTTGGAGGTCTTTAAGCAGAGGCTGGATGGCCAGCTGTCGGATATGCTTTGATCGAGAGTTCCTGCATGGCAGAATGGGGTTGGACTGGATGGCCCTTGGGGTCTCTTCCTACTCTAGGCTTCTATGATTATTGGGGGGGGGGGTATTTTCAAGCTATGAATAGCTGAATCTGTGAACATGGAAGGCCAACTCTATACTGTATACTTTTAGGGATTAACTAAAACAACCTTGGCAGAAATGCTGGCGGTTTGTTTTTCAATCACCTCTCCACCCTCCCCACCAATATATATGGTAACCATATTTCAGAGCTTGTGTGGTGCAGTGGTTTGATGTTGGCCTCGGGCTTTGGGAGACCAGGGTTTGAATCCCACTCACCTGTGGCAACCGACTGGGCGACCCTGGGCACGTCAGACACTCTCAGCTCCCTAAGTCAAAAGTAACGGCAAGCCTTTTCTAAAGAAATCTTGCCAAGAAAAATCCTGCAATAGGATTGCCGTAAGTCAGAGTTGACTTGGAGGCACATAACAACGATGTATCTTTAAAAACGTATAAGGGCCCATCTTCCAATAGAAGAAGGAGAAGCACAGCATCTTTAATGAGACATTTCTTGGAACAAACAAAGCACTTGGAGCAGATCTTAGATTCTGGGCATTCAAAAAGATAAATACTAGTAATGAGAAACCCCTACCGGAAAAGGGGAAATAAAAGGCTTTAAAATTAAAAACCTGGGTCCCTTCAGAGCTTAACAAAGCTATTTAATTTCTTCCACCCACCTAGAATTTTCAAATATCTTTTCCCTCCAATGCTGCCCCAACTACAGTGTCCTTGAACATTATTCATTTGTTCCAACATGTACTCAATATGTATAAAAACTGCAGCCTGCTCTTCATATCCTTTCAGTCACCAAGGAATAATATCCAACAAATAATACTCCAGTTTTTCAGATCTGACATTTCTGCAGACCATTATATACGTGCATGCATACATATATATTGAATATTTCTATATGCAAGATACAAATAGGAATGACTAGATTCCTGTTAGTGTATGTATATCAGGCCTTGCCTTTCACAATGTTATATAGCTTCCTGAAGAAAGAATGAAAATATCTACAGGCTGAGTCTTCTTTTTCCAAAATGCTTGGGACCAGAAGTGTTTTAGATTTCAGATTTTATTTTATTTTTAATTTTAATCTTTGAATTTTGGAATGTTTGCATATACAAATATCCTGGAGCTTGGGACCCAAGTCTAAGCATAACACACACACACACATATATATCTTGCCTATACAAATATCTTGGGGTATCTTGGAGATGGGAGTTTAAACATAATTTCATTGATGTTTTGTATACATCTTACACACAAAGCCTGAAGGTAAATGCATACACAATATTTTAAATAAGCCTGTGCATGAAATCAAAAATGTTGTGTACACTGAACCGTCGGAAACCAAAGGTGTCTCTACCTCAGCCACTCATTTGGACAATTTTGGATTTTGGAATATTTCAGATTTCAGAATTCCGGATAAGGGAGACCCAGCCTGTACAGGCTGAAACACATCAGCCTTTTTATGAGCAAACATCACACCTCAGCATCATGAGACATGTTCCTTTTGTGGGTTGTACTGGACGCTGTCCAGATTTTTGTTTTTTCTTTTCAACGTACCTTCACCGGCTGTCCTCTCCACCTTTCTGTAGCACACCATTCCACTTTTAAATGACAAACGTCCTAAGTGATTTCCCTCTTGGTCTTCCTTTAAATGAGAATAGGACATCTTTCTATGGAAACTAGATACTCCAAAATATCAGGGCTGGCCAGAGATGTTTTGCTGCAAGAGGCAGAGCTGTCAATGGCACCAGAGCCTGGAATTTACTAGTTGCAGGTAACTAGCTTCATGTAATTAGTTCTTGTGAAGCAAGAATATGGGCGAACCTGGATCCAGACAGCCAGGCACACCTCATAGTATGCTGTTTGGGCTAGCAGGGGAATAGGAGGACAAATATAAAAACCAGGGGTTGGTTTGTTTATAAAAGAGTTAGGGCCAGTTAGAAACAGAGTTAGGGATGGGGCAGAGAACAATATATTAAATCTTGAGAAGATCAGATGAGTTAGGGACAGTTAGGAAGAGAGGAACAGAGGACATCTGAGGCCATTAGAGTGGAAGGTTGCAAGGTTGCATGCATACATTTAGTGGCTGTTGTTATGTGCCTTCAAATCATTTCTGACATATGGGAACCCTAAGGTGAACATATCACAGGGTATTCTTGGCCAGGTTTCACGTCTGCAAAGAATGCAACCTTACAAACTTGTGAATCTGTGGTGCTGCTGCTGCCAGTTTTGGGGTTCCCCCTCCCTTCTGTACTGGAGAGGAGAACTGGTATTGCATAGTGGTTTGAGCAGGGTGACCAGATGTCATAACCGCAAAGGAGGACAGGGCACTGCGCACTGTGGGCCGTTCAAGAAAAGAACGGTGGACATGGCCAATCAAAAAGTGAAAAACATGGGTCTAAATGTCAATTCGTGCTTCTTAATCATCCTCCAAATGGAGGATATTTTGAAATTCCCAGCCGCAATTGCCTGGGTGCCTCTCACTCATCCCACCCCCACCCCACCCCACTTTTGCTGGTCAGTAAATATCCATGATAGTGTGCACCAGATGCTTGGAAGCACCTATGGAGGAAAACAACGAAAGAGGGTTTGAATACCTCCTTTGTGATATTCCCACCCAAAGGACATAGCTTCATACAATCATAGAGTTAACGTACACGTGTGTAACTTGGAGACATGCAGTGGCGGGGGGTGTGGAGCTCCACTCTGGGGCCGCAACCAACTACCATTCCCTAGCCTTAAGCCATGGCAGTTAAAGTCATGTCAAACCGGATTATTTCTGCCTTGCGGATGCAGCCTTAGTCGCTGCTCAGTTGCTCCTCTCAAGTGACCAGGTGCAAAAGGAGAAGCTTCTCCCTCGCAAGGAAGGACTCGAATCCTTCACCATGGCAGACAGAGGTGCAGCTGGTGGGTGTGTAGAGGGTTCACAGAGGCCAGATGCCCTGGACTGGAGACTGTGCCGCAAGAAACTATCGTTTCCAGAATTCCATAGCTTTGAGCCGTGGCGTGGTGTCAAACCAGAGTATTTCACCAGTGCGGATGCAGCCTTCATGGTCAAACTCAGATTGGACCTGGCATGGGAAATATTGAGAGCTGATAGCATCCTTGTCTTCTTTGTTCCAGAGACATTCCTAACACAACCCTTGGCATCCCTTCTGACTCCAGCGTTAGGCAACAGCATCACAGAGGAAAAGCGCTAAAAAGTTGAGAAGGAAGATGAGATTTTATGTGTTAACTTTAAAAAAAGAAAAAAAAGAAAGAGTACAACTGCATCGAAATAAATGTACCATAAATGCTTGGTGGGGGGAAGGTGGAGATGTAAAAGGGGGCATTTGTCAGTGCTAGCAGTTAGGAGGCACAAGCTTAGCTATTCTGTCTTCTTGTTCTAATGGATATCCCATGGCAAGAAAAGGAGAAAAATGAGGGGCTCTGTCATTATGGCATTATAATTCATATGAAAGTAGGAGGGCAAAGGACTATATCCATTCTCATTCTTTTGTGTTTCTTTTTTCCCTTTTCTTTGCTGTGCATTACTTTCTGAAAGGTGAAGGAGATAGAGGGCTTTGTTTATATTGGATGTAGTGTGTTCAGATGTCAATAAAACTAGCTGCAAAGAGAAACAAGGAAGGCCTGGAAGGGACGATAATTCCCATCCCTGAAAAATTCACTATATGAGGCGGGGTGTCTTAACTATGATAAAAACTTAGTCAGGAACTGTTCGGTGAGCCTTCGAGGGTCATCCTCCACAGGTCTGAGAGTGTATCTACACTGTAGAAATAATGCAGACTGAAACCACTTTAATTGCCACGACTCCATCCTAGTGAACCCGGGGAATTGTAGTTTTGTGAAGCGATGACACTCTTTGGCAGGGATGCTAGACCATTTTGAAAAAGGTTTTAATACCATAATAAGTTGATTCCTCTTAAAGTCCTTTTTTGAAAAAGTGTTTTTAATCGTATCGTTTTTAATGCTGTGAAGCCGCTCTGAGTCCCAGTCCTGGGAAACGAGCAAGGATACAAATAAATATAATGAATAAATAATACATTGGCAGAGAAGGCTCAAGACTTGGTAAAATAATAAAATCCCAGTATTCTGTAGGATGGAGCTACGGCGCTTAAAGTGGTGCCAAACGGCTTTATTTCTACAGCGTAGATGCAGCCTATTTATTTGTTGCCTTTAAATAGCAGCTGATGTTTGTGAGAGGTGGGGTAGATCGAGAACCCCCATTATATAATATTGTCACATATGGATTTTAACAGAAGGCAGTCCTCTCCTTGAAGGACAGTTCTCTGTTTTGAAGATGTCCTTTGTTTAAAGCAAATCTGATATAGAGATAAAGATAAAGAACCCTCTGAAATCACCTATCCACAGTTAGCACCTGGACGGCAGAATCAGCAAGCACACGGATCATCTACTAACAGTCTTCTCTACCTGATGTAGTGTCAGTCCAGTTCAGTTACCAAAATAATTTCTCATTTTGATTCTGTAAACGCAGTAGTATTTGCATATGCGGTTCTATGTAGTTTGGTGCCCTCTTCTGTCCAAATTTTGTTGATGCGTGTCTTTGCTGAGACGGAAGTCGCCATCCTGCCCTTGACACTGCAATAACAACAACTATTATTATTAATTTCTTCTATTCCTTGGGGCTCAGTGTGGTTTACAAAGATTAAAAAAAAAACACTGTTAAAAACCAACTCTGTTGTAAGAATGAAGTGTTTAACCATTTTAAAAAACCACAACCACAAGGTACCAAAGTTAAAACACAATTAAGCAATCAGGGGAAAAAATGTGGGTTTTTCGGGCTACGTGGCCATGTTCTAGAAGAGCGTATTCCTGACTCTGAAGATGCCAGCCACAGATGCTGGTGAAACGTCAGGAAGAAACTCTTCTACAACATGGCCACATAGCCCGAAAAACCCACAAAAAACTATAGATGGCAGCCAGCTTATATAGTTACTTATCAAACGACTGTCGGAACGTCTTTACCCGTCTATTAAAAGAAAGTAGGGAGGGTGCCAGTCTAACCCCTCTGAGATAGGGCAGCAACTGAGAAGGCCCTCTTCTGCGTCCCCATCAGGTGTGCCTGTGGGGTGTTGGGACAGAGAGAAGGGCCTCTTTGGAAAATATGAAAGCGTGAGCAAGGGAGAATCCTTGAAATAACCTGGGCCTGAGCCATACAGGGTTTCAAAGGACATAACCAGTGATTTGAATTGTGCCTAGAAGTGGACCGGCAGCCAGAGGAGCTGTTGGAGCAAGGGAGTCGTGTGCTCCCTGTAGCCAGTACCTGCTAGTAATCTGGCTGCAGCTCTTTGGACCGGTTGTAAGTTTCCAAACACTCTCCAAAGGCAGCCCCATGTAGAGTGTATCACAGCAACCCAACCAGGATGTAACTAAGGCATGTGTCTCCATGGCCAAACCTGACATCTCCAGAAATGGACGCAGCTGGTGCACAAGCTTTAACTGCACTCCTGGCAGTTTCCAAGCTCTGAGTCCAATCCAGGCACACAGCCAAGCTGCAGTGTTGTGAGGCAGCATGGTTTGAGCATTGGATGATGACTCTGGAGACCATGGTCTGATTCCCTGCTCGCCCATGAAAACCTACTGGCTGGAAGTCAAACCACCTCTGAAGAAACATGCTGAGAAAACCCTAAGGTAAGTTCACCTTAGGGTTGCCAAAAGTCAAAAAAGGACTTGGCGGCACACAAAAACAAGAACAAGGGTCAATGTAAGTTGGACATGTGGCACAAAACACACAGACTCCTATGATGTCCCTAGTCGTGGATTATTCACAACAAATACCACATCTTCCATGATAATTTAAGAGTGCCCTGAATAGACTAGAGACTCTTCGATAATAACCGACCACAGCTTCATTATGCCCGGGAGAGAAATACAGCTTGCCAAGTTGTTCCTTGCTGATCAAAACTGAACCAATGGTGGTGCTATTGTATAAGAAAGCGTGCGTTCAGATTTTCCTCACTTTTAACCATTTTTCCTGTAAAAGAAATTTCAGACTCCCAAGGAGAATGCACAGAGAGAAAGAGAAAGAGAGAGAGAGAGAGTTCTGGCATTTCTTTTTTTATGGGAGAAAAATGTCATTAATCCTACAGATAACGTAATAAATTAGTTCAAGATTTTGCTGTAGATTCATATACAGTATTCAGATAACAAACCCTTCACAATCTCAAATCCATTGTTCTAGGTCTTTTGCCCAGCACTTCTTGGGGGCAGCAAATGCGAGTGAGTCAGAAGTGGCAGCCAAAAAAATCAGAGGACAAGGCAACTCAACTTACCCTGTGGCCCTTTAGCAACTTTGAAGTGAGGATAAAGTCTTCCCCTCAATGTCATGACAAAATTAATCTGCTACTCCTATTCACTGTCCTTCCTTCCTTCCTTCCTTCCTTCCTTCCTTTATATTGCATCTTTCTCTGAGTACTGGACCTAACACAGCTCACAACACAGATTAAAACAAATGGGCCAAAGCTAACAAAATGAAATCCAATATGGAGAAATGTACGGTACTGCACTTAGGGTGGAAAAATGAAATGCACAGATATAGGAAAGGGGACACCTGGCTTAAGGAGACTTATACGTGTGAAAGGGATCTAGGAGTTGAAGTAGACCACAAGTTGAACATGAGTCAACAGTGTGATGCGGCAGCTCAAAAAGCCAATGCAATTCTAGGCTGCATTCTCACGCTTGGACTTCTGCAATGTGCTCTACATGGGGCTACCCTTGAGCTTAACCTG
Organism: Urosaurus nigricauda; assembly: GCA_034509955.1. Classification (NCBI taxonomy): domain Eukaryota; kingdom Metazoa; phylum Chordata; class Lepidosauria; order Squamata; family Phrynosomatidae; genus Urosaurus; species Urosaurus nigricauda. The sequence continues at coordinate 19,433,964 of JAOEGL010000014.1, read as the reverse complement.
GAAACTTCAATTGGTTCAAAACATGGCAGCCAGGCTTGTCACTGGAACATCGAGGAGAGAGCACATAACACCTGTGCTTAAGTCTCTCCACTGGCTGCCGATTAGTTTCCGGGTGCAGTACAAGGTGTTGGTTTTAACCTTTAAAGCCCTACATGGCTTGGGTCCATCTTATCTTAAGGACCGCCTCTTCCTGTACGATCCCCCCCCACACACACTTTGGTCCTCTGGGAGGAATCTGCTGCAGCCCATGAAAACTAGGCTCTCACAGATCTCCCAGAGAACCTCCTCTGCCACCGCTCCCAAGCTATGGAACGGCCTGCTGGACGAGATCCATCTTATCACGTCTCTTGACTGCTTTAAAAAAGCTGTAAAGACTCATCTCTTCCGGCAGGCCTTCCTCGAAACTCCTTAATTTCCCGGCTTTAAAACTAAGGTTCTGCAATCCCCCTGCTAGTCCCCAACACTAAGACCCCTGACACCACAGCCCTTGCTGTTCAAGGAATTGTTAGTTTTTATGTTGTTGTATTATGACTAGAACACAGAACAATGGATGCAAGCTCTAGGAAAAGAGATTCCACCTCAACATTAGGAGGAACTTCCTGACAGTAAGGGCTGTTCGACAGTGGAACACACTCCTTCCTCGGAGGGTGGTGGAGTCTCCTTCCTTGGAGGTCTTTAAGCAGAGGCTGGATGGCCATCTGTCAATGGGGATGCTTTGATTGTGAGTTCCTGCATGGCAGGGGGTTGGACTGGGTGGCCCTTGTGGTTTCTTCCAACACTAGGATTCTATGATTCTATGTGCCATCTTGTTCTTTCCCTCACATCACATCACATCAAACATCTACCTTCAGAAGCTTCTGTCTACCTCTTGCTTTTCCCCAGCTCCTCATTTCCTCTGAGTAGCATCATGAGTTGACCACCTCAAGAAGAACACTGGAGCAATGAATTACATTGTTCCCCTCCTCTAAGAGAACCTCAGGCAGCTGTTGCTTTGCCTCCTCCACTGTGCCCACAATGTGCCTTCCCTCCACCTTGGTCTTACCTCCTGCCTTTCTCATGCCCTTGAACAGATCAAGTCTGAAATCTCCCTGGAAGCCAAGATGATCAAAAAATGGAGGCTATCGTACTTTGGCCACATTATGAGAAAGCATGACTCATTGGAATTATAGAATCATAGAATTCTAGCATTGGAAGAGACCACAAGGGCCATCCAGTCCAACCCCCTGCCATGCAGGAATTCTCAATCAAAGCATCCCCGTCAGATGGCCATCCTTCCTCTGTTTAAAGACCTCTAAGGAAGGAGACTCCACTACACTCCGAGGGAGTGTGTTCCATTGTCGAACAGCCCTTACTGTCGGGAAGTTCCTCCTAATGTTGAGGTGGAATCTCTTTTCCTGTAGCATGCATCCATTGTTCCAGGTCCTTTTCTCTGAAGCAGCAGAAAACAAGCTTGCTCCCTCCTCAATATGACATCCCTTGAAACATTTAAACAGGGCTATCGTATCACCTCTTAACCTTCTCTTCTCCAGGCTAAACATCCCCAGCTCCTACGGCATGGTTTCTAGACCCTTCACTATTTTAGTTGCCCTCCTTTGAACATGCTCCAGTTTCTTGACAATGATGCGAGGAAAGGTGGAAGGCAGTAGAAAGAGATAAAAACCACACGCCAGATGAGTAGACTCAAACAAGGAGACCATGGGCCTGAATCTAAAAGACCTAAGCGAAATAGTGGAGGAGAGATGGGCTTGGAGACGTCTCATCCACAGGGACATCAGGAGTCAAGGTCAATTTGAGGCTAGCTAACAACAAACCCAACAGTAAATACTCCTAAAAATGACTAAGTTTTTATTCAGCATAAGATTTCTAGACTGCAGCCCACTTCATCACATCAAGTGCTGCCTTACTTGACAGATTATTTTACTGGGTTGGGGAATGTAATTTGTGAGGTGTGAGGGAATGGAAACATAGCAAGTAGAAACATTTATCATTACTGTAATGAGTGTTAACAAACAATACCTGGGTTGGTGGCATGGATATCCAAGCGTAGATGAGCTTCTTAATGTGTACACTGTGTATAGTCAAATAGGTCAAAGAAAGTTAAACTAGTGTTTCCTAGCAGTAACTGTGAAGGATAGGTTTTTATGATCAATATTTAGTGAACAATGTACATTTGAAATGGCTACTTTGAACCAAAGAAGAGGAATGCTGATTTCTGGGAGAATGGGTGAAAAAACCCAAACTGGGCATGCAGAACTAGAACAGTTGAAGGCTTTTAAAGAAATGCTGAACAGAAGGATGTTTAAAAGTACAACTTGCCCTTACTCCAAACGGAGGCGCCAAAATAAAGTGATATCATCTTTTGCTGACAAAAGAAGTAACTTTTGGAAGGTGGGCAGATGAGTCTTAAGTGTATTATAATGTATTCATGTATTCCTTGCCTGCTTTCTTGAGATTCATGTGAATCAACCAATAGAATGCATTTTGGGAGATCCTTTGTGTAAAAGACTATAAAACCCATCATTTTGTATGGTTCTGGGCCTCGGTCTTTGGAAAACTCAGTTCCACTGGGGACTCTGCCGGCTGAATAAAACCTGAACTCTCAACGATAACTCTGGGTCCTCTTGCCTTACTTCACTCTGTCAAAGCTAAGGAGTCGAGTACGCAGTCCTAGCTGCAGTCCATAACACCTAGTCCAAGCCAAACTACCCAAAATGACTTGAATATCCCTGTAGCTTTGGTACGGGCCTATACAGCCTTCTATTATTCTACTTCTTTACTAGGACTGAAACAACATGCAGGCATCTGACTAACATCTCCAATTGTGGTTTGGTTTGTAACATCTTGCCTGATGAAGAAGCCGATGGAGCTTTGAAAGCTTGCAACAAGTATATTTTGCATCTTGGTTGCCCAATAACGGTATCACTGATGGATTTTTGTTTGTCTAAATTTCAAGTTTGTGATGCAGCAGAAACTAGCCTTTGAATCGTTCCATTTCAAAACCTGCTCAGATGAAGAGATTTTAAATATTTTACACACACACACACACACACAATTTTGCAGCCCTCTGCATGTGCACCACCCTTTTTATGCGAATGAAAGCAAAAATCTATTATTAAATGCATTCTGTGCACATAGTGTGAAGGGAACTGATGCTATAGGATGTTTTGACTTTCAAGTAAGGAGGATGCTGCCTCTCAGTCTGGGTTCTGGTTAAGACGGCTCATTTGAATTTGAGAAAATTGAAGCTGTGAATGCTAACCACCACCACAACAGATAAATATGTAGGCACATTCTCCACCATGATGCTTCCTCTCAAAACAAAAAATGTCCTTTCCTCTCTCCTAGATCAGAATATTTCATGGGGTCCACTAGCTGGCTTAATAGAATCCAGCTGCAGTCACTACTTGCTTTCTACAGTTTATTGGATTAGATACTCTACATGTCTGTCAGCGAGAGAAGCTACTTTGTGCTGAAATATTTTATTCATGTGCCATCACTCAGGCTATGTGTTGCAAAGGAAACATGTACCCGCATCCTCTTCTGCCTTATTTCTGCAAAAATCAGGACCCAGACTAAGGACTCTTTCATACAAGGCTAAATTGGAAGTATAATTTAAGGTCAATTCGAATGCAATCATGGGTTTTATGTTATTGCAAATTAACTCTTCACATGCAAATTCGGGCAAGAGGGAAGCCAATTCGAATGCAATCATGGGTTTTACCTTATTGCGAATTAAAGCTTCGCATGCAAATTCGGGCAGGAGGGGGTTATTTTCGGGTAATGGGAAGTAATTCCGAATGGAGCAGGGGTTCATGTAAATTAGCTAAACAAGCGAATTTACATAAATCCGCATTGGCTCCATTCGGAGTTGGGAGAAATTCCTCCCCGTTTGAAAGAGTCCTAAGTGAAAAGGGGGGAATGGGGAGCGCAGCTTCTGCTGGTTGGTTGCAGGAGGAAAACATAACAAAAGAGTTTAGTGACTGCTGGCCTCTATGGGTGTATAAGCAAGTATAGAGTGGTATTGCCCGTTGACTTATGGCGACCCCATTAATTTCATAGGGTTTTCTCAGGCAAGGAGTTCTGAGGTGGTTTTGCTAGTTCTTTCCTCTGAATAGAGCCTACAGCACCTGGTATTCATTGGTGGTCTCCTGTTGTTTTTGTTAGCTGCCCTAGAGTCGACTTTGATGGAGAGTTTCTGCATGGCAGGGGGTTGGACTGGATGGCTCTTGTGGTCTCTTCCAACTTTACAGTTCTATGATTCTATGATTTTGACTCATGGCGACCCTGTGTGTGAGGTACCTCCAAGTCCTCCTGTCCTCAACCGCTCTGCTTAGTTCCTGCAGGCTCAGGGCCTTGATTCTATCTATCCACCTACGAGGGGGTATCATAAAGTTTTAATGATCACCTTTTTAAAAATTGTCAGAAAGTTTGTTTTGATTTGCAATTGTTAACTTATCTCTATGTAGTCACTATCTAGATTTATACTTTTTTCCCATCGTATCTTGACCCTCTGAATACCTGATATTGTAGAAGTCTGCAGATTGCGCCTGATGAGGATTTTACACTTTCGTCACTTCTGGCAGAGCCAGTCACAAAAATAAAGGACACAATGAGCTGATTTTCTCAGCAATACGCACTTAGGAACCAATGGCGACACTGACAAAATTTCATCAATATGCCATAATAACTCCTGGGTGATAATAATTACTTTACGATACCCCCTCATAAGGTGCAATCTGCAGATTTCTACAATATCAGGTATTTGGAGGGTCAAGATACGCTGGGAAAAATGTATAAATCTAGATAGTGACTACATAAGAGATAAGGTAGCAACTACAAATCAAAACAAACTTTCTGTCAATTTTTTAAAAAAGTGATCATTAAAACTTTACGATACCCCCTCGTAGTTTGTGTCTTCCTCTTTTCCTACTGCCCCTCCACCTTTCCTAGCATTACTGTCTTTTCTAGTTGAGTCCTGTTGTCTCATGATATGGTCAAAGTACGACAGTCTCAGATTAGTCATCTTGGCATCCAGTGAGAGTGTTCAGGCCTGATCTGCTCTTGTTGTGTGCTGTTAACCGGCCTTTGAGTGAAGCTTGACTCATGGCAACCCCATGGATGAGACACCTCCAAGACTCCCTATCCTTCACTGCTCTGCTTAGGTCCTGCACATTCGGGCCCATGACCTCCCAGTCGCATCTAGCCGTCTGGCATATAATCTCCCTCTCTTTCTAAAACCTTCTACCTTTCCTAGCATTATTGTCTTTTTTAATGAGTCCTTTTTTAATGAGTGATATGGCCAAAGTACAAGAGACTCAATTTGATCATCTTGGTTTCCAGGGAGAGTTCAGGCTTGATCTGTTCAAGGTCCCATTTGTTTGACTTTTTGCCTGTCCCCGGTATCCTCAGCACTCTTCTCTTGCACCGCATCTCAAACGAATGGATTTTCTTCTTATCTGCTTTCTTCACTGTCCAGCTGTCACATCCATACATGGGGATGGGGAATACCATGGCTTGGATGAGCCTCACTTTAGTGCTCAGTTTTATGTCTTTGCACTTTAGGATCTTGTCTAGTTCTTTCATAGCTGCTCTTTCCAGTCCTAGTCTTCTAATTTCTCAGTTGAAGTCAATGTTCTGGTTGATGGTTGATTCAAGGTAGGGGAGGTGTCTCCTATCCAAGTACTAACCCAGGGCTGACCCTGGGATCTGGTGCCTTTAGGGTATTTAGTTGAGCTGGAGTGGTACTTTTACCTCATTCTATCTCAGTCCACTGCTCTTTGATAGGTTTTAGGACTATCCTGCAAATATATGCAAAATAAGTACTGTGACTATTCACAAAGCAACGTGCCATGATAATGCAAATGTTCTGGCATTTTGGTAATCTAATTTAGCACACATTGTAGGACTTAAAAAACACATGATCACACACACTGTTATCCTGATTCTGGTCACCGGCAACAGATTTTTTTACAGTCTTGTTTGTACAATTAAATTGCAGCTCTGGAAGTGTGCAGATAGTTCAGACTTCATTTCAGAGTTACTTTTTTGAACATGACCTATTATTATTATCATTAACCTTTATTTATATAGCGCTGTAAATTTACAGTGTTGTACATACATATCTAAAGGCACTGCATATCCATAATCTAAAAGTACTGCAATTCTTGGCTTACTCTCTCAATTAGAACAAAGCAGCTACTTTTATGGACCACAGCTGCCTCTGCACTGCGGAATTAATACAGTTTAACAGCCATGGCACAATGCTATGGAATCCAGGCATTTATAGTTTTGTGAGCTATTGCGCCTTCTCTGTCAGAGAACTCTGGTATTTCAACAAACTATGAATCCCAGGATCTCACAGGATGGAGCCATGACAGTTAAAGTGGTGTCAAACTGCCTTACTTCTGCAACGTAGTAGCAGCCTGCATCTTAGAAACTAGTGTGGTGTAGAGGTTAGTCTGACCTAGTTCAGATTCCACACTTGGCCACAATGCTCACTGGGTAACCTTAGAGCCATTCACTTAAAACAAATTTCCCCCCCACTAGCATTGTAAAGAGATTTCACCTAAATTTTAGGAAGAACTTTTGACAGTAACAGCTACTCAGCAGTGTAAGATACTCCCCCGCAGAGCGGTGGAGCCACCTTCTTAGGAGGTTTTTAAACAGAGGCTGGATGCCCATCTGTCAGGTTCACTTTGTGTATTCCTTCATGGCAGAAGTGGTTTGGACTGGACGGCCTTGGGGTCTCTTCTATGATTCTATATACAACTGAACACTGACGTTAGAATCATCCAAACTGGCAAGTATTAATATTTGATGACTTCAGGGAGTCAGACTACCACCTTTGCCAATGATTTGCACAGAAGACAGGGATTACTATGACCACTCGCCATTTTTGACCCATTTTGTACAGAGTCTCAGAATTTCACCAAAGGCTGAGTATCAAAGCTATACAAAACCTACTGACAGATTTTCATGTGGCTGAATTTTTGGTTCTAAGGTGGCTTGGGAATTAGAATTATTGTGGAATGACCTTCCAGAAGAGATCCATCTTATCACCATCTTAGACGCCTTTAAAAAGGCTGTCAAGACTAGACTGACCTCCCAAAGAAAGATAGCCCCATCTGCCTTCAATCTGCCCACTTCTTCCTGCTTATTTTAGGCTATGCTATTAATGTAATAATTTTAACAATTATTGAATTTTATTATTTGTAATGGTGGGAGGGTTAGGGTTACTATATGTTTTATTATGTTTTTGCACTCTTTTGTATTCTTGTCTTATGTTGTAATCCCGTCTCGATCCTCAGGGAGAGGCGGGAAATATAAATAAATCTTCTAGACCTCTCAATGATGCACAGCAGAGAAGATTATGGAACTCTCCACCGTACAAGTTAACACTGCCACAACACTGACAGAGTACATTGAAAATAGTACTCAGGTGTCATCTTCACATTGTGTTTCCCGCAGAATCAGCATGGCAGGATTTTTGTGACAATAAAAAGCAAACAATACATAAAACACTGGCCCTTGCAAAGCAGGGGATGAAATGCAATAAATAATTATTACTGGAGTAGCCAACATTAGACTCTGGACTTATTGGGTTTATGTGGCCTCTTCTTTTATTGGAGGGATGCTCTTCAAAGGGGATTTTTAAATACTGGTACTTCACTTAGCAGTACAGTAGAGTCTCGATTATCCGACATAAACTGGGCCGACTGGTAGTTGGATAACCGAAAATGTTGGATAATAATAATAATAATAATAATAATTTATTTATAACCCGCCCCTCTGTACAGGCAATTGGGGTGGGGTTCAACAAGTTAAAACAAGTACAGTTAAAATATTACAACCCAATCCCTACCTCCCATTATGGATAATCCGGAAGGTCCAAGAAAAGCCTTGAAATCACTATGAACTATTGAAGTTTTATTGCAATAACAGTAAAAGTAAATGTAAAGAAATCACTGATCAATATTGTGATGTACAGTATAAACAGTTCAGTCCTCTGAAAATTTAAAGAAATCACAGAAGAATTTAAAGAAATCACAGCAGCCGCAATGTTGGATAATCCAGAATGTTGGATAACTGAAGGCTGGATAATCGAGAGTCTACTGTACTTCAAAATGTTGGGCCTTATACCTCTGCCAAAGGCCTGCTTTTAAGGAGGTCAGTGACAATAGTACTCAGTCTTGATATACCAAAACTGTTCTAAAATGGAATTGGTTGGGGGAGAACACATTATCAACATGAGCACTAACATGCTAGCAAGTCATAAGCAAAGTCTATGTATGTGTTACAGTCTATGTATGAGTTATGGGTTTCCTAGTGTGCACCTTGAAACTTTTACTGAAATCTAACCCCCCCCCAAAAAAAACCCCAATCTCCTTGGCCTAAAACAACGAGCATGGTTGGACACAAGCAAAGAAGATTTGCACGACAGGTGATGTACACAACCATTCTACCTCGACTTTTTGGAGAAGTTATCATGGCGCAACGTCAAGTGCTCAACTTTCTCCTTGCTTTCCCAGTCAAGACTTAAAATGTCGCAGCGTGAGCAGCACAAGATGGCCAACGTCATTCTCATAATTTGTTTCTGCGGCTTCCTCTTCAGTTGATTGCAATACTGATTATTCCATTTCCACCAAGTCAAGAACCTCCATCTCCTCAAGTCACAAGATGTCTCTATGGAAAATGGGATTCAGATGAATTATTACCTGTGCCTTATTACCAGACACTGATGTACGAGGAGCTAATTACAGAGAGGTAGCATTTTTGAGAATAAACTTAAGGACACATTAAATGAAGTCAGTAGTAACCCTTTCAGTCCTGAATCCTGTAAACCAAATATCATCCGGATAAATTAACACTGTGACAAAGGATTGACCAAACCATTTATTGACTGCATTTTGTGTACAGGCAAAAGTGGCAAAATGAGAAAATGAAAAGTATTTTCTTTTAGAAAGAACATGGAAATGACTTTTTTTAAAAAAATGCTTCATTTCAGCAGACCAAACAACTCAAGTCACTTCAACACACAAAGGTTATGACTTTCACCTTACCAAGATGGTTAAAAGCCACGACAACCTGGTAGTTCTTGAGGTCTGCTTCTATTTGAAAGTACACTACAAAAATAAAAAATCCCTTTTCCTGCCATTTTTTTGGGTGTTGTTTTATATTTATCATTTTCAATTTCAGTGCATCAAAAAAGAATTAAAACTTGTATTGAACACACATAGACCCTCGTACGCAAGTTTGAACCATAACACATCAGGCTGCAGATAGTGATCATATTTTTGAAGCTTTATCTGTCCCTCACAAGAAAAGTTTTACTCCAATACAGTCAGCCCTCCATATCCTTGGATTCATTATCCATGGATTCAAGCATCCACGGGTTGAAAATATTCCAAAAAGATATAAGTAACTTTCCTAAGTTGACTCCTGCACTTGAAGTGATAGTAAGTATAGTAGGAAAGACATCCTATGGGGCAGCACCTAACTGCATGTTTTATGTATCCATTTTCACAGTTGCTCTGAATAACGTATTTTCTTCCTTGTTTATTTTTAATAGGGAAGTGGTCATCAAATGTCAAAAAATGCAAGTCTTTAAAAAAGAGGTGTTCATTAAGCATCCACCAGATGCTTGCATAGTTTCCAGAGGTGTTCAGCTATTTGCACATGGCAATTCAATTCAACACCTGATGGGAATCCAGCATCCCCTTTCTCACCACTTCCATACCTGCACATTCACAACCCATATATACTCGACTACAAGTCGACCTCGTGTATAAGTCGAGGGCACGTTTTGGGGCCAAAATTGTAGATTTTTATATGACCTGTGAGTAAGTCGAGGGCAAAACGTAGGGCCACGTAACAAAAGATCTAAAGGATGAAGCAAAGAAAACAACGCCAAAGAACTTAACAAAATTCTAGCAGGGTAACTGTGCTCATCCTAAAAGCTGAATGGATGAGAGAAAAGAGCGGGGTCCGTGTTCCCAGGACAGGTTATACTCTTGTCTTTCACAAGGAGATGGTTCCTTTTTTAAAATAAGAGTTAAAGTACAGTACTAACATTGACCTAAGGATAAGTCGACTCTCGTTATTGGGGGTCAATTTTTGGACTAAAATTTCTAGACTTATACATGAGTATATACAGTAATCTCTAACCCCTAATGCATTTGCTAGTTCTTATGACCACAGCTGGGCTGGGAAAGATCTCGGAAAAACACCTTTGTTTGGTTTACAAAATTCATACCAACTTTGAGAAAGTTTCTCAGAAAGGAAGAGGTAGATTCTTAAAAAACTGTGGTTTTAGTTAAAGCCATAGTTTAAAATGTCTATAAGCTTAAGAAAATGAAACCCAAGAGTCTGGAGCTTTAAACGGTAAACTCTCTCTTGAGCAAGGTGTCCTCCCCCACAACAAAAAGAATCCCTGACCTTCAGAGCTTGGCTAGGTGAGACCAAAAGTCTAACACTAGGATAATATCTTTTGGAAAGCCCACAGGATGCCACAAAAGCCTTCCTCTGTGGTGTCCTCAAGCATCTGACATACTGCTTGTGAATTACAATTTGATCCAATTACTTTTTTGGAGTACAGGTCCAAGAAGCTCCAGCCAGCATGACTAGTGGCTTCATGGTTGGGAGAAGGGTGTATTCCAAAAGACTTTCCCAAGCTCTGGTCTGAATATGAAATTCCCTTTTAGTTATCAGAATAATAGACACGCTCATCCTCCATCAATTTAAAAAGGGAGTCAATACATTTGGCTATTAATGGCAACTAGTCATGATGGTGACATTCGACCATGAAGATCAGTGGCAACATGCTTCTCTGAGTACCAGCTGCTGGGGAACAAGAGCGGAAAAAGAATGTCACTTGAGGCATCTCATAGGCATCTGGGCGACTACTTTGGAGAACAAAATGCCCTTGGGTTGATCCAGTAGGCCTCTGCTTATTTGTTATAAATTCATCTAGAGGCCACTGCCACATCTTGTGGCAGTGAATTCAATTAGATCAGTCTACATTGTGTGAAGTACTACCTCCTTCCTCTATACTGAATTGTCTACCCACCACCGTTATCGCTGTGACTTTTAGTATTTATGAAAGGGGGGAGGGAACGTATTCACACTCTTCATGCTATGGACATCTTACACGCTTCCATTGTATTGCCCACGTTAAGTCTTTTCCTGCCCCCAAACCACAAAACTCCAAATCTTTAGCCTTCCCTTGGCCACATCAGTGGTCCTCAGTGGGATTAATGGTCACACCTTGAGTGTGCTCAAGATTCTATCCAACTCAGTCATTCAAAAAGTAGGTCACATCTTAGCCATGCTCACCGTCCTTAACAATGTTGTGTGTGTAGCAACAGGCTCCCTACGGATGCTTTAAAAATAGTAATTAAGAGCTTCAAGTTCAAGTTACACCAACACACAGAGTGACGTTTAAGGCTCCACAAAAGAGGGACAGCACTGAAACTGTAAATGACACCCCTATCATCAAGACTGAGTGCACTGTTTCTCTACATCAACATTAGATGGACACTGTTTTTAAAATTTTTTTTAAAATACATTCAGAAAGATAACATGTGCTTTGTACATGGCAGTTCTCCCCCGCCCTCCCCTTTAAACAAGAAGACAGTCAGGTCAAGGGTGGAGATGTTATGGCCCTCCAGACGTTGCTGGACTGAAACTCCCATCAATTTTGACCATCAGGGATGATAGGAGTTGCAATAAAACATGTTCCCAACCTTGATAAAACAGTTACATTTTCACCTCTGAAATGCAATGTCAATGTTTCATTTGGGTGCAAATACATGAATTATGGAGGCCAGTGGATTCCCAACCACCTTTAATTTTATGAATGAATTCTGAAGATGCATTCTAAAGATCAGAGCAGTTAGACTACTTCATGGTTCCATGATCTACTAAACATAAACTGTATTCACAATCATCTGGAATCAACATTTCTGGGGAAGCGCATCTGAGACTCTAATGTAGGGGTGGGTAAAGTGTGCCCCCCCCCGACGTTGTTAGGCTGCAAGTCCCCCCAGCCATAGACTGCATAGCCAATGATGAGAGATTATGGGAGTTGAAGTACAACCACTTCTGGAGGGTCTCACTTTATGAACTCCAGGTTTACACACAGCATGGTCTGAGTAACCCTGAGGGAGGGGGACAATGCCCCTCCAACCCAACTGGGCTGCAACACCTGTTGCAGATGAACTGCTGAAATGCTGCTACATTGGCCAAAAATCTTTAATTTGACTCTAAGATAAATTGCACTTTGAGGGGGGGGGGGTATTTTTCAGTGAAAATCTGGCGGCTCTGCCATCAGCATACCAAATTGGGCAGCATGGCAGCAAATCTGGCAGCAGCGGATGAGAGTGGCAGGGGTCACATGTGGCCTACAGGTAGAACGATGCCCACCTACAGATATCTCTGAATGCTGAAGCTAAGTATGGCAAGCGATAGGCAATACACCCTTCCTACGCTCCCAGGCACACAGGCATGGCTAGGTTCAGGGTTTACTGTCATCTTAGCTTCTATGTACCACAAAGAAGGGGGAAGCTGCCCAAACCACAGCTAGAGACAGCTTGTCAGGACTCTGAACTCCCATCTACCAAGCCTGCCTCTGGGCAAGGCCCAGTCAAAGTCCAAAGCTCTGCAACAGCCCCTCCAGCACCTTCCTTTAAATCTCCTGAGAGGTCAGAAGCCTCTCATTGTGGAAGTGACCACAATGGCCCCCCAGACCAAAATTTTACCCACCCCTTGTGCTATGAGATGCCTGAACCCTGGAGCTATCGATTCTCTGCTAACCAACGGAATTCAGACCATGATAGGAGAGATGAGAAAGACTAACGCTTCCATCATTTCTTAGGCTTGTGCAATAGTAATTTAAAAAGAATATCTTGTAATCAGACTGGGAAGAGGAATGAAAAAACCTCTAGTAATTCAATCTTAACGATTCAGTCTTGTCTGTGGGGTTCGCTGCAGAGAGAAAATTGACATTGGATTTTAGGATTTGATGACTCCTCCAAGCTTCTGGCACTGTCCAACAAATGAATAGCATTTAAGGAATTACTGTAAGCTTTCTGCAGTTACGAGGAACATGCAAAATGCAACAGCCACTATTCTCCAAGTTCCCTGTTTAAAACAATATTGCTGCAGAACACAAGCATTTTCATTTACTCTGCAAACTGCGAGAGATATCAGCTTCACATGAGATTTGTATAAGGGAGGAAAAACGGAATAAGGGCATGTGTATTATAACCACTTGTACGGTGCAATGCTAAGCATATCCACTCAGAAATAAGCCACACTGAGCTCAGTGGGCCTCACTCTCCATAGAAAGTGAGTGTTGGGTTACAGGATTGCAGTCAGAGGCTGCAATCCTATACCACATCCTAGGAAGTGAGGCCCACTGAATCCATGAATCTTACTCCTGAGAAGACATGTACAGGAATGCAAGGTAAAACCGGCACAAGCAACAGCATTCAACAGTATGTTGCCTGGAAATAAGAAATGGGGGTAGAATGATGAACAATGATATGAGTGCCTTTCTTTTAGGCTTTCCCAACTGTGCTAAAGAAAAGTTAACAGTGTAATCCTACACTTACTCACAACAAATTCCATTGAGCTCAATAGGGTTTATTCCCAGATAAATGGGTATAGGATTTCAGTCTAAGGTTCATCTTTTTGCATGATGCCACTTGGGTATTAGATAGAAAGGAAGGATTAATAAATTGTTAAACAGTAAGAAAAAGAAACCCATCTTAAACACCATTCAATTATAATTCCCAGAATTCCCAAGCATGTTTGACTATGCCAGCTGTGGGATTCAGGGAGTTCTGTCCAAAAACAGTAACTGTGGGGAAAATGTTTGAAAAGTAGGTGCTACCTTGTCCATAATCACATATATTACTACACCAATACACAGTCACACACCAAAAGCTGCAAAGTGATACATTCAATCACCATGATGGGAAAGAAGGTCCCTCTTTTCCAACTTCCTTTCAAATGTTTTCTCCTCTTCCTTAAAAAGCAGAAGGGACGCAGACTGATTTTTAAATAAATCCTCAACTTAGAAGCATTCGATGTGACAGCTAAGATCAAAGCATTTTGGCTATTTGCTTGTGCTATTTCCAGACCAATTCTTTTTTAGCAGAGTTAGTGGTAAAAAAGATAGTCACAGGCTTTCCTCAGGCCTCCAACATATATATAGAGCACCTTGCAAGCAGAGGCTACCCCAGCCATATATTGATGTTAAGGACATCTCTCTATGCTCAGTGTAGTTGAGTGAATATAATTCTCCCTATCGCTGAAGCATGTGGTAGTTCCAGTTCATATGGAGGCCTATAACAACGGAGCTCTGCAGGACGGAAACATGACATAAACAATTGATGCCAGTGGAGTTGAACTAGTACAACGTAACTGAAAGTGACTTCTTCCCCTCTCTCTGCCCCCCCCCACCTTCCCTCACATTACAAGAATTAAATCTAACATTAGTCTTACCCAGGGCAGACTCACCAAAATCAACAGGACTTAAGTCAATTGTAATTAACAAGTCCCATGGATTTCATCAGATTTACTCTAAGTTGGACTAATGCTGGATTTAATTCACAATTCAGTTTTCCAGCTGTCGTTGGGTGAAGGAAAACCACCCCCCTCCCACCAGAGAATGCAGGACATGATTATTCCAGGTATTATGTATATCCCACTGATAGCAAGTTAAATATTTGTGCCAAGCAATTCTGCAATCCATTTGGAAGTCACTTGTAAAAGGTGTGTTCTGTTGCTCAAATACAGCAAAAATTTCCTGCCCGAATTATTCTGGTTTTGGATTTTGTGCAAAAAAGGAGATGTTTTGGTGGTTGCCAGGGTGTTTTATGCAACATCAACGGGCATTTTGCTCTGTGAAGACTAATACCAAGCCTTCCCCACCCCTAGAATTCAATAGCTTGTTCTCTTCTTTGTTTCTCTCCTTATTTTCCAGTGACCCATTCAGACAGAAAGCTGTTAAATCTGCAGTTTAAACTGGTAGGTGCTCGTTTTCCATTGGTCAACGTCTGCATTTAGCATGGTGCGCTCCGTGAAAGTGACGTGACCTTCTGCATCAATGAGAATGATTGTATTTGTCCTGAAAAGAAAAAAAGAAGAAGAAGAGAAGAATGAGATTATACAATGGTCTCATGTAGCCATCTCCTAGGCTTTTAATTTTTCCTTTATTTTTCAGTTCCTATTTTATGCAGTAAACAGAAAAACAATTTCAGGTGGGTAGAGAGGAATATCACTGGGGTCAAAAAGGAAGGAGCAAAACTGATTTTGTCCTCCCCTCTTGTTTTCACACTGTTGAATTTAGACACTTTAGTGTTGCTTCACTGCTGAGCTCACTGATGCAAGTTCCAAAAGTGTTTCAGGGGGACACGTAAGGAAAAGACTTGAAAAACCAAGAAGGAAGACTAAGGCAAAAGGTTTAATTGTCACGTTCAGAGCAAGCCTAGCTTGGAAATAAATTCTACCTGAAAGCGACAGCTGGCTCAAATGACATCAGACGCGCACTGGGCTGCATGCCCCCCACTTCCACTTTGCCGTAACTCACCTCTCCAATCTTCCCCCAGTTTCCCCCATCAGAACATGTTTTAAAAAAACTGCTGTTCACAGTCTTAACAACTCTGATACAGAATTCTTTATAATGATTTCTGCAAATCAGTTTTTCCCTTGCCACCTTCACTCGTTGACTCCCACATCAATTCCCCATCAGAGTAATCCAGCTCTGTTCGCACGCATGCCTGTGTATTTACACCAGGGTAAATCCAGAGATTTATTGAGAAAAGATGGATTTTTGCTGTGTGCTGCTACAACAACAAAAGACTCCTATGGCACCTTTACAACTTTAGAACCATTTATTGAGGTGTGAATTTTTGTAGGCAAGGTTCTTCTTCAGCAGTTTTACACATAATCTTTGGTCACCTTCTAAGATGGCAAAAAACTCTTCTTTTTCCTGCTCTGATGCATTATGCTGCCTGCTTGTCGAACAAAACTGAAGTCTGGGGATTTATTTACTGTAGGAGTCTATTCAAATCAATTCTTTTTAGGAAAATGCTGGGGCCACATCTGGCTCTCCTGGGGTCTCAACTCTGACTTTCTGGCTTTCCTCAGATGACCATGCCCTCCTCAAGTGAAAACTTCTTTGGGAGTTGATTTGGATTTTTGGCTTTTGTATGTTTCCCCCTCCATTCTAGAAGGCTCAGGTGCTTCCCAAGTAGTTACAAGCAGTTAAGCGTTTTAGGATAACATATGGTGGTATTTTGGGTACTTTGTCTTTGGTCCCTCCCACCGTTGGACTGCGACTTCCAAGAAATTCCTTTTTTTAAAAGCAAAGCTTCTCTTTTACCTGGTTCCATAATCTGGGCAACGAACACATACAGCTGCATACTTGTTCAGGATGGGAAGGATGTAGTCCTTTCCCTGGTCTTCAATGGCTGGGTCTGGCAACTGCCTAGACAGAAGACAAACAAAATGAAGGTGACATGTGGCTTCTATTCTACCGCCTGCTTTCCACTATATACACATCAGGAACATATACCTTGAAAAAACCCACTATGATAAGATACCAGCAGGGCAAGTGCAAGAGATTCGTTAAGTGAAAGAGAACAAAAAGGATGCACCAAGTCAAGGTGCATGCTACACCCCAAGGCACTAAAGTTAATTGGACATTTGTTGTTGTTATGTGCCTTCAAGATGTTTCTGATGCTGTCAAGAAACACTTTACAGATTTTTCCATGATTTTATTTGGATATATTACAGCAGTAAAGGGCTAAATTTTGAAGCCCAGGAGCTCAATGACACACACACACACATGTATAGGCTATATATGATACAGCCCTAAAAATGAAAAAAAATGCAGGCAGCTGTGCTCCTCCAAGTGGTGAAAGAAATCTGCTTGTCATAGCACACAATTTTCTTAATGTTCACATCTTGCATTTAGTATGTTTTGTTTTATGACTGGTCACTAGAAGGTATAAATAAGTTTCATTTGCAAGTCTGATTGCCAAAGCCTCTATCTCTGAGGAAATTCTGATGTGGGAGAGAAAACACAGGGAACAGGCATCACTCCTCATTGTGTGTATGTGTGTGCATGCTTGCATGTGCATGTAGACAGCAGCTTGGCTGGAGAGACCTATCTTCACATCCCTGACCACCCAGGATGGTCATGTGCATGAACATACCCTACCTAAAGATACTTTTTGGACCAGAAATCCCAGAATCCCACACAGTATGGCCACTGGCTAAGCTGGCTGGGGCATTCTTGCAGTTGTAGTCCAAAATGTAACTTTACACGTTCTGTTTCAGAATATGATGAAGGCAGACATGGACCGAAATCCTTTTGCTACTCTCAACTAATGTAGACTTATTGAATCAACTGTTCAGTAGTGACAGTTATGCAAATCCTATTGATTCAATAGGTCTACTCTAGTTAAGATTAACAATTGGATTTAGGGCCTGTCTTGCAACCCCTAAAACCTTAGAACAAAAGGAAATATTACTCTGGCAAATGACACTGTAGCTCCGGCTTTGAAGAAAACAAGCAAAGCTGTGTTTTCCCACATTCCTGCTCTACTACATTTACTAGTGTTGTCATTCTATTAAAAGAATCTTAAAATCACACAAGCTTAAATAAATAATTCATTACCTGCTTATGCAAATTTTCATATTAATAAAACAATAGTTCTGAAGCAAAACACATAGTGTCAAGAGTTTTTTTAGCAGCAGTAACAAGAAGAGCAACAGAGATTTTGTGTTAAATCCTCAAATGATTCATGCACGTGTTTCAGCAGACTCCAGCTTAGAAGGGGGGAAAAAAAAACCTTTGAAAAGGACTAAGAAGGAATGCCATCAACGAATCCCAAGTGCTATGGGGTATATTTCAGAGGAAGGAACTGGCAAAACCATCTCTGAATACTCCTTGCTTAAGAAAACTCTTCATACACCCCCTTCATGGGGTCGCCATAAGTTAACAGGCTACTTAAAGGCACAAGTGTGCCTGCACATGTGCATACACATGCAGATACAAATGCCTTTGTAAAAGGAAGTCTGCCATCCATGGATTTACAACTCATAATAAAATACAACCATTGCAAAACAAGCTAGAATCTACTACAGTTGGCCTTCCTTATCCACGGATTTTTTTATCCAAGTATTTGAGCATACACAGCTTGAAAATATTCCCCAAAAGTATAAATTCCAAACAGCAAACCTTGATTTTTCATTTTATATATGGGACACCATTTTGTTGTGCCATTATATTTAATGAGACCTAAGTATCCATGGATTTTGTTATCCACGGAGGGTCCTGGAACCAAACTCCAGCATATAACAAGGGCCCACTGTACTTGATTAATTGAGGGCACCTTTTTGTGGAAGGGCATCCCTTGGGTAGCCAATCTTTCTGCAAGCAAACTTGGTGTATGAGGAGCTAGAGTGTTTAACTGGTTGAACTCAGGCCCACATCATTTGCTACACAGTCAGTTGTGTAATACTGGGCCTGAACAAATAGGTCAAAATAAAGCTGCTTCAGGTCATTTTGGAGGTATGCTGTTTAAATGACACATGCATCTTAAGAAGCCAGAAGCTGCGCCAAAGCTGTGCTCCAGTCCTTAGGCTTTGGCGTGACTTCCAGCCTCTTAGGACGCATGCATCATTTAAACAGCATACCTCCAAAGTGACCCAAAGCAGCTTTATTTTGGCCTATCTGTTCTGGCCCTTAGTTTCCAAATAGTTATAATTTACCAGCAAAGTGCAAATTTAGAGTAGATGCAGATTCACCCCCTCTCCTCCATGATTATGTTACAACAAGATATGTAGCCTTACGGTTCTTGGTTGTTCATCACTTTGATGAGCTCTTGCACCAGATCTTCCTTTGTAAGGTCTTGGCTGTGCCTGATGACATCCGTGAAGAGCTGCTTTCCATATTGGAGTTTCTTCCATGGTGTATCCAGCAATGAATTGCTCAAGCCATATACCCCTGGGTTGGAGGCAGGGAGAAAATGATAAATGCTCACAGCAAATCAAACGTTTTATTTGAGAATGAACACAAGAACTTGCACATACAAGTAACCCCCCCTACACCAGAAGCACCTTCTTGCTTCTCTGTTTCCAAACTATGCCAAACACTTTTTAGTTTTTGCTAACTATGCTAAGGGCTGTTCAGTCCCACTGTGCATCTCTGCAACGCACCAAGAGAGTTCCTTAATACCTCTCCTATGTAGCTAAGTATACATAAAGTTATGCAACATAGACCATAATACAGAATTCTAGCTGAAATATGTTTGACATGTTTATGACTTGCTTATAACTATATGCTGAAAAATTGCTGATGTCCTTATGGCTGCTTTGAGCACAGTTTAAGAAAAATGACATATACATGCACTGGAAAATGTTATCAATCTATCTCAGTCAATTGTCATTTTCTGCTGCATTCCTAGGGTCCTTTCACACTAGGGAAGCCTGGTGTTTTGTTTGTGATGGCACTAGACCTCTCGGGGTGAGAATTCTAAAAACCCATCCCTAAACTACAAATCCCAGGATTCCACAAGAGAGAACCAGGGCAGTTAAAATAGAATCATGGCACTATAATTGTGTAGTATGAAAGGGCTGCATATGGTGATCATCCAGTTTAAGTGTTGTACTTTAATCTATGTGGTAGATATCTTTTGCCCCACAATTCTGAATTGTATTTTATTGTAATGACATTTTATCCTGCCTATCTTCCACAGCAGCACTCAGGACAATGCGCATGATAATTCCCTAGTGATATCCCAGCTGACCACTGACCATATCCAAGCCACCCTAGCTTTGGCAAGGTTAGTACATTAGGTGCTGTCACAATACAAACATCTTCTCTGTATTTTGTGATGTGTTCTTTTTTTATCCCATATAGCATGATGAATTATGAACAGCAGAATTTGAACACAAATCCAACAGCAGCAACAAAACGACTTTCCTCTGCCCTAAACTGTTACTGTTGTTTTGTGCCATTTCTGACTTATGGTGATGCTAAGGCGAGCCTATCACAGGGGCTTCTTGGTAAAATTTGTTCAGAGGGGGTTTGCCATGGCCTCCTTCTCAGGCTGTTGATGATGGCGATGATGATGGCGATGATGATGGTTTTATTTACTTATACCCCTTTTTCTCCCAACATAGGGACTCAAAGCTGAGAGACTGTGACTTGCAGTGGGTTTCTATGGTTGAGTAGGGACTCAAACCCTGGTCTCCCAGTGTCTTCCAACACTCAAACCACTACACCATGCTACAGCCTAAACTATACTGCAGAAATAAAGAAGGTTTGGGGTAACCAGAAGTGTGTTTCTGTGTATGAGAAGACAGGCTCCAGTTACCGAATCTCAGCATTCTAGTATAAAGCAAAGTGAAACCCGACGCTTGCCTATCCTTGCTTCAGAAAAGCCCTAAAGATGTACTGAATTTCAATTGCCCCCTCCTAAGGGTTTCATTGGTCTACTGAAGGGAAACCATTTCAGTGTTCAGTGCTTTTGTTTTCTTTATTGAATTTATATGCCACCTTCCTCTCATGAATGGGACTCAAGGCCACTTACAATAAACTTAGATAAAACAATACAATTAAAACAGAAAACAAAGCTGTCTTAGGTCTCTTGCTAGAAAAAGGTAGGATATAAACTAAACAAACAAAGAATAAATACAACAACTACAAGAACTGTTCCACTTCAATTTGATTTAAACTGCCCATATCTTGGAGTAAACACTGATCAGAATGGAAACTACAGTCAAGAAATAGGAAGACTTGGAGTGGGAAGGGCAGCTATGAAAGAACTGGACAAGATCCTAAAATGTAAAGATATACAACTGAGCACTAAAGTTAGAATGGTCCAATCAATTGTACAGTATTTCCCATCACCATATAGAGACGTGAGAGCTGGACAGTGAAGAAAGCAGAGAAAAAGAAAACCACATCAATTGAGATGTTGTGCTGGAGAAGAGCATTGAGGATACCGTGGATTGCCAAAAAGACAAATGAACGGATCCTAGAACAAATCAAGCCTGAATTCTCCCTGGAAGCCAAGATGATGAAAACTGAGGCTGTCATACTTTGGCCACATCATGAGAAGGCATGACTCATTAGAAAAGACAATAATGCTAGGGAAAGTAGAAGAAAGAGAGGAAGACCGCATGCCAGATGGATGGACTGAATTAGGGAGGCCACAGGCCTGAACCTACAAGATCACAGCTGAGCAGTGAAGGATAGGGGGTCTTGGAGATGTCTCATCCCTAGGGTCACCATGCATTGAGGTTGACTCGAAGGCTGTTAACAAAACAAAGTTAGGCTACATATCTAAACAATGCATATCTGTCAACACTTCCTGCATAGAATGGAAAAACATAATGACCACAAGGCATTATTGTACGGAAATATGACAGACTGTCAAGTGTCATTCTGCACATCACTCTAACAAAACCTATCAAATGCTTCACAATTAATCACGATAATTCCTTAAATCGTTCACCACCGATCTTCTTTTTCTGCACATTTCAGCTGGATCTTTCTCTAATTAAAAGCTTATTTATCAGGGCAGTTCTAACATTAGGTAGAGTGGCTTGGGCACCAGATGTCCGGTGGCCATGGCTGCTATCCTACTATATCTCCAGTGTCCCTTGGTCATTCTCCTCTATTGGAAAATAGAGCTGTGCAAGTAGCATGGCCTGTGCTGCACTCCCAAGCCAAGCCTTCTACCCTCAGATATGTGAGAGAACCTTATCCTGTTACGAATGTGGAAGTGAGCATCAACTGCGAGTCCACTTTGCTTCTGTATGTGGAATGCGGTGGGGGAGTTAGTACTATTTTGCCCTGGCTTCAGGTAGTAAACTCTCTTTGGCTTTAGTTTTTGCTCCCAGTATCAGAGTCCATATTTTGACTCTGGTAGCAGCCATAGGATTACTAATACACAATGACCTGTTTGTATAAGCAAGCAACAGTTCTCATCACTAATGTGTATCCCAAAGATTTATCATAGGGAAGCTTATTTTTGCCATTCAGTTAACTAAATGACAATTGTATACATACATATGGAGACCATGTTGTCTTTAGAAGGTTCAAAATGCTTCTGCTTATTTATTCAAGGCTTGTGTATGTGTGTTGTGTGCCTTCAAGATGTTTCTGACTCAGGGTGACCCTAAGACAACCTATAGGCCCCGTGACTTGAACTCAGTGACAGAGCTTGGGAACAAAGGCCAAGTCTAGCAAGGGAAGCCCACAGTCTTGTTTCAGTGCCTCCTTAAGACTTCTCAGTATGGACACTGAAGGCACTGCTGAAGTCACCTGCAACACCTGTGGGATGTTTGTCTTCTTGCCTACAGATGTGGGGAACTACATCTGCCCCAAGTGCAAGTTGGTAGCCCTCTTGGAAGAGAAAGTACAGCAGCTAGAGGAGCAGATATCTGCACTCCAGCATCATAGAGAGCAGGAGATTCTCCTGAACAGAACAGACCAGAATGTCTTGAGTGGGAAACAGACAGAGGAAGTTGTTGGGGTGGAGGAGGTCACTCCACATACAACAGAGGTAGATGCTTGGAGGAAGGTCACACACAGAAGTAAGGAAACCAGGGAACGTTCTGTGAGCGGCTTGCAGCTACAGAATCACTTTGAATTTCTCTCTGTTGTCAGAGATGATGAGGAAAAGCAGCAGAGACAGACATCAGGGACAGAGCAGGGGGGCCTGAGAATATCACGAAAGGGAACAGACACTGCTAAGCCTCGGAGGCGCGTAGTCGTGGTGGGGGACTCCTTGCTGAGGGGTACCGAAGCAGTGGTTTGTGGGCCTGACAAGATGTCTCGGGAGGTGTGTTGTCTCCCTGGGGCAAAGATCCATCATGTGACGGAGAGGCTGACAAGATTTGTCAAGCCTACTGATCAATACCCCTTTCTTTTGGTTCATGTGGGAACTAATGATACTGCAAGACACAGCCTTCAGAATATCAAAAGGGATTATGAGGCTCTGGGAAGGAAGCTGAAAGAGATGGATGCACAGGTTGTCATCTCATCTCTTCTCCCGGTAGAAGGCCATGGTCCAGGAAGGGAGAGGAAAATAGCAGAGGTGAATAACTGGCTCCGTAGATGATGCCGCCAAGAACGGTTTGGATTCTTGGATCATGGGCTGCGGTTCCATGAGGAGGGACTTCTGGCAAGGGATGGACTGCATCTCATGCCAGTTGGCAAAAACGTTTTTGCCAACAGTCTGAAGAATCTGATCAGGAGGGCTTTAAACTGAGTTATGTGGGGGAGGGAGACATTATTCTGGAAGGCAAAAGGGATGGAGAGAATAGTCAAAGTGGCATAGAGGGAACAAGGCAAACAGTGCAAGGACCCAACAGTAGGAGGCAAAAAAACGTGCAAAGGCAGCAAGTAAAGAGGACACATGGTCTTAGATGTCTCCACACTAATGCACAGAGCATGGGAAATAAGCAGGATGAACTTGAACTCCTAGCACAACAAGGGAAATATGATATAATAGGCATCACTGAAACCTGGTGGGATGAGTCTCATGATTGGAATGTAGAAATAGAGGGGTATAACCTTTTTAAGAGAAACAGGCCAAGCAGGAAAGGAGGAGGAATAGCATTATATGTCAGGGATATTTACACCAGTGAAGAGATCCAGGACATCAATACTGGAAGCCAGGTGGAGAGAATCTGGATAAAAATTAAAGGAGAGGGAAACAACAGGGATGTTACTGTGGGAGTCTACTACAGACCCCCAAGTCAGACAGAGGAAATGGATGATGCCTTTCTAGAACAGATGACCACACAATCAGGAAGGAGAGATGCAGCAGTGATGGGGGACTTCAACTACCCGGATATTTGCTGGAAGTCAAACTCAGCGCTATCCTCAAGATCTAGAAAATTCCTCACTTGCCTCGAAGACAATTTCCAAAAGGTGGAAGAGGCAACAAGGGGATCAGCTATTTTGGATCTGATCTTAACCAACAGGGAAGACCTAGTTGATGGGGTGCAAGTGGTGGGATCCTTAGGTGGAAGTGACCATGTCCTCCTTGAGTTTGTTATACAGTGGAAAGGTGAAGCCAGGCATAGTCAGACACGCACTCTAGACTTTAGGAAAGCTGATTTCAATAAACTTAGAGAAATACTTGGAGTGATCCCATGGTCAGGAATACTAAAAGAGAAGGGAGTTCAAGACGGATGGGAGTTTTCTCAAAAGGGAGATACTGAAGACACAATTTCAAACAGTTCCAATGAGGAAGAAAAATGGAAGATGTCTCAAGAAGCCAGGATGGATGACTAAGGAACTTTCAACTGAGCTAAGTTTTAAACGGAACATGTATAAGAAATGGAAAAATGGGGAAATCACGAAAGAGGAATTCAAACAAATAGCCAGCACATGTAGGGGTAAAGTTGGAAAAGCTAAAGCACAGAATGAACTCAGACTTGCTAGAGAGGTTAAGAACAATAAAAAGAGCTTTTTTGGATATGTCCGCAGCAAAAGGAAGAAGAAGGAAATGGTAGGGCCACTGCGTGCAGAAGATGGCAAAATGCTAACAGGAGACAGAGAAAAGGCAGAATTGCTCAACATCTTCTTTGCTTCAGTCTTCTCAGAAAAGGCAAAGGATGCTCAACCTAAGGATAATGGAGAAGAAGACAGAATAGGGGAATTTCAGCACAGAATAAGTAAAGAGATAGTACAGGAATACCTGGTTAACCTAAATGAATATAAACCTCCAGGACCAGATGAACTATATCCTAGGGTATTAAAAGAACTGGCAAATGTAATATCGGAACCACTGGCAGTAATATTTGAGAACTCCTGGAGAACAGGAGAAGTCCCAGCAGACTGGAGGAGGGCAAATGTTGTCCCCATCTTGAAAAAGAGAAAAAAAGAGGATCCCAACAATTATCGTCAAGTTAGTCTGACATCAATTCCAGGAAAGATTCTAGAGCAGATCATTAAGCAGAGAGTCTGTGAACATTTAGAGGCCAATGCCATAATCACAAAAAGCCAACATGGGTTTCAGAGAAACAAGTCATGCCAAACGAACCTGATCTCTTTTTTTGATAAAATTACCAGCTTGGTAGATGAAGGGAATGCTGTGGATATAGTATATCTTGATTTCAGTAAGGCCTTTGACAAGGTTCCCCATGACATTCTTGCAAACAAGCTTGTAAAATGTGGGATAGACAAGTTAACTGTTACATGGATTTGTAATTGATTGACTGGCCGAACTCAAAAGGTGCTCAGCAATGGTTCCTTTTCATCCTGGAGATAAGTGACCAGTGGGGTCCCACAGGGTTCTGTCCTGGGCCCAGTGCTATTCAATATCTTTATTAATGATTTCGATGACAGAATTGGGGGCATACTTATCAAATTTGCAGATGACACTAAACAAGGAGGAATAGCTAATACCCCAGAGGACAGGATCAAAATTCAAAATGACCTGAATAGACTAGATAGCTGGGCCGATGCTAACAAGATGAAATTCAATGCAGAGAAATGTAAGGTTCTGCACTTAGGGCGGAAAAATGAAATGCACAGATATAGGATGGGGGACATCTGGCTGAATGAGACCACATGTGAAAGGGATCTAGGAGTCCAAGTAGACCATAAGCTGAACATGAGTCAACAGTGCGATGCGGCAGCTAAAAAAGCCAATGCAATTTTAGGCTGCATCAATAGAAGTATAGTTTCTAGATCAAGGGAAGTTATAGTGCCGCTCTATTCTGCCTTGGTCAGGCCCCACCTGGAATACTGTGTCCAGTTCTAGGCACCACAATTCAAAAAAGATGTGGAGAAATTGGAGCATGTCCAAAGGAGGGCAACTAAGATGGTGAAGGGTCTGGAAACCATGCCCTATGAGGAACGCCTTAGGGAACTGGGGATGTTTAGCCTGGAGAAGAGAAGGTTAAGAGGTGATATGATAGCCCTGTTTAAATATTTGAAGGGATGTCATATTGAGGAGGGAGCAAGCCTGTTTTCTGCTGCTGCAGAGACTAGGACGCGGAACAATGGGTGCAAGCTCTAGGAAAAGAGATTCCACCTCAACATTAGGAGGATCTTCCCGACAGTAAGGGCTGTTCGACAGTGGAACACACTCCCTTGGAGAATGTGACGGAGTCTCCTTCCTTAGAGGTCTTTAAGCAGAGACTGGATGACCATCTGTCGGGGATGCTTTGATTTGGAGTTCCTGCATGGCAGGGGGTTGGACTGGATGGCCCTTGTGGTCTCTTCCAACTCTATGATTCTATGATTCCTTGGTAAAAAATTTGTTTGGAGGAGGTTTGCCATTGCCTTCCCCTGAGGCTGAGAGTGTGTGACTTGCCCAAGGTCACCCAGTGTGTTTCATGGCCGAGTGGGAATCGAGCCCTTGTCTCTAGAGTCATAGTTCATCACTCAAACCACTACGCCACACTAAGTGACCCTATGGTTTCATGTGCATTTTCTTAGCTTTGAATAAAAACATTGGTGAAACATGTTAAACTGCTGTTCCTTTTTCTGGTGAAGAAACTATCCCCATTTTTTTCCATGTTAATTCTGCCTCTGATACCACTTTTTCTGTTAAAGAAGTCACGTCCAGGAACACACTGACTTCATTAACAGAGGAAGACCTTTCAACTCATTCAACCACAATCCCTCAAACGGCAAACCATTTGACAGCCCTTATGAGTTCATGCAGGGATGAGAATTACGTGGTCCTCCAGATGATGCTGGATTGCAACTCTCAGCAGCCTTAGACAACATATCCTATGGAGTGGAATGTTGGGAGATGCAGTTTAACAATATTTGGAAGGCTGTGTAGTTCACCCCTCCTGACACAGACTATAGACAAAGGAGGAAAAGGACCAAAACAACCATCAAGAGCATAAGAGTTCTGCTGTAACACACCAAAGGCTTATTTAGGCCTGTGTTCTATTCCATCCAGACACATATGGAAAGAATAGGAGGAAACAGCTCCTTCCCACTCCTAATCCCCCCCAAAATGGAGGTAATGGATAACCATTATGAATCATAGCCATTGAGAGACCTCTGGGAATCACTCGAAGGTTGCTGAAACAGCAGTCTTACCCTCAAAATAGTTGCCTCATAGACAAACTCTATATGGCAGTGATTGGAAGGAAGCAGAACTATAACTCATTCTAAGCCAATTGCATGCTTTGAGGAAGGCACGGTGTACCTCTCCGTGACACATGCATTGACAATGCAATGCAGATGCAGACCCCATGGCTCCAAATTACAAGGAGTTTTAAAAGGAGCCCAGGCAAACACATTGTGAGTGCACACTCCTCATCCTTCCAGATATTTAGGTCATTGCAAGGGCACCTAATGCTAGAGACTCTTTTCTATAACTCTGGGAGCATCATGGTTAAACCAGACCTCATCTCCCTTGCATCTTAGAAAGAAGACTGCACGCTAAAAGGCAATGTAAATAGCTTAACCAACTGCACCTTATCCCCTTCAAACACTCGCTTGCAGTGCCCTACATTTGCCAGCCATAATCCAGAAGAAAATGCGTTAGCGGTGTAATATAATGCAACCCTTCAACATCAGCCGCTCTCCCCACGGAGCCCACATTTCATAGAGAATGAACTCTTTGTAGAGGCAGAGAGATCAGGGATGTCATGGCCAGATCCTCCGGGTGCCTGATCCTTTCATTACAGTTGTGTGCCACGATATGAATAAGTAACCACTCCTCTTTTAGTGTAGAATAAAGGCATGCAAAAGGGAAGCCAGCATGCCAGAACCTGCAGATTTCCCTACTTTTAACAGATGGCATCATTTTGTCGTGGCTTCCAAAAGGCAATTATGAATAAGAAAGGACAGAGGTTGGATGTTGATATTCCTGGACTTGGCATGGAAATTTAAAAGCTGCCTTAAACTAAATACAGCCATTCAGTCCAACCAGGTATATACAACCTGGAGCCCTCTAGATGCCTTGGACTACAGTGCACATAATCCCTGACTACTGGCTGTGCTGTCTGGCGTTTATGGGAATGGTAGTCCAAGAGATCTGGCAGGGACCAAGCTGCCAATGGGAAGTGGCATTTTAAGTTAGGGGTAGTGGTTTGTGGCCCTTTGGAGACTGGCGAATTATTACTGCCACCATCCCCACCACTGGGCAGGTAGGCAGGACTTGATAGTAACTGGCGTTCAGCAACATTTGGAGGGCCACAGGTTCCACACAGATTTTGCAGAAACAGCACTGGCTGGGGAATCCTGGGAAATATAGTCTAAAAAATGACTTTCCCAAGGCCTGTACACTATTCTTTTTATCTAAGAAAACACCTCTAGCAATCTCCAGCTCCTCCAGTGCACCTCTGTAGTCCACACCTGCCATAAATTGATCATAGAAACATGCCGGAGGACCTGTAAATGCCTAGAGAAGTGTTTTCTTTAGGAACTTCTAGGTTCTCCAGCACAACTGTATGGTCAACTTCTGGCAGAGTTGCGCTGGAGGACTCAGAGATTCCTAGAGAGAACATAGTAATGAAAACTGCAAAGAATTAAATTCACTAAAGTCAAAGCCACAAATGTGGAGGGCTGACTAGAATTAACTGACTAGAAGTGGCAGCTCTGCTAATTAGGCATTGCTCATCTGATGTTTGATATTTGGTGTTTTTAATTTGTTACCTGCTTATTTTATATAATGCTATCTTGTATTATTATCTATTGTTTTATATGTATTTTGTTACTATCCTTTAGAATGTACGCCATTGGCAGGTTTCATTTTTATTGATTTTATTAACTGTATGTACAGCGCTGTGTAAATCTACAGTGCTATATAAATAAAGTATAATTATAATATGCTAGCCACAAAAAAGCAACTCTTTCCATTATGAACCTACAGTCAAATAACAACTGAAGACACTATAGGATAGTTATGGTCTGCAACAAGGCTCTTCAATATAGGGGAGGGCACCAGGGAAAGAAAACCTATATGCTGTTAAGAAGCCAGCTCGTATCAGTTATGACAACTGGCCATGCTGGCTGATGGGAATTAATATCCAACATCTGGAGGTTCCCTTGCCCGCTTTAGCAGTGATACTTTTGGCTACATCAGTTGCATAGGAACATCAGAAGAGCCTTTCTGGATCAGACCCAAGGCTTATGTAGTCTAGCATTCTGTTGCCAGAATGATCAACCCTTTTCTGGAAGTCAGGGATCTTGAAACCTTAGTACACGAACTGGTAACCTCACATCTAGATTTCTGCAATGTACTCTACATGGGGCCACCCTTATGCTTACAGTTGTAAACCGCTTAGAAACTGCTTAGGTGGTATGAAGCGGTATATAAATGAAGCTGTTTGTTTTGCTTGGTCCGGAAACTTCAGCTGGTACAGAATATGACAGCCAGATTGGTCTTGGGTACATCTAGAAGAGACCATAGCACACCAATAACTAGTCAGCATTCCCTGGCCACTAAGCAAAGACACTATGCAATGGGCTGTTTGGGAGATTTCTTATTCCTCCTAAGTTCTTGCATCCCTGAATACCTTTTGTACAAACTGGCTGGCACCTCCCTCTTGAGTACGGGTGACTACTATGTATAGGTGGCCACTATGAGTATGGGTGGTTACTACTACTATGTCCTCAAACAGGAATCTTCCACATTTTAGAAAAGCTTCCAGGTTCTGGGTTTTACATGTGTCCTATATTGCCAATGCACCTCCCAACTGAACCATCATGGCATGAAATGCTTAACCTTTCAGGTGCCCTCCTTGTGGGATTTCCCTTTTCATGGCAAAGTGCCCCCCTGCCCTCTGCACACACAGACAGACAGACACCAATTGCTTTAAATAAACCCCAATATCCACAGTGTTCTGATATAACCCACCGGGATTTAGGAAGACAGGTTCTGGGTCTCCTTTGTTTCCATAATAGTAAATTACGTCTCCCCTGGTGGTGCTAAAAGATAAAAAATAGAAAAAAAAGTTCTCCTTGCAAAATGGCAACTCATATCCTTGATTTAGTTCTAATTTCATGCAACCCTCAAAACAGCAAGACATCTTTTCCTTCAGTTCAGAGATCAGCCAATTACTTATCTTTTTACTTTAAAAAAAAATCACATGAAACATTTGCGACAGACACTATTTAAGGAAGCTGGTTAAGAAAAGAAAAGTAATTTTCCAGGATTAATATAAGCTGCAAAGGGGAGGGGAGAGGTTGGTGGGGAAAGAACCCTTGACAGTACAGTAAGACCCAAAGAGAGCAGGGTGTGTGTATGTATGCTGTTTTTTGCTAACTTTCTTCACTTCCAGTTGCAGCCCACTCTCATGCCTGCCCTTCTTCTGGGAATCCTCTAGTTTTCAGGAGCAATTTTTGTGAGTATGCAAGAGGGTTCACCACCAACGCCTTCTACTTCTCTAGCTCCAAGGCTACATGTATTTTTAAAACAATGTAAAATACTATTCATCCAATGACTCTTTCATCTCACACTGATACAGTTCTGAAACAATTCCTATGGTTGGATGAGAACCAAATGAGTTCAGAAGGGCATCACTGGTCATGGACAATATCCTTGTCTGCATTACAGAGACAAAATGGCTTTTGAAGGTAAGGTAAGACGGAGGTACTTGTTATAGGGACTCCGAAACCAGGAATGGAGATGTGTACACCTGTTCTGGATGGGGTCACACTTCCCCTGAAAGACTATGCCCGCAGATTGGGGGTGCTCCTAGACTCGTCTCTCCAAATGACATCTAAGATAGATGTGACAGTCAGGAGTGCCTGCTATCAGCTTCGGCTGATACTCCAGCTGTGCCCCTTCTTGGAACCGGGCAACCTTGAAATAGTAGTACATGTGCTGCTAACCTCCCAGCTTGACTTTTGCAACACGCTCTACATGGGGGCTACCCTTATGCCAAGTTCGGAAACTTCTATTGGTACAGAATATGGGAGCCATACTAGTTGTGGGCACTCCACGATCAGCCCACATTACTCTAGTTGTAAAATTGTTACACTGGCTGCCCATCAGTTTCTGGGCAAGTTATAAGGTGTTGGTTATTACCTTTAAAGCCCTACGTGGCTTGGGTTCTGACTACTTAAGGGAACGCCTCCTCCCATACAATCCACCCCACAGTCTTAGGGCCTCTGGGAAGCTACTACAAGTAAAAAAGACCAGATTATCAGTAGTGACCCAGAGGACCTTCTCGGTTGCCGCTCCTAGGCTCTGGAACGTCCTGCTGGATGAGATCTGTCACATTACCACTCTAGAAGCCTTCAAAAAGGTCATTAAGAAGGATCTCTTCCGGCAGGCCTTTCCAGATTAGCCTTATTCAGTCTTCCTCTCCCTCCTCCTGACAACCCTCTCCACTTCTCCCTCCAGGATATTTCCTCTTCTCACATTAGAAGTTGTATATAGATTTATTTCTATTTAAATCTTTTGTATTAGATATTTTAATTCTCTTTTAGATTTAATGTTTTAAATTTTATATGTCTCGGGGGGGGGAGGAGGGAGGGGAAGGGGATTGTAATTTCATTGTGATTTTATACTATCCTGTTTTAATACCTGTTGTAATCCGCTTTGATTCCCCACCCGGAAAAGGCGGAACAGAAATAACAACAACAACAACAATAATTAAAAAGCCTACTTTCTTAGATTTCCTTTTTCTTCAGTAATGCAGAGCACAGAAAAGTTACACTTTTTGGAGTACAAATCTCAGAATTCCCCAACCAACATAGCTAGTTTGCCATGTTGGCTGGGGAATTAAAATAGCCCAAAACATCATTTCCGCAAGCTTTACAATAAACAGGTCCACCGTAAATTATAGAGGTATTTCTGCAGGCTGTAGAAAAGGGGAAGACTGCAAGCAGTCTTTCCGGAGAAGGCAGCTTCGCTGTGCTTTGTTTCTCCCAACCTGCCACTCCTTTCTGTTGGGTTGAGAAAAGGGTACCCCTGCTTCCACTCCCCTCCCCGCCATATGAAGTTGTGTTTGCCTCTCTTCTCGTTTCTAGGTAATCTGAGTTCAAGAATCTTTTGTGATACACTATGAGAGCCCCTGGGGTCTATAAAATGGGACAGAAACGTTCAAAATACATAAATAGTCACACCATAAAGCCATGTCCCTGTCACTTTGTCTTGGTTATTTTCTGCCAGCACCACTGCTGGCGCTTTGATTCTTCAGGGGCATTGCTGACTGTATACAAACCCAATCGCATCTTTAAAAGTACACTCAAAAATGGCAAAAACATGAGTCAACACACGCAGTGTTGTGAAGGCTCAGAAGGGCAGCATACCTCTACAAAACACCCGACCTCACTAAAGAGTGAGTGAATATACTGATGGCTTTTTACGTCCCTTTCCAGATATGGAACTTTTCGAATCAGCTGCTGTTAGTAGCATGAGTGAAGTGGGAAGGAAAAATGGACAACGCATCAGCCCTACCAATATGCCCTTGTTTTGAAGAAGCAAGGGGGAAATGGAAAAACTACCATTAGATGGCTCACTCTCAACATCCTTCAATTCTTCCTGCCAACACAAAAAGGCAATTCCTCAAGCTCCTCTTGGTTTATTAGGTTGGATGTCAGGATGAGATCATATCAAGCAGTATTTCACTCAAGTGATTCACTTATTATTTACAGTAATAGACAAAAAGCCTTTTCCCAGCCCACTGACAAACAAAGTACATCTGTAGATGAGATTTTAATTACATACAAGCTTTCAAACAGTGGCATAGATGTCTTTTCCCTTTCAAATGAGATGCTCTCACATTCCCCGCCCTGTGTTGAGGTTTTTTTTAAAAAATGCACAGCAGAACTGAATATATTATAATAGTACAAAGATTTTGTACAGCAGATGAGCAACCATTTCCCTACATTTCACTTTGTCAGAGAATGGAGGGACAAATACTGATAGATCGAGGCAAATTAAAGCGGGCCGCGTAAAATCTCATCAAAGCGAAGAATAAGGCAAAGGGTGCGTAAGCTGGCATCTGGTACATGAAGTCTAACAAGCAAAACTGTTCTTTATTAAGCTATTTATAACCTAAACTATATGTAGAATCTTTAACAGATGCTGCATTATATGCTTTCCCTCTGTGGACAGAGGTTTCTAAATTCACACACACACACACACACACCTTTGTAATATATGTAAGGGAGAAACAACAGGCCACAAAAGAGATCAAAACAAGATCTTTAAAAAACTCCTCAGCATTTTGTTGATCCTAGTGTTCTTTTTTCTCTCTCTCTACTTGAAGGGCATGCTTCCTACAGAATGCTTCTCCTACAGGCTTGTTTGGATTAGTTAAAATGCTCCCTGGAAATATAATTATTAGTTTAGCTAGTAGTAAAACACTGCCTTGGCACTTCCATCTGCCACTCTGGTCTACCCTTTCGGCTATCCCCTAAAGTGAATGTTTTGCTTTGCTTTACAAAACTTAAGCGAACAGTTTGATCCTGCTTGTGTGCACATAAGAAGCCTGGAAGTATCCACTCATATTCATTGATCAGTGGGCACTCTGGTGACTCTTCATTGTCTGGAAATAAGAGAAAAGTGCTGGAGCAGCCGTCTTCAGTCGGGTGTCTTCCAGATGCGTTGCACTACAGCTCCTATAATCTCCAACCAATATGGCCATGTTGGAAGGGATTATAGTTCAACACATCTGATGAGTGCTAGGTTGGAGAGGGATGCTTTATAGCAGGGAGAGAAAAGCTCAGGCTCTGGGGCTTAATCTACCCACCTGGTGTTCCCCAGATGGCCACATTGTCTTCTTTGTGATACCACTGTGGGTTCTGTTCCAATTTTAAAAGGTTGAAGTGTCTATCTTACAGCATAGTTACTGGCACTATAAACTTTCAGCAAAAATATGCTGCTATTTTTGTTCCCATCCTTTTGCCTTTGACCCCGCTGACTGCTCGAATGTGGCCCTTGAGCACTTACAAGAAATTGAATTCAGTTTCTCACTGTACAATGCACATCTTTCAGCCCTCATCAGGGAAGGGCTTGCTTTTGTTCAATGTGGCAACTACTAAAATTATTTACAGAACTTATTTCCAATTCTTGCCAAGTATTTAGGCACAACAAATTCTTCTGTCCTAATGTCTTCTGTCTCAGACTCAAGCCTGCATCTCATAGAGCAGATTTACATTCGATTTTTGAAACTGATTAATCAGCCTGGCAAATGCAAGGAAGACTAATGGATAGGTTTTTTTGGTGGGTTTTTTTGGGCTATGTGGCCATGTTCTAGAAAAGTTTATTCCTGACGTTTTGCCTGCATCTGTGACTGGCATCTTCAGAGAAGACTAATGGATTTTTTTGTGCTGGCTGACTGAAATTTTACCACTGCGTCAATAAGGTTTCAGCTAAAGCAGAGCCGTTTAGCAGAGAGGTGGGCAATATGTTGTCTGGCAGCCATTGTGACCTAAACCAACTCTGAGTGGCATCCAAAGGATGCAGCAACACCTGCTTTTATGGGCACCATTTTTTCTGCTCCTGGAAACCTCCAGAAAGGACAGTTTATGAGGGAGTACCCAAAAGTTTTAATGATCACCTTTTTAAAAAATTGACAGAAACTTTGTTTTGATTTGCAGCTGTTAACTTATCTCTTTGTAGTTACTATCTAGATTTATACATTTTTCCCAACGTATCTTGACCCTCCAAATACCTGATATTGTAGAAGTCTGCAGATTGCGCCTGACTAGGATTTTACACTTTACTCGTTTCTGGCAGAGCCAGTCACAAAAATAAAGGACACAATGAGTTGATATTCTCAACAACTTGCAATTAGGGTCCTATGATGACACTGACAAAATTTCATCAATATGCCATAATAATGTCCGGGTGATAATTATTACTTTACGATACCCCCTTGTAAGGTGCAATCTGCAGATTTCTACATTATCAGGTATTTGGAGGGTCAAGATACACTGGGAAAAATGTATAAATCTAGATAGTGACTACATAGAGATAAGTTAACAACTACAAATCAAAACAAACTTTCTGTCAATTTTTTAAAAAGGTGATCATTAAAACCTTTAGATACCCCCTCTTACCTTCCAATCACATCATGATCCCTGTTGCCTTTTCAAGTCAAAACTCCAGGGGGCAAAAGTGACCTTCTGGCCATTTCCACTTTTGTCAGGAGGAGGTGACATGCTTTGCAGTGCAGTCCATGGTAGGTCCTAAGAAGACAAAACTGTCCTCCCAAATTACCCACCTGTAATATTGGCATAACCCATATTAAAAGAGAATAGACATACTTCTTCACTGCATGTTTCGTTGGCAATCCTTACCTCCTTGGCCACATCAGACCAACTACACATTACACTGAAGTGTGTACCTGTATTTGCATTTTTATATATATGTTTTTAAACAGCAGACATGAGAGCCTTACAGCAGATGAAGAAAACAGTAGGGATCTTTTCCTTGAGCTACAGCCCTATCAATAGTCCTCTGCAACCACCACTGCTGGGACAAACTGCAGGCAGGGGATGTTTAACTGGACTATGATACAGAAGGAAAGGGTTGGCCTACCGGTTTCTCCCTTGCTGCTTTTCCAGTGTGGCTTAGTGAACCTGATAGCTATTAACAAATCAAAACCAACGTGCAACATATAATTTGGCTGTAGACACTTCAACTACAGTAATGTCACTGATTAAATGATAAACTTTTGATTGAAAACCTTAGTTTATCTCTAAACCCAGAGCATCCTACTCCTAATTTGAATAATAATAATAATAATAATAATAATAATTTTTGCTTAATTCAGACATCAGGCCAAACAATAGCATTTCTCATCTAGCAAGTGAGGGGTGTAGTTGGCAGCACGGTATGGAAGGAATACAGTAGACAGTTGTTTCCTTCTGATCTTCCAAAATATTGTGTCTGATTCTGCAGAGCTTGGCTGGAAAGGTAGTCTGAAACAGTCCTTAATTTAACAGAGGCCTCCCATAATTATCTGCCTGTTGTGTTGCACTCAGCATCCTTTTCTCACTTACCATACAGATTCTTTTGAGTACTCTAAATGTCTGCTGATTGCTAGTAATTTTGGGTTCTCTAGCGCCATTTCCTTTCCAAATTTTAAAAGCCATTCATTTATAGCACATACAACTTTAGAAAAATAACATGTCCTTTGAACAAAGGGAAACTGTTCTATGTAACTGCTAAAGATTATGCCACCGGGGGGGGGGGGGGGGTAAATGTGTGTGTTTTTGTGTGCCTTTAAGTCATTTCTGAACTTTGGCAACCCTATGGTGCCCCTTATCATGGGGTTTTCCGAGGCTGAGAGTGTGTGCCTTGCCCAAGGTCAGCCAATGGATTTCCATCGCTGAGTGGGAAATGGAACCCGGGTATCTAGAGTCATAATCCAATGCTCAAACCACCACCCCACACTGGCTCTCCTTGGAGTCTATTTAGCAGAGGTTATTTTTTTTTCACGTACAGAACTTAGACACAGCAGGCAACCCATTTTCTTCTCATCCTATTTTGCTAACATAAGAAATGTGGAGGAAATTTTTTTTTTCATCTTTTAAAGCTGTCTTCAAAGGGAGTTGCATATTGCAAGAGGTATTTGCATCAGCATATGCTCTCGTCATTCCACTATTTTAAGATTTCCTTGCACTAGTTTTAACAGGTTAACACAACCTCCTGAAATGACACCCTGATAAATTCTCTTGGCTTATGCACAAGCCTAAACATTACTCCTTCTTTTCTACTTAACAGATATTTAATGCATTCCATAGCTGGGCCAACTTGATGTTGACATACCCTTTTCTTTGCTGCATTTGCTGTTGTCTAAGATCACTCCACCCTCTCTGTTCTCTAGAACGGCAGAAAGATTTCGGAATTTATAAACATTGCTTTGGACTAAAACTCCCCGAACACCCTCCCAATGTCTGTTGCATGACGCAGGGGTCTGTAGTCTGAAAGAGTAATCTTCCTAAAATTGGCATTGATAACACAGTGGCTCTCAAACTCTGGACTACTGTATCAACATTCTGGATGTCAGTTCCTAAAAGCTCCAGATAGTACCCCCCAAGACTCATATCTTATGTTCTTCCTGGCATCTATGAAACCAGTGGTTCTCAGTTTTTGTCCTTCCAGATATTTTGCTAATGGTCAGTTGGACTCTGCAAGTTGGAAATCCAAAATATCTGGAAGGACAAAGGCTGAAAACCATGGTTTCAAAGATGCCAGGAAGAACAGAAGAGGCAAGCTTTTTCTGTTTTTGTGTGTGTGGGGGGGGGGGGGGAGTACTATGGTTTTGGAATGCCTTCACCAAAGGGGTTTAACTGGTAAAAACTACTGCAGTCTTTTTGGTGTCAGCTCAAGACATTTCTACCTAGCTGCCCATGTGTTTTCAAAGGATGCATTGCTTCCGTCCACTTTGTAGCTTTGCTTCCTCTCCATTTATTGTTCTAATGGGTTCATAGAACCATAGAAACATAGAGCTGGAAGAGACCGCAAGGGCCATCTAGTCCAACCCCCTGCCATGAAGGAACTCCAAATCAAAGCATCCCCAACAGATGGTCATCCAACTTCTGCTTAAAGACCTCTAAGGAAGGAGACTCCACCACATTCTCCGAGGGAGTGTGTTCCACTGTCGAACAGCCCTTACTGCCAGGAAGTTCCTCCTAATGTTGAGGTGGAATCTCTTTTCCTAGAGCTTTCACCCATTGTTCCGCGTCCTAGTCTCTGGAGCAGCAGAAAACAAGCTTGCTCCCTCCTCAATATGACATCCCTTCAAATATTTGAACAGGGCTATCATATCACCTCTTAACCTTCTCTTCTCTAGGATAAACATTCCCAGCTCCCTAAGGCGTTCCTCATAAGGCATGGTTTCCAGACCCTTCACCATTTAAGTCACCCTCCTTTGGACACGCTCCAGTTTCTCCACATCTTTTTTGAATTGTGGTGCCCAGAACTGGACACAGTATTCCAGGTGGGGCCTGACCAAAGCAGAATAGAGTGGCACTATGACTTCTCTTGATCTAGACACTATACTTCTATTGATGCAGCCTAAAATTGCATTGGCCTTTTTAGCTGCCGTATTGCACTGTTGACTCACATTCAGCTAATGGTCTACTTGGACTCCTAGATCCCTTTCACACACAGTTTCATTCAGCCAGGTGTCCCCCATTTTATATCTGCATTTCATTCCGCCCTAAGTGCAGAATCTTACATTTCTCTGCATTGAATTTCATTTTGTTAGCATTGGCCCAGGTTTCTAGTCTATTCAGGTCATTTTGAATTTTGATCCTGTCCTCTGGGGTATTAGCTACTCCTCCTAGTTTAGTGTCATTCGCAAATTTGATAAGTATGCCCCCAATTCTGTCATCCAAATCATTAATAAAGATATTGAATAGCACTGGGCCAAGGACAGAGTCCTGTGGGACCCCACTGGTCACTTCTCTCCAGGATGAAAAGGATCCATTGTTGAGCACCCTTTGGGTTCCGCCGGTCAACCAATTACAAATCCATGTAACAGTTAACTTGTCTATCCCACATTTTACAAGCTTGTTTGCAAGAATGTCTTGGGGAACCTTGTCAAAGGCCTTACTGAAATCGAGATATACTATGTCCACAGCATTCCCCTCATCTACCAAGCTGGTAATTTTATATAAAAAAAAGAGATCAGGTTTGTCTGGCATGACTTGTTTCTCTGAACCCCGTGTTGACTTTTTGTGATTATGGCATTGGCTTCTAAATGTTCACAAACTCTCTGCTCGATGATCTGATGAGTTATTTTTTATTGTATTGCATCTGGGAAAATGGTTATTTAAACTTTTTATACACAGTTGTGGAATCCGTCTGGAGGAAGCATGGGCTGGTTTCAAACTCTTTTCCACAGCTGTTCCTCAACAACTAGTATTTAGAGGCATGTGCCCCTGAACCAGGAGGTAGGATACAGCCATCAGGACTAGCAGTCACTGTGAGTGATTACTTGTGTTCCAACACAGCAATGGAAGGCCCTTGCTGGATCTCAGTAAACATAGAAAGAGAAATATTCTATCCTCTCTGGTCTAGCACTTTGTTCACACAGTGTCCAACCAGTTGCTATGGGAAGCCCACCAGTAGAATGTGAGTGCAACTGCCCCTTTCCACTCACATTTCCCAGCAACTGATACAGAGGCGTAATGTCTCTGATGCTGGAAGCGATATGCAGACATGACTAGCTGCCACTAACAGCCACTAACCCATGAGTTCGTCTTATCTGCTTTTCAATCCGGCCAAGTTGGCAGCCAACTGTACAGCTTGTGGCAATGAATTCTGAAGTTAATCTATACACTGTGTGAAGAAGTACTTTCTTTTGCCTGTCCTGAATCTCAAACCATTCAGTTTCAGGAGATGATCCTAGCTATTTCAAGAAAAGTTTGTCCCTATTTAATTCCTCCACACCATGCAAACTTTTGTACTTCTGTCACCTCTACGGTCTACACAGCAGCTCAGTACGTTTACTGGAATCTCTGTCCAACACAGCAGAAACTGGATCAGGAGTGACACTGGGTAATTCATGGTCGATCAGCAAGGATCTCCAACTCTCATGAAAGCAGCAGTTTTAAGTTGATTTGTATGTATGTTGTATGTTGATTTGTATGTAGGTATTCCAATCTTCCCAGTGTATGTCTCATATTTCAGTAACTAACTGGCTCTCTCTCTGGAGGTGGTACAATTTTTCAAGGCAGACCTTGATGGTTCCAGGAAAAAAAAAGAAAAAGAGACACTGTAGACCTAAAGTCTGCCCTCCCATCTTGTAAGGTACATTCCCAGCTTACATGAATCACCATCTAAGCCAAATGGATGCACCCACCAATTTTATGCCTGTGCACAGCTACGGAAGATTGTTAACAAAACAAACAATTCAAAGGTATGCTTGTGTGTTATTAGAGAAAGACCTCAATATTGTCGAGGTGCTCCCAGATTTGAAAATCTCTGACTTATGTTTGTTGTTGTTAACTGCCCTCGAGTTGCTCTCGACTCATGGCAACCCTATGGATGAGACATCTCCAAGACCCTCTGTTCTCCACTGCTCTGCTTAATTCCTGCAACCCCATACTCTTTAATAGAGTCCATCCATCTGGCATGTGGCCTTCCGCTCTTCCTACTGCCCTCCACCTATCCCAGCATTATGGTCTTTTCCAAGAGTCCTTCCTTCTCACGATGTGTCCGAAGTTAATCCAGAGCAAATAATACCTTGCAACAATTCACTCTCTTTGCAAGAACTCGCTGCTTTCCACAGAGGCTCATTTGGCTGCTCTGATGATTCCCTGCTGTCTTTAAATTATCTCCACTGTTGGCAATTAGGTGGGCGCTACCTCTGCCAGCACATAAAGAGTTTAAAAGTATGGCTTTCAATTGCATCAAGAACAGGAAAAAATGTTTTTATCTGAGCATTATTGAGACAACATTAACAATATCATTCATGTGTATGCATATAAAAGGGAAGGGAAAAAAGCCAGACATTTCTCTTTCAACAGGCTAGCTTCTTAAATATTTTTTTAAAAAAGGTCTGTCATCATAACTCCTATGGGGTGTGTGCAGCTAGCTCACTTGTTTTGTTTTAGGTGTCTTCTTTTCTTCTTTCCAAGACACCA
The DNA here is from genome assembly GCA_034509955.1 of Urosaurus nigricauda. Classification (NCBI taxonomy): domain Eukaryota; kingdom Metazoa; phylum Chordata; class Lepidosauria; order Squamata; family Phrynosomatidae; genus Urosaurus; species Urosaurus nigricauda. The sequence continues at coordinate 19,393,400 of JAOEGL010000014.1, read as the reverse complement.
GGTTTGCACAGAAAATTAAGCATGAACAACTAAGTAGTGGGGGAATCTGGCCATCAATAAACAGAGACTCCAACAAAGCTTTTGCCTGTGCATGCTGCCCTATTGCTGTGTCCTTTTCATACAGTGGCAACCAAACCAGGGATGCCTTCAACTAACTGTTTCCTTCTCATTTCTTCTGAACAAGAAAACTGAATTTACGTATTATATTGGCTGCCTATCAGCATCTGGGCTCAGTGCAAGTGTTGGTCATCACCAATAAAGCCCTATATGGCTTGGGTCCAGTTTACTTGAAGGAACGCCTCCTCCCATATAATCCTTCCCACACTCTCTGTTCCTCTGGGAAGAATCTTTTACAATCAAGAAGAACTAGATCAGTGATAACTTCCCAGAGGACTTTCTCGATCACCGCCCCAAAAATCTGGAATGACCTGCCGGAAGAGATTCGCCAATTAGTCTCTCTGGAGGCCTTTAAGAAGGTGATAAAAACAATAATCTTCCAGCAGGCCTTACCCTCCCCAAATTGATCAGATCCAGAATGCAGGAACCAGTCCATTCGACTATGCTCCCTTGTCAGTTGTCATTTGTTATAAGCAACATTTGATACTACTGTTTTTTATAGTGTCTGATTTTATTACTATTATAATGTTATTTTAGAGAGGGAATGGGGGGATTTTTGTTGTTTGATTCTAGTGTACTGTATAATTTGTATTGTATTTTATAAACTCTGTTGTTATCCGCCTCGATCCCCACAACGGAAGAGGCGGGATATAAATAAATAAATAAATTTTTTTTTATTATTATTATTAAAAAGCTTCAGTACATTCCAAGATCTTAAACCATCTCAAACTACTGTTTAAGATCCAGGATCCAGGATCCTGGCTGTTCTAAAGGGTTCAACTTAGCTTCTGAGTTAAGACTAAACACATGAGGGACAATGTCAGGCTGTAGGTGAGTGGTAAAGGACATGTGTTGCATGCAGAAAATCCCAGGTTCAATCCTCAGTATCTCCTAGTAGGGTTGGAAACATTCTTGTTCAAAACCATGGGTTTAAATCCAGTTCTTAGTCCTAATTGTAGTGCCTACATTGAATCAAAAGGAACTTGGTAAATAAACACATAAAAATTCAAGTGATTCAATTGGTTTATTTTAGCTGGGACTAACAAATGGATTTGGGCCCTAGAAAACCGTTGCCAATCAGCGTAAACAGTACTAAATTAGATGGACCAATCTAATGATGTGACTCAGGAGAAAACAGCTTTCTATGTTCCTATGCTGCAGACTTCTTAGTTTTGGTGATACTTCCCCAAATTCTCCTTGTGTTTCCAGTAACACCCATTGCCATCCTGCAAATGCAGTTCAATAAATGGCAGGTCATGATTGAAAATTATTGCAATAGTATGAAAAGGATAGAATCATAGAATCATAGAGTTGGAAGAGACCACAAGGGCCATCCAATCCAACCCCCTGCCATACAGGAACTCTCAATTGAAGCATCCCTGACAGATGGCCATCCAGCCTCTGTTTAAGGGCGTCTAAGGAGGGAGACTCCACCACTCTCCAAGGGAGTGTGTTGCACTGCCTAACAGTTCTTACTGTCAGGAAGTTCCTCCTAATGTTGAGGTGGAATCTCTTTTCCTGTAACTTGCATCCATTGTTCCGTGTTCTAGTCCCTGGAGCAGCAGAAAACAAGTTTGCTCCATCCTCAATATGACATCCCTTCAGATATTTAAACAGAGCTATCATATCACCTCTTAACCTCCTCTTCTCCAGGCTAAACATCCCCAGCTCCTTAGCTCTCTCCTCATAAGGCAAGGTTTCGATACTCTTCACCATTTTGGTTGCCCTCCTTTGTACACGCTCCAGTTTCTCCACATCCTTTTTGAATTGTGGTGCCCAGAACTGGACACAGTATTCCAGGTGGGGCCTGACCAAGGCAGAATAGAGTGGCACTATTACTTCCCTTGATCTAGACACTATACTTATATTGATGCAGCCCAGAATTGCATTGGTCTTTTTAGCTACCGCATCACACTGTTGACTCACGTTGGACTCCTAGATCCCTTTCACACGTAGTCTCCTTAAGCCAGGTGTCCCCCATCCTATATCTATGCATTTCATTTTTATTTATTTATTTATATTTATTTATTTATTGCCCTAAGTGCAGTACATTACATTTCTCCAAAAGACATATATTATTTGTTTTTAAAGTAATGTACACAGTCATTGTAGTGGGCACCATCTTAAAAGAGGACTTCCTTTCTGCATGAAAAACACAGAACACTTCTTTCAAATGCAGCGCCTGTCAACCCTTATCTTTTTGGAAGTACTGTACCAAAAGATTTAATTTGTTTAAAACAAGATGTGCTACATCAAGCAGGAACACCTTTTCAAAACTTACCAAAAGTGTTTTAAATCCATTAATCTAGCAGAGTAATGGACTAAATTCTGCAGCCCTAATAAGAAACATTATTACTAATGTTACACATGGAACCAGCTGTAATCATCCAAAGCATAAGTCATTTTAAGCAAAAGGGAACAGTCATGCCAACCAAAACCAATATCCGCCATCAAAAATGAAAGATTTGTCATCTTTAGAAATAGCTTTGTCGCCTTTATTAATCTAAGACAAATATAGACTTCTGATTTATAACTTTATTTTCTATGGAGGGAGCACCTTTAAATTTGATACATCTCTCTTCTTTCCACATGGCTCTAAATATGCAGACTTTATTATGTATCCTCCATTAGTCATGGTATGTTTCTTTGTAGATATTTATTTTCCCCACAGAAAGACATTCTAACAATTCCTTACAAACCAACAGTGGTCTCACACTACTATGAAGTTAATATTTTTAAGAAAATAAAAGCTCAGTAAGGCAGAAGGAATGGATTTATAGTCAAGAACTACGAAGCAATTGATCATTTATCAATTACTTTAAACATTTCCAAACAAAAATGGGCACTGCAATTAAAATTATTTCTTATCTAAAGTAAGTAACTTAACTTGGAAATTCCGCATAACTATTTTTTCAGAATTAAATAATTGATTAATTTATTAGGTTAATGAGCCACAGAGCAAACAACGCAACACATCTGACATTGCCCAGTTTGATCTCTAAACTCTGTTTTTGATCTATGTGTGTCTCATGTAAAATAAAAATGTGCCTAGATTATTGAATGGGGCATCGAAGAACCAGGTTCAAGTTTCCACAGAACTATACAACTTGGTTTTCTGAAATGCAAATTGATATTTTAGTTCATAATTAGAGTCCGATAGTTAATTCTGGGGTTAAATACTTTAAACCAAGAATTATTAACGGAAGCACGAAAGGAGAATCTTCTTTGTATCTGGGTGGCTCTCCAATATTGTACACCAGATACTCCTCAGAAATGCCTCATATATCCCAGGAATCTTAATTTTGAACATCTTAATCTTGGGAATTTGGACATGGGAGTCAGTCAGCTAAGGGAAATTTTAATGGAGAAAAGGAGAACAAGTAAGAGAAATGGGTTTTGGTGATGTGGACACGAAACTAATTTTTAAAAAGTAATGCAGCTGTTTCCTTCTCTCCCAATCTCAAAACAGGTCAAAACAAAATTGTGGATGACAATTTTCAGCTTCATTCTTTTAATATAGGCATTTAAATTTAAATGGTAATTTAACAAAAACGTAATATGTTTTCCCCATTCCAATGTAAATGTAACTGAGTTAGATTTTTTTTCCTTATTAACAATTAACTAAGCCCATTAGCCATTTTCTACAGTCATTCTGAAGGTATATAAATCAACAGTTAGTCAATGCAAAGCCATCCTTTGTCTCATTCCAGAACTCCTTATGCATAGTGGCTATGTGGTTCCTAGGCTTCTTTCTTTAATAATATATCTGATTTGATTAGGTTTTACAGAAGCACAATGCTATTAATAAAAATCATGAAGAATTGTACATAATAAGTTTAGCTTGGAGAGAAAAAGATACAGAGGTGACATGATAACCATCTTTAAATATTTGAAGGGGGTCATGTATAAGATGGAACAAGCTTGTTTTCTGCTACTCCAGAGACTAGGGCATAAACCAGTGGATTCAAATGACAAGAAAAGAGATACCATCTAAACATTAGTAATATTTTCTTGCCAGTAAGAGCATTTCAAAAGTGGGGCAGACTACCCTGGAAAGAGGCAGAGCCTCCTTCTTTGGACGTCTTTAAACAGAGGTTGGACAGCCATCTCTCAGAGATGCTTTAGCTGGAGATTCCTGGACGTCAGGGACAAGATGGCTCTTAGCATTTGTCTCAGCTCTTCGAATTATAAGAGCTTTAAAGGTTGCTATGGGCCTCCTCCATGCAACGGCTGTGTTTGTACGGTACACAACAGCAGTGGCATCCCAAGGATGGCGCGGGCAGAGGGGGAAACAGTTTGCCCCTCGTGCAAGCGATAAGGGGATAAATTGTCTCCAAAGTCAAGTGGGAAAAGAGAGGAAGCAAGCTGGACTTGGTTTATGTGCCACGGTGATAACTTTCTAGGGATTGTTTCTGGCGCCAGGACAGAGCAAGTCAACACCCCTCAGCCATCTTCTGCCCACCCCTTAAACAAAGCAGAGGCTCCCCGTAGCTGTTCTGCCTGCCAGCAAAGTTTACTAACAACCACACTCATTTATTAATGCAGGGATTAGGTATATCAGGGTGGGTATCATGTAGCCCTCCAGATGTGGTGGAACTGCAACTCCCAGCATTCATAAACATGTGTTTCATGACTATTTTGTACTCATGATCATTACTGAAAATAATTTTATTGTATTGTGTGTTTTTTTTAAAAAAAGATTATCCACCCCAACTGTCAAACATGCTAAGTCCACTACTGCATAAAAGGAAGCCAGGAATCTTGGCTTATTATATCAGAATATATGCAACATGTTTTGTCCCCCTTATCGCCTCCTTTCATATCAGCAGGCATGCAAACCAGGAAGAAGTTCCTATAATTCCTTGCCATTGGTGATGGCAGTTGTAGCTTGCGAGTGCTGACGTGAAAACTATCTATGGGGCCAAAGTTTCCTCACTCTGCTGGCCTCACTGCAACATCTTAACCAATGATGATGGTTCAAAATTCTCCGAAAATGCCAGCCACAGATGCTGGTGAAACGTCAGGAATAAACTCTTCCAGAACACAGCCACATAGCCTGAAAAAATCCACAAAAACTATGGATACCAGCCGTGAAAGCCTTCAACTTCAAATGATGATGGTTTTTGTACCCAAACTAACCAGGATTCATAAGCCAACAACAAATTTTGGTGGTTACTGTGCTGGCCAATATTCCACATCCAGAGCAGTAGTGAGCTATGCACCTTTTAACATTTCACAGTGAAATGTTACATATGACACCAGTTTTCATGACAAGAATTATTTTACAGTTCCGGTTATTAAGTTAATCTCCATTTCTGCATTCTGAACTAGTTTTAAAGCTAAGAGGGTGTTTGTTCTTCTGGTCAAACATGTTGAGAAAGGACAGTTCCCCCACAATAAGTTATCAAACAGTTCAATTGATACTTCAGCAGTTGTAGTGTGTGAATTGATAGGTTGTGCTATGCGTGGTGCTTTAGCATTCATGCTTCCTCACTGATACTGGAAAGACAATACACCTGTGATTTATTCCATATTTCCATCAACCCTGAAAAATGACCAGTTTAGCAGTTCACATTTGTGATGGTTTTGTTAGGTATCTCTTGCCCTGACCCTGCAAAACCCAACAAGAGAGATTACCAGGGATCAAATAATGACAGAAGGAACTATACATCCAAAAGCCTGCACATCCTCAAGCAAACACAATACAGGATTTTATTTAAGAGGAAGATTTAGCCAAAGCATTGAAAACTCTCAAGCTCTCAATTTAATCCATATTCTCGCTGTAAAAGTCCGTATTCCCTCATATAAGCCTATCTGAGGGAAGGCACTTGTCTCAGTCCTGTCAACGTTGAAGACATATTTAGTGGGGACATTCAAGAGAGTGGTTTCTCAGTAGCTAGTGTCAAACAGAGGAATATTATTCCAAGGAGCCTAGGCTGGCCCTTTGTCATTCAACCAGCAGACACAGCCTTTTCCATTCAGGTAAGCACAAGACAATAGGTTCATTCCTTCCTGGTCTAGGCAATACTGCAACTACTTTGGAAAGCAGATTCGAAGAAGGTGCCCAGGAAGATAACATCATAACCACAAGTTGCAGCACTCCGGGAAGCATTGCTGTGAAACATCACAACTTCAGGAAGGGAATCCATGGTCTAGAAAGAATCCAAAACCCATAAAAGATGTGGGGGTAAAAAGAATGACCCCTCACAAAAACACAGAGCTCCCCAGCTAGACGGGACAGTGGCCATGCCATGTGGAAAATTCCAAAAGGTATAGACCAAAAGAGGTAAAATGTTCAAATTCCCATCAAGGGTCTAATGCAGTATAAGATCATATCTTATGTATCAATGTGATTGGAAGGGATCTGCCTGGGAGTCTCAGGGAGTCAGAAGTGTCCTTTAAAAACTTGAGAATGAGAGGGCTGTTCAGACAGAACAGCTTCCATTATTCTTAATAGTATTCAGAATACCGGTCTGACTGCAGCCCTGTGTCAGTATACCAAATATATCGCTCAATATAAGTGGTCTTGACTTAACCATCCACAAATAGCAATGTGAATGTTTACCGTGTGAATAGCATGTTTAGAATCTTACTAAAGGGAATGTGACTACATCCTCACCTTGTCTTGCAGGCAGTAGAGTCCCTTGCATCGATCAATGTCTCCAAGCAATTTCTAAGGGTTAACTTAATATTAGTCCTAAAAGACCAGGACGCTCTATGACAGTAAAAATAACATAATTCAAGACCAGGAAGGAATAAAAAGGCATTGGATGCAATACACAGAAGAGTTATATAAAAGAGATGACAACATGAAGGACACATGGAACAAAGAGCCATATGAAGATGAACCCTAAATTCTGAAAAGCGAGATGGCATCCACAATAAGAGAAATGGCGAAAATCAAATCACCAGGAACAGATGATTTTCTAGTTGAACTGCTGCAATCCACTTTGATAGGGACAATGCTAAACAACATATGTCAACAGATATGTAAAAGAAAACGATGGCCAACAGACTGTAAATGATCATTATACATTCCCATCCACAAAAAAGGAAACTGCATTTTCTTCCTTGATCTTCCTAAGTAGGTGTTCCAGGTCTGTGAGGTTTTCATAATGACCACGGAGAATCTACACAAATTTAACCTAGACAATGAGGAAAGAGACATAGTAAAAGAATTCTCATGCCTCATGGAATCAAACATTGAAATCAAACATTAATAGGAATAGGAACTGCAGCCAGGAAATCAGAAGAAGATTAAGAATGGGGAGAGCAGCTATGAAATAACTAGAAAAGATCCTAAAATGCAAAGATATACAACTGGGCACAAAAGTTAGAATTATACAAGCCATCATGTTCCCTGTTACCATGTATGGATGTGAGAGCTGGACAGTCAAGAAAGAAGTTAGGAAGAAAATCAATGTGTTTGAGATGTGGTGCTGGAGAAGAGTGTTGAGGATCCCGTGGACAGCAAAAAAGACAAACAAATGGGTCCTAGAGCAGATCAAGCCAAAAGTCTCCCTTGAGGCCAAAATGACAAAACTGAGGCTGTTGTACTTTGGACACGATATGAGAAGGCATGACAATAACGCTAGGAAAGGTGGGGGAAAGTAGAAAGAGAGGAAGGCTCCATGCTAGATGGATGGGATTTATTAAAGAGGACACAGGTATGGGCTTGCAAGAATTAAGCAGAGCAGTATAGGATAGGGGGTCTTGGAGATGTCTAATCCATAGGGTTGCCATGAGTCAAGATCAACCCGAAGGCAGTTAATAACAACAAAGGACAGATTACCCTTAATACACTGGACTGCATTATCAGCAAAGCAGAATCAGGCCTGTTTACTACTTGAATGGAAGATCACCAGGATGTACCATGGATCTCAACATACGGTTAGGAAAAAAATCCTGCTTGATACTCTGGAGACCCACTGCTAGTCAGAGTTGATCATACTGGGTTAAATGGACCAAAGGCCTGACACAAGATAAGGCACCTTCCTATGTTGCTATGACCCAGTGAAGTTAATGGAATTTAGGTGACTAGCTTCCACTCATTTCAGTGGGCCTATTCAGTTTGGGATTACAATTGGATTTGATCTAAGTAGAATGGCTCCATAAAATAGGAGTGTAACTCTCACCAGCCCTAACCAGCACAGCCAATGGTAAGAAATAATGGATGTGAAAGTCCAGCAACATCTGGAGGGATACACATTCCTCATCATAAATCATAACTGAGGGGTTTGCTACTCCAGAGATTATATCCATTGAGTAACTCAACCGCCATACAGTGAACATTTGACATTTAAGTCAATCATATGGCCTGGATTGATTTACAGTTAGTGCAAGAATGTCTGTGTGTATGTGAGGCTGGAGGAGAGGAGAGAGACAGTGGTTAAGATGATGAACAGTTCCAGGTGATAGATGGAGTTTGCACAGTATCTTTGTCAAATGCTCACAAGGTAATCAGAATAGCTCCTTTACGATTCAGTTTCTGATTAAAAACATAGCTACCTTGTCCTCTACTCCCCCTGCTCATCTTACACAAGAGAGTGGTCATATAATTCTAGTGAATATAATCTTAGAGGACATCATCCAATTTCTGCTAGCCCAATAGTCATATCAAATTAATGTTGGCAAGGTGCAGTTGCAAGGAAAAGATGGATGAAACCAGGGCAGAGAGAACCATGTGCCTCCATGTAATGAAATGCCTATCTATCATGTCTCTTTTAATGGAGAAGAAATTCCAAAATGAACTTCAAAATAGGAGTGGATTCAAGACAGATAGTATAAGATTAGTAAATGTGGATGGATATTCCGAATTTCATGGCAGCCCCTAGGTCAGGCTCTGCAGCAGAGTACATGTTTTGCCTGAAGAAAGTTCCTAGACTCTTCCAATTTAAAGGAGTTTTAATACCAAAGGTAACAAGAACACTGCAACCAAAGAGTCAAACAGAACCCCCAAAGTTACCTTTTACACTACAGTCTCCAAAATCCCCCAGTGTTTATGCTGGCTACAGAATTTTGTTTGCTGTAGTTTAAACAAATAATTTTCTAAACTAGTTTAAACGGTGCTCTGATAGATGGCCCAATGGCTCACCAAAAGACAGTTTCATACAATGTTGTAAATATGCCCACAAATTACTAGCCTGGAACTATTTTTTTAACTACCTTGTCATGTTGAGGATGGAAATGAAAGATACCAGTCTCTTAACAAGTTTTGGAGGGGGGGGGAAAGAAATTTTCTTCTACCGAACAGGTTGGCAAAGAAGGGATGGATTTGAGGGATGGGAACCCCTTCCTTTCTTAGTCTGCATGAAAATCAAGCAAGGATGGGTAGAGAGCTCTCTTCCCTTTTCCAATCACGAGCCTCTAGCAGTCAGGTCCGTAGCAACATGCAAGTCTGGTTTTACATGGCTTTTGATGAGGAGAAGAGCACTAGTGAAAGAAGAATGGGGAAGGGAAATAAAAGCGTTGAAAACTCTGTTATAGGGAAAATATTCAGGGGTTGGCCATTGAACAAATACAGACAAAAACCCATCAATGATACCTTTATTGGACAACCGAAATGCACAATATACTTGTTGCAAGCTTTCGAAGCTCCATGAGCTTCTTCTTCAGGCAAGATGTTATGTTTTAAGGAGCTAGGGAGGGCAGGTGGTCAGGGCACTGGGCATTAAACCTGCCCCACACAATAGCAAAATGCTGATTGAGGTATAACCAATGAAGCTGTGGCTTGTTCTTATCAAACACAATGTGTCTGCATCTGTGTTTTCTCTTTGCCTGCCCCTTGGCCCACACAGCCATCACCACTAGGGTGCAACAACATTCATTTAAAAATAAAAATAAGACAAGAAGGAAGAACATCAGAGATACAGCTCATCACTTTTCAATGGACTGTGTGCAGAGAAATTACTGCATTGTCATCATTGAGAAGGTCTTTCAAAGATCAACCCTCCAAAAAGCCTGTAATATCTTGTGAGGGCAGGTTTTGACTGACCATGCGGAGAGAGGCCTCGGCTCTCTGAACTGTACTGGTAGACCACTGCCCCATTTTTTGAACCATGCCTGCCTTTCCTTCATCTCCTCTCCACCCCTGTGCCAGGACAGCTTTTATCTTCATTACAGAGAGACCAAGGGCAAATTAGCAAATCACGAGATGCCCTACAGTAGTTATGATTCCAGTGGGATTTGAAGATCATCACTCGAGCAGGAGACACTAGAAAATGTTTTAAATGAAAGCTTCTGCCTGACCTACTACGACTTGCGGCAGCTTACAGCTGAATTCTAATGGTTCACTTTACTTGATGGGGAAAAAAATTCTACCATTGACTGTTTTGACCTTCCAGCTATGACTTTTTAAAAACATTTTTAAAAGTGCTCCAGTCATGATTAGCATAGATCCATCACAAGTAGCAGCTGGCTATATAAAGGAGAGAAGTAGCCATACAGAAGATCTATCTATTCCAGACCTAACTTGACTGCAAGGAAATGTGCAGCTATTCAAAAAATGAAAGCAAAGCAAGACATTGTCAGAACACCAAGGCACTCCTGCGAAGAGGATGGGGTGGGAAGAGAGAAAAGTCTGCAACATTATTTTTCATATATTTCTATTATACAGTCAGGCAGTGTCCCACATGGGAACCAAATTCACATCTGAACCAACCTACACTCAAGAGTTTAGCATCCTTCAAAAGTTTTGGCTTACAATTCCAATTGGCTCAGTTGGCATGACCATTGGTCAGAGCTGGTAAGCATTGCAGTCCAAATCACGCAGAAGCCTCCAGGTTGCCTATTCTGGTGGAAGGATATGGGAGCGGGCCATGTGGCATCCCTTCTCAAACTTTTTACTCTTGTGACCCCCTTTGCATCTACATGCGGACATTGCACCCTCCTCCACTCAACACAGCATATGACTAAAAATATTTTGTTTTTTTGTGTGTGCATATTTTCATTCACACCTCCATGTATATTTGTATTTTAACATTATATAAGAAAATAGCTCTCCTCTTTCTCCTCCTTCCCCTTGTCCTCCCTTGGGTAGAGGCTCCAAACACCCTCCTTTGCCTTTCTCTTTCCCTCCAGAAGAAAAAAAGTTTGGGAAATGGAGGCCTCCAAATCTCACACCCCCTTTGAGCAACACTCGCATCCCCTCAGGGGTCTACATGCGGATATTGGACCCTCCTCTTGACACAGTATATGACTAAAAATACTGTCTATCTGCAGGTTGTGTACTGGTTTCTGCCTTCAATAGCTGTGTACTAGATACTCCTCATTGGGCCTGCAAAAGGCAGGATATAAAACGAACACAAACATTTACTATATATACCGGACTATAAGTCAATCGCATGTATAAGTCGACGGCAAGTTTTGGGGCCGAAATTATGGATTTTGATATGACCCAATGATAAGTCGAGGGTAAAACTTAGGAGCATATAGCAAAGAGTCTAAAGGATGAAGCCACGCAAAACAATTTCAAAGATCTTACAAAATTCCAGCAAACATAGCTCTTTGTGCTCAATGTTAAGGCTGGATGGATGAAAGAGTAGAGGAGATCAGTGCTTCTAGGACAGATTATACTCTTGCCTTTCATCAGAGGATGGTTCCTTCTTTTATATAAGAGTTAAGATACAGTACTTACATTGCCCCGTGGATAAGTCAACTCAGGTTTTTTGGGTCAATTTTTGGCCTAAATTTCTAGACTTATACATGAGTATATACTGTAACCTACTTGGGATGGAAGTCTAGAAGGGAGGAGAGGAAATAGTACAATGTAGTTTTGGATAAATCAGGGAAAAAAACTGCCATGCTGGCTGGAGGAATCAAAAAGTTATAAACAAGCAATTTCCCAAGCTCTATCGGCAGGGGTGGGAGAAAGCGCAGCTGGCCTGGCATATTTTGAATGCGGGGTATTCTCTCATGCTGGTCCATTTTGGATACACTTCATTAAATTGCTGGAAATGGATGCAGATCACAATTATTGCCTGAGAGGAGCTTCCCCTTCTTGTCAAATATGTCTAGCAAATTTGAGGTTGTAAGTTATCAAACAAGAAAGAACTAGCATATTTACAACAAACCTCTAAGGATTCCTGTGTTCCGTTTATGTTGTGCTTGAACCTTCAACATCTTTGGAAGCTCAACATTTTTGGAACATTAAAACAAAACTCTTGCAGGGTAAAAATTTACCCAATGGGTTGAGAATCTTCCTGGTTAAGTCATCATACAACTGGAAGGGACCTTAGATATAAACTAGTTCAACCCCTTGCATGATGCAGAATGAAGGACGTTTAAACTACAACTTTCCTCACAGTTGACCAGCCAGCCTCTGCTTAAAATATCTCCCAGTGAAAGGGGCTGTCTCAAGGGAGGCTGTTCCACATTCAAACAGCTCTTCTCATTACACGATTAGGTAAATCACCTTCCCTGTTATTCACTTATTTCTTTATTTCCACCCACCAGTTCCAGTCTCAGCATCTGAAGCCACAGGGGAAAAAATCTGCTCAATCTCTTTATAAGCAGCAGTTCAGCTCCACAGTACAATTTATTCTTCAAATATGGCAAATATGAAGACGTAATTTTTCTATTTATGTATAACATTTAAAAACTATCCAGTATCTGAAGCTAGTTCTCATAATATTCCTGCACAAACATGGCTAAAATTTTCACAAGTTCTCAAAAAACCAAGGACCCCTTTTGTTAAGGCCTCTTACCAGAGACCCCCCAATTTATGCTTTATGGCTATTACTCTCAAATCCAGCCTAGATCTTATTCTTCAGTGCTTGCCCTGTTGTTACCCAATTCCAATACTATATTTATGATAAAACTACACAGAATTCTAAAGAATCATGGGAAATGATACCTAAAGTAAGCTCAACTTCAAAGCTCCTGAGATCATTGGCAGTTCCCACTTGAAGCCTACAATGTGGCATTTATTTACCGAGAGTGACATTAATGACTTCAACCATTAGCGTCACAGCTCCTTCTGTTTCTTGCTCTTTACATGTGCATGTTCTCACTAGCTATGTGGCTTTGTGATCACAAAAGTGAGAGGATTTCAACCCTGTGTTTGCAGTAAATATGGCACGGCACCAGAATTTGGAACCACAGTAGGCCCTTCCCTTATGTGAGGGATCTGTTCTGGATCCCCCCCCCCCCCCGCGCAAGAGGAATTCCGCACATGCTAGCGTCCCATTGAAAACAATGGGCTGTGTGCTTGCAGAGCCACACAGCGCATGCGCCATGGGCATGCGTGCCATATGTTTTATTGACTGGAGGCTTCAGTGTAAGCTTGAAGCCATGTATAGCGTGCCCGCGTACAGCGTGCTGTATTACTTTTTTGGAGTACAAGTCCCAAAATCCCCTGATAGCTCCAGGCACTGTAGTCCAAAAAAGTAATGTTTCCTTCCTTGCTCCATTCTTATTCCCTTTAGACATCCTGACATTCACTCTCCAGTCATTCCTGTGTCCTCTCCTTTGCCCTGGCCTCACATAAGAGAGCTCTTCTTCACTTTAAACACTGACATTTTGCTGGAGCCTCCTCTCTCATTAGCCGTTTCTTGCCTTACATTTACTGTATGATCTTTTCCTCAAGCATTTAATTTCTCAGTTCACTCCAGAACACAGAACAACTTAGTGGTAAAGCATATGCTTTACGTGCCAAAGGCACCAGTTCAATCCCTAGCAGCTCCAGGTAGGGTGGTGAAAGACCTTGTCTGAAACCTGAGAAATGTTGCCAGTCAGCATGGACACTTTCATACTGATTTCCTATAAGGCAGCTTGCTATGTTCCCATATTCAGTGGAAGGACTGTAGGCTCAGGTGAAAGAGCAAGTGCTTTGAGGGTGCATGGTTCAGTCTCCAGAATCTCAGGCAAGGCTTCTCCTGGTCAATGTATAAAGAGGAGGGGGTCACTATAGTTGCCCCTCCTAACTTGTGGATGTGAGATTCATGACCTTAAATATCCACAGAGGGGGGACCTCTGCTATTTTCAATGGCACGTGTGCCTGGCATGTACGCCCGGGCCACGTGCACAGGGGTGTGCCCCAGTCAAGTCTATGGGGCTTGAATATGCGCGAGCCTACTTTTTCGAGGGGTGGGTGGGTCCGGAACGGATCCCCTGTGAAAATGGAAGGCCAACTGTACTGTGGTGATAAAAGTGACACTTTATTTTTAAATGTGGCTTTTCCTATTTAAAACAAAGTACATACTTCCCACACACCTGGTTTACAAGTGGATTTGTGTTCCAGGAAGGCAAATCTATGCAGGGAGCACTCAGGAGTCTGAATAAGCTAGGAAGCTGAACCAGAGTTCTGATGGCATAATCTAGCTTGGTATGACTTTGCCTTTCCTTTAGCCCACAAAGCCTTGGGACTCTCTGTCCCTAGTCTTCTTTGCATTTTCCTCCACTGCACAAAGCTATTCCTCCTCTCTAGTTGTGTGATGTTTTAAACCTATCCCACTTTTAAAACACTTTTGCCTTCTTGTGCAAAAGCCCATATGTTCATAAAAGCCCAAGAAGATGACGCAGCATTGCGAGGCTGTATGAAAGCTGTTCTAAATGTCAAGGGCCTGATCAAGCATTTAAAGGAAATGCATGAAGCAAAGTAATAATGGGCTCAAACTTCATGATGCAGCAAAGGAAGAGATGGCTTCTGTATGAGGGCTGCATGCGAGAGCATGCCTTCAAATATGAACCCAAACGCAAGTCACAACTGGCACACATCAGTCTATGGTGAGGGGAGACCTTCAGATTGTCAAGTTTGCAGGGCCACAAACAAAGCATAGAAAGGTTAGCATTAACTTCAATTGTTATAAGCAAATTGATTTGTTAAAATCTTAAAATAATAGGAGGAGTCTAGACTAGTTTGTCATGTTGTCTGAAAATCTGTGGCTTTAATTTAATGTTTAAATTAATTAATGTTTAAATTAGTAAAAATATAACCATTCGTGCTCCCCAAAATGCAAAACCCACAAATGATCCCCAAACGAATAAATTTAAATTATGTGAAATTTTAAAGAATTATGCTGTTTTAATTAATTAACTTTATTTTTTAAACATAAATTATTTCCAAGCGTGGCCACTGAACATCAGAGGCTGATGCATAAGTGTTCTTTAAAAAAGGATTTTTTTTTTTTTTAAAAAAAAGACATTTTGTCATAGGAGCAGGAAGAAATTTCTACCAGGAACTCTTTTAATGAAACTCTGTTGCCTAAGTTCTAAGACACACAAGCTACAGTTGTAACAAATACACTTCCCAGGGAATAAGTCTCAATGAAGACACTAAGAGTCACATTTGAGTAACCATGCATAGGGTTCTGATGCTGACATACCTGAGAGTTCTGTCAACAGAAAATAGCATAATACTGTAAAACAGAGGTGGGCAACTGTCTTCCAAAACTTTTTGGCCTCCAATTCCCATTACCCCTAGCAAGTATAGCCAATGGGGAGGGAACCAAAATTGGCATTGCTCACTTAGTTCCCGAAAAGTCTCCAGTAGCAAATGCAATAAACCACTGGGTCAAAGATATCTTTGTCTGTTTCAGATGGCAATCTATTGAAAAAAATGCCAATTTTTTTTTTTGAGAAGACAAATCTCTGAAGAATCACCTGTTTCTACAATTGCAAAAATGCATTTGCAATGTGAACTTGCAAACAGATATGAAAGAGTCAACATACAACAGAATAATCAATATACAATAATTCTGAAGAACACTGATAACACAAGCTTGCTCTAGGATCACAGAGTTGAAACGCAGCATGTTTTGCATGAATTAACTAACATTTTGGATTGTGGTTAATCACTCTGTATTGTCTTATCAATCGACCTATGTTTGGCGATCTAAGGTCCACAACATGTGCAGAAAGAATCCAGTTTGAGACCACTTTAACTGCCCTGGCTCAATGCTAAGGAATTCTGGAAACTGTAGTTTTGTGAGACATTTAACCTTCTCTGTCAGAGAGTTCTGGTGCTATGCTATTCCCAGGATTCCCCAGCAATGAGCTAGGGCAGTTGAAACAGCCACAAACTGATTTATTTCTGCAGTGTGTTTGGACCAAAGTCTGAGTTTCCTTTCTTGGAGTAAAGCTATAAGATGTGGAGCATGTGGCATCAAGTGTGGTATCCTGGAGTGGCATTATCTCTGTAGATGTGCCAGTTAGTACCAACTTAATTATCTTGATATGATACTTTCAGTTTTCCCAAACCTTTTAACAATGGCACTTCTTAAAAGTTCTTAAGGATCTTAGCCTCTTTTTGATTGAGTGGAATTTTACCATGTTTTTGTAAAATTTGTACTTTGCTTCCCCCCCCCCCAAGTTATCCTTACAAAAATGTTTGTTGAAGAAAAGAGCACACATTTTATAATAACGAATACCACTAATAAAAATAATATTTTTTGCTACTGTATTCACCCATTCAAGGTGTGGGAACTAAAATTCTACAATCCATCAGAAGTGTCAATTTTCTAAATTTTTGAAATGGAAAAAAGAAAAGATCTGTGCACATTTGAAATAAAATCCAAACTTGCCCTCTCTCATCTGAATCCAAACACAGGGCTTATACAAAAAAAGAAGAAGAAAGGACAAGAGGAACTAGAGCTTTTGCTATGACAAATGCTCATCTTAATATTTAGCACTATCAGTTATATGCACTCCACTGGTCCCTCCATTTCTCCCCCTCTGCTGCTTGGCTTGTGTAGTTTTTACAAACTTACTTCAAGTCTGCCGCTATTAAATTAAATCCATTGTAAAGGTGTCCTTCTGAGGCAACTTTCTTCAAGTAAGAGTAACTGTCCACATCTGAAGTCAAAAAATTTGTCACCAGGGCACCTGAAAAGAACGAAGGTGGGAAAAGAGGGATTTAGGGTCTGGGAGAATGATTTCCTGTGAGGGAAAATGACATTTCTCCTCCCTGAACTAGCTCAACCATGTATCAGAAATGAATAACCTTTCACGCTCACTGTGAAGGACAAAGCACACAAGCAAAAAACATAAGTTTGATCAATAGTGTGTTGTGTTCATCATTAATAAGTTACCTTTGTATTACAAGTCAATATTTTACAGTTCAAAAGATTTTTTTTCTGCCTCTACTCATGAAAACAACACTGTGTGACCCAACCATATCATTCTTTATTATATTTTCCACTTGTCAGGAATTCTGATCAATCATATGGTTGCAAATATGTACTCTGAGCAAACTATGTATGTGGGGAGGGAGCCTTGCACAACCCAGTTCTTGAAGGAGGATGAATTAAAGATGTTCTCTGCACCCACAATCCAGTAATGGAAAGTGCCAAAGGCAAAAAGGTGGGACTAAAAATACTATATAATACCTTAAATCTCTTAATACCGGAAACTAATTCTTGTGAGAGGCATTTCAGCATGTAGAATGGGAGGAATGTCTCCAAGTAGAGAGCGGATGGGGAGCTCGGAGCTGTGTTTGAGAAGTTCTCATTCACTTTTGCACTGTTTTTTTTTAAAAGGTCTTGTTGGAGGGGTTGTTGTTGTTGACTTTTGGCTGTGTGTTCTCCCTGAGCATACAGTGTGAAAGGCTGAGGCTTCTGCTGAGCCACTGACCTGACTGGAAGTGGAGCTACAAGCAACTGACCCTATATAAAAAATAGAAAGTAGGTCATAAGACTTGGCTGGGGGAGGAGATAGCAGCCAGTAAGGTGAGTCCCAGAGTTATCTTCACTGCTTACTTAAGACTACTTACTCAAGAACATGATGAGTGAAGGAGCTGCTGCAGTCACCTACAACTGCTGTGGTGCGTTTGTTGTCCTGCCAGAGGATATGGGTAGCTGCACCCGCACCAAATATAAGTTAGTGGCTCGGCTGACAGTGAAGGTCCAATAGCTAGAGGCCCAAATATGTACACTCCAGCATATTAGGGAGCAAAAGGTTTTCCTGAACACAGCAGAACAGATTGTCCTGGATGGGACATGGTGGAAGTTTCTGAGAAGGAGGTCAGTTCTCATACACAGGAGGTAGACAGTTGGAGGAATGGGACAAGCTGAAGTAGGGAAGCCAGGGATTGTCCTGTGAGTTTACAGCTACAGAATCGATTTGAAGCTCTCTCCTTTTTCAAGGATGAGGAGGGAAAGCAGCAGGGCCAGTCATTGGGGAAAGTGCAGAGGATCTTGGGAGTACCACCACAGAGAATAGCTGCTGCTAAGTCTCAGAGAAGGTGTGTGGTGGGTGGGTGGGTGGGGGGACTCCTTGCTGAAGGGTACAAATTCAGTCATTTGTAGGCCTGACAAGATGTCTTGGGAGGTATGCTGTCTCCCTGAGGCAAAAATCCATGATGTGATAGAGAGGCTGACAAAACTTGTCAAGCCTACTGACCATTATCACTTCCTTTTGGTCCATGTGGGCACCAACGACACTGCAAGGCACAGCCTTCAACTGGTATCTGATATTCTTATCAGAAGGGATTATTAGGCTCTGGGAAGGAAGGTGAAAAAGCTGGATACAAACTTTGTCATCTCATCTCTTCTCCCAGTTGAAGGACATGGTCCAAGAAGGGAGAGGAAAATAGCAAAGGTGAACAACTGGCTCTGCAGATGGCTCCGCAGAATCCAAGATGCAGATTCTTGGACCATGGCCTGAGGTTTCAGGAGAGGGGACTTCTGGTAGTAAGAGCTGTTTGACAGTGCAACACATACCCTTGAAGTGTGGTGGAGTCTCCTTCTTTGGAGGTTTTTAAACAGAGGCTGGATGGCCATCTGTTGGGGGTGCTTTGGTTGTATATTCCTGCATGGAAAGGGGTTGCACTGGATGGCCCTTCTGGTCTCTTCTAACTCTAGGATTCTATGAAAGCTGTACAGAGGTTGGGAAACCACCAAAAGGTTGTGTCATATCCATATGGGGTATCCTATTAGGCCTCTGGATGTGAGGTTCCTCCTCTCTTTACTATAGACTTCAACTCTTACTGCCACCATACCTCGTCCTTTTGCATTCTTGTCTATCTTTGGCTGCATATAGTTTGTCAGGGCTGCCATCTTGCCTTTCTTGCTGATTCCAAGCCATGTTCCACCTTCTTTTCCTTCCTCCATATCCAAACCTGCCGCAAAAAAATGTAAGAGAGAGCATAAAATCACTATGGACTGCCTGCCCTCTGTTCACTTGCTTTTGCCATTTTAACTAATTATAAGTACTCTCTTTGAAAACTGTTACTGCCATCATCATTGTTCTTTATTTACAGAGGGCCATAAATGTACACAGCACTTTACAGGTAAAACAATACCAAAAAATAGCCAACCCTGCCAAAAGCATTTCTCTCTCTCTCTCTCTCTCTCTCTCTCTCTCACACGGAGTAATGAAAATCTAAAACCATACAATAGAACTGTAAAATAAATTATCCAGACAGAATACAAAAAAGTACAATATATAATAAAGCAAAGTGACAAATACATATAATCAAAATATTCAAGATAAAATAATATTAGATTAAAACTCAAAAGCTTTGGAATTTGTAAGTGTATCCTTTAACGTTCCCTAGATCAAAACAGGGACATGTCCAATGTACACTGGAAAAGGGATGCTTGACAAACTCAGAAGCCACCATTTTTGTTTTTTCCAAAACCCATCGAACTGAGAAGTAGGTTAGGCCCAAAAAAGAGCTAAACAGATGAACAGGAATCTGAATTTCCATTTCTCCAGCCTTTATTCAACACTCATACCTATAGTCACTGGTTCTCTGGACACACGTCCTCCTGGAAAAGCTATTTATTCACACACAACATTTTTAATACAACCCATCAAAAATGCCCTTGGCAGTTCATAAACAAAATTTTAAAACCACAAAGAATAAAACACAAACATAAACTCTGAATCAGTTAAAAACAGCATCAGAATCAAACCAGCAACCCCAAAACAATGGTGGACAAACCTAAAAGGCTACAAAGGAAAAGATAAAAGGGTTACTCTCTGCTTTTGGTTAGATAAGCCAAATCTTGGTCCAACACTAACTCAGGGGTAAGAATTCTCCAAGGGACTTTTCTGCCACTCCCAGGTTTTCATCTGCCCTTACCTGCCAAAGAAAATTGGTGGTGGGGAAATCAGTTTTCCACTCCTTGATGGAGTGGTAGTTTTACTTCCCAGCAAGGAGTTTTACAAAACAAGAACTGGCTTTTTTGGTTCTTTTTTTCTCTGAGGTTGGTGTTGACTGTTTGGGTTGCAGGGGATGAAAGATAGACTCTGGACCTCCCAAACATGCCCAGCCCTGCTGTAACAGTTATTCCATAGTTGCTATGGGTTGATTTTTCTCTTATCCACCAACCCTCTGTATTTCTGTGGTGGTCAGGAGAAAAATGTTGCAGCCATCATGGAAATCAAGAAGATTGCTGGAGGAAAAGACATAACCAAACTCTCCATCCCTGGCAGCCTGCTGCATTTCCAGAAGCAGGCTTCACTTCCCATACAGCTAGCGTTGAAATCATGTCAAATAGTGGAGGAAGGAGAAGGCAAGCCATACCTACTCCACCAGCCTACAGTCTCACTTGCACAAAAATCTGGTCCCAACCAGGTATTTTGGTAATATCACAGCATTCAGGAAAGGGAAAAAAGTACAATGCAATGTTAGTACACTTCCCTTTGGGTTCCCCCTCTTTTTCGGTATTCTAATTTAGCATTTGGAAAGGTTCCCTCTTTTGACTGCAGTCCTAGAATCCCATTTTGACCACAATCTCAAGACCAGGCTGACTGGGGGATTCTGGGAGCTGAAGTACAAAAAAGAAACTTTTTTCACGTTCCGGAGTAGTTTCATACGAGTTCCGGAGTAGTTTCATTAAATTTGAATTAACTACATCATAACACCCTTGAGAATTTTCAATTCTACACACTCTTGCTTCATAAAACCAGGCATACAGAGAGACAAGTAGACACACTTTAAAAACTGGGTTTAAAGCCTCCTTGCATTTTGCTACAGGCTGGCACTGGATGGAAATACAAATTTCGCCATGAAAGTACACAAATTTCCCCCACTGCACATCTGTATACAAAGCAGAAGGGGAGGAATGCTCAGCATATCCATCAAGAATCAGAAATGAAAGGCAGACTTTTAGAATGTAAAAGGCACTGCAGTGCAGAGAGAGTGATTTATCCTTACAATTCTCCCTGCCAATGACAACAACATAAAGCACAGGAGAAAAATCTCCACACAGTCAAGTGTTGTTGTTTTTAAAACTGCCTCGCCTTCCCATGTCTCATTTTTATTTATGGCCATAGCAAGGCTTGTACTGAACATCCGTTTGTCTAGTCAGAGAAAAGATGGAAGGCAGACTTAAGTGTTCAAGAGGCTGAGTAACTTTTAAAACAAATTCTCAGGCAGGAGAAGCTAACCAGTCAAGAGAGAGCGCCGGTCTGCAAGTTGCAAACTGAAAAAAGGCAAAGAATGACACACTTCAAAACCTCTTTCCTTCAGCTCTAGCATTGTTTTACTGTTGTAAAGACCCTCAATCGATGCCTGTATAATTAAAGATGAAAGCCAAGTTCACACAAATACTGCTTCCCGGTGAGCCTGCCAAAACCATACACTTGAAAAATGGATCGTCACACCACATTTATGGGAGAGGAGACTCCATTTCTCTTACATTTAACTAAGGCTGAAATTAAAATACCACTGTCTAAGCTGTAAAAAGTGAAAAAAGAAGGCACATGGTCACAAGCAATAAAGGTAAAGATAATAGGATCCATAATAAACCATAGGCAACTTTAAAGCTCACCTGAAAAAAAGTACATTGTAACCCACCTTGCAGATGCTAGACACTCATCATGATAGACTCTTTTTGTAAACTGACATCCAGAAGCATCATGGGAAAAAATGAGAACCAGAGTGGAGTAACTGAAGCAGGGTTGGGCAACAACACACGCTCCCTCAGAGTGTGGTGGAGTCTCCTTCCTTGGAGGTCTTTAAGCAGAGTCTGGATGGCCATCTGTCAGGGATGCTTTGATGGAGAGTTCCTGCATGGCAGGGGGTTGGACTGGATGGCCCTTGTGGTCTCTTCCAACTCTACGATTCTATGAACAAGTGAATCTTCAGCTCTTGTTAGACTGCAAATCCCATTGGCTTTGGCTAGCACAGCTAATAATGGAAGATGCTGCAAGATGCCTTGTCCTCCCAGCCTTGCAGACCTTTAGATGCTGTCCGAGTGATGAACTAAGACTGGGGAGACCAGGTTCAAATCCCAAACCATGAAAGTTGCTACCTAGCCTAAGGTTTTTTACTCACCTTAGCCTACCATGCGGGTTTGTTGCAAAAATAAAACAAGAGAGGGATGACTATATATCTCACACTTGGCAGTACAACAAACAAACAAACAAACAAACAAACAAAATGTTACATACCACTGAGGATCTCATTGCTGCTGTCCCAGAAGTCAGCTGATTTTGAAGGTCTGTGATAAAATTCATCTCTGTTGGCTGCTAGGATAAGTCTGCAGGGCAAGAGTGGGAAAGTACAATTGCTTTAGAATTTGGATGCTCAACAGAATTCATACAATAATCATTTTTGGAGTGCATATCAACAAGCCATTTTTTTTAGAAGTCACATTTCCATTTCAAAAAGGGCTAGTCCAGAACATTTTGCTGCTGAAAAAAGGGGAAAGATTATCCCCACCCCCCTATTCGATATACAAAAGCTGACTGAATTGGCAGTTGAATATGGCTTTAACATGGGCAGTATGACTTCACCAATCTGTGAATAACCAGGTAGCTAAGGGAAGGTTGTAGAGCAAGCTCTGTTGGACCCATAGCTTTCTGTTCCAAGAAAGAAGAATGCTGGGCAGAGTGGCCACTGGTGCCCTCCAGCTTCTCCAAGTGTCTCACTCTGGATAATTGTTGCACCAGCCCTGCGCATAGCATGTGCCAATCGTGGAACAGATTCTTGACCGAAGAGAAACTGTTACTGATCCATAAAGCCAGTCTACTCTATAATAGAAATGAAATGACACAGTGGAATAAACTCAAGACATCAAGCCCTCTAGACTGGCAGAGTTAAACAGCAATGATTTCTAGTGTATCATATAGAAACTTTTACTTTTCCCCATTAACAGTTCCTAGATTACGGGCACATTTCATTTGAGAGACCAAGGGACATATAAACCTGGAGGAGCCACGTCCTCCAGATCTTCATCAATTATCAAAGATTAACCAGAATCCTAATAAGCAGTTACCAACCATGGATCACAGGTGCTGGATGCTACAAACAGTGGGTAAAATGGAAGAGAGTGAGGAGTGGGAGAATTGCCTTTTCTTTGTGTTTCAAAGGCATTAGGAAAGGGCCCATGTCACTAGTATGACCTTATATTTTATTTTATTATCAAAGTTCACCTCAAATCTCTTTAATTTTAAAAGAAAATAATAATAATATATCTAAGTAAGTGATTACGCCTTTGGAATATCTAACCAGCTCATTGTTTCTACAAAATGAATAACTATTTCGATTAAAAAATGAAGCAGGTCCACATTCAACACAAAAATATCAAAAGTATATATTTGGGAGGGAGAACTTGTTCTTAAAGGAGAAAGTCCAACTGGCTGCCTTGCAGGGAAGAAAGAATAAAATGTCGTTGGGTCAGCTGGAAAACACTGTCAACCATTCCATCCAGCTGCCTAAATTTAAACTTTTAAATTTAGATTACATTTTAAAATTTAAATCAGATTTCATAATTTTCTTCAACACAAGGCCTAGATCAAAGATATCATCATGAATACTAAATATACAACTTCTAATTATACTCTGTGAACACAGTATGTTAACAGCAGTCTATGCAGATGGAAGATAACCCAGTCAGGTGGTATATGAAATGAACACGCACACTCTATTTCTCTCTCATCCTTTCCTCTCTCTAAATACAAAGACAGTGAGGGTCAATGAACAGAGAAGTTAAGAAAACAGAGTAGATTTGACAAGGAGGAAGTCTCTCAATATAAATGCAAGGGACTCCATTTTTGATGTACAGGCACACCTCACTTAATAAAGCCTCTGACTAAGAAGCTCCTTTTTACAACATCTTTTTACGATTGTCCAACCCCTGCCTTTGCCTTCTTGTACTCTATTCATCTGAAATATATTTTTAAAAGCAATACTGGCACTGGGCTGGTGGTGAAGGAGGGCTGGAGTAACACAGACTTTTGATATCAGGTTGCAGAAGTGTGTCTGCAATAAACCATGCAATGAAGTCTGAGATAGGTAAGAATGGGAATCTACTGTAGCCGATCCTACTGCCTAGAACAGCGAACGCAAAGAGCAGCTGCCTCCAGAATCTCTTACTGAGCCTGTGTAAACAGCACGACAAAAGAGGAAAGCAGATCAGCCTACCTCGCCAGATCCCATCCAGCACGTTAAAATAGCAGAGATCTTTCAGTATGGCCATCAAAAAGGAAACCATCAAAAATGGAGAGCGATGAAAGAAAATAATGAATCCTTAGATACATTTTGGAAGAAACTTTACAGTTATCTCTAGGAGGATAAAACATACATTCGTGTATCCCAAGCCCCCCTCCAAAATACGATTAAACAATTTACAATTTAAAACATAGCATAAAATAAAAACAAGAAAACAAACAATAACTGCAGGAGAAGTCAGGATATAGCAGGTTAGGTCTTTTTGGTGGCCGGGGATCTAATCAGGAAAGACCTGATTATTATTATCTAGCACCAAAAGATTATCTAGTACCAAAGTTTCTGCTAAAAAAGTAATGCCCAAGAACACACCTACTTTGTTAACTGAGGAATACCTGTACTGAAAATTGATCTGAAAAAAAGTTCAGAATAATGGCTTAGTGTACACTTACCTTCTCATGAAACCTACATCTCTGAATGAATATGAAGACTATCTTAAACAATTATGTACTTCTACTAAAATGATGATTAAATCAACTTTTCCTCACTAGTGATTTAAGATGTGATTTAAAACATTAAAACTACAGCCTTTGGAGAAGCAACTTAAATCAAGATTTAATTCATTTGATTTAAAACATGATTTAAATTAAATTAACCCCATGCGTGGGAGGAAATGGAGAAACTGGAGGGAGGCTCAATATGCCTAGCTGGGAGAATGTGTGGATTCATTTTGCCTGTCCCGGCACCGTCACCTTCGCTGACCATTCCATGGATCATTATGTATAACTGCATTGTATGGTAGTACGAATATATCAGGGCCTGTCTTTGCTCATTTTCCATTTCCTTCTCCTTTGTCAATCTCTTGAACTGCAAGAGTTTAATTTATTAAGAGTGAGGAGCTGGAGATGGTCTGGGGCTGCCAGGTCAACCCCTGCAGGCCAACTTTTCAGAACTGGAAGTGACCCAATGATTACAACTGGGTTTTTTTTGGGGGGGGAGGGTAGGTGAAGAGAAAGATCCAAGAGGTTTGGAGGCATCAAGAGGGCCAATATTTTCTAGGTTATGGGTGCTTGACGTGGGGAGGGTCTGGGCACCTTGGGAGCCTCAAAGGAGCCATACAGGTCCCACCATTGTCTTAAAGGATAAATTGCCTTGGCAGAAGGGCATTTACACACATGGAATTCAAAAAGGATGTGGAGAAACTGGAGCGTTTCCAAAGGAAGGTGACTAAAATGGTGAAGGCTCTGGAAACCATGCCCTATGAGGAACGACTTAGGGAGTTGGGCATGTTTAGCCTGGAGAAGAGAAGGTTAAGAGTGATATGATAGCCCTGTTTAAATATTTGAAGAGATGTTAATATTGAGGAGGGAGCAAGCTTGTTTTCTACTGCTCCAGAGAACAGGACCCAGAACAATGGAAGCAAGCTCCAGGAAAAGAGATTCCAACATTAGGAGGACCTTCCTGACAGTAAGGGCTGTTCGACAGTGGAACACACTCCCTCAGAATGTGGTGGAGTCTCCCTCCTTGGAGGTCTTTAAACAGAGGCTGGATGGCCATCTATCGGGGATGCTTTGATGGAGAGTTCCTGCATGGCAGGGGGTTGGACTGGATGGCCCTTGTGTTCTCTTCCAACTCTATGATTCTATGAATGAATCTGAGAAAGAAATAAGACCATTAACATTTGCATCACCAATAGATACTGAGCTTGTATACAATTTAACTTCAAGGGTAAGCAAGAAGAGATTTTAGCCATGTTGAATTTCCAGAGACAGCAAACGAATGGGAATGCTTTCCACATATCCCATCCACCCTTTCTACAGCACTGGAGTTCAAGAGAGCTGAGCTTTGACAAAGATCCATCCTGTGGCTTCTTGAGTCCCAACAGCCAGTCAACAATTTCAAAGATGTTAGGGGGTTAAGGGATTCAAATTTCCAGGCAGGACTATAACCGCAGCCTTAAGTTAGCACCACTTGTATAAAAGGAGGACTTTCAAGTCTCTTCTTTTCCCTTGAGTTTGATCTGTTTAAAGAAAAGAGGAGTGTGGGGAAAGCTTGAAAAAAGTCTGGTTCATGTGGCAATCGCAGCTGAACATGTTAGATGCCTTAGAGACAGAAAGAGAGTTGTTTTTCCCTGAGACATAAAGAAATGCAGTTTTCTGATTTCGGAAACCTAGGAGGAGGATAGCAGAAAAGCAGTCAATATGGACACAATCGATCATATTTTCACTCTCTGGCCTTTGAGCTCCAAGTTTCACTCGGCTTTTGAAGCCAAGAAGGACACTTTGTGTATTCTTTTTGCAGTTCATTCCAAAACTCATTGGAAGACGGAGCCAGTTTCTCACTAATATTGATGGACCAGCTCTGAAAAGTTTGGAAGGCCATAAATAATCCCTTTGAGTAAAAAATACAAAAATTATGAGAAGTTTCAACTGCGATTATTGTTTTAAAGGAGTGTTGTATAAAGAAAAGTGTCCAGCATAACATAAATGTGTATTACATTGCTCAGTATTAACAGTTAGGCAGCACCATCAAGGTCTTCTAAATACAGAGAAATATACCTTCTGCTTGTCAGCAGGGATCTGCTCTATCAGCATAATTCATCGTATCTGGAAAAGCAGCAGCAATTGAGTACTGATGACAGAGCAAGTTTTCAATAACCATTTCAGAGGTGAGCTTGTAGTTGCTCAAGTACTGACATGAACATCTTAACATATCCAGTCACTGCTAGAAAATGGAGCCCCCACCCTGGTTTTGCTTTATGCTATATTGCATTCTATATTATAGTCTTATTTATTTTTGTATTTTATCTGGATCATTTGTTTTGTATGCAGTGGGCCCTTGGTATCTGCTGGGGTTTAGGTCCAGGACTCCTTGTGGATACTAAAATCCATGGATGCTCAAGTCCCATTATATAACGTAGAGTAAAATGGTGTCCCTTATATAAAATGGCGAAATCAAGGTTTCCTTTTTTGCTTCTCCTTTTTGTGTGTAGATGGGAATCTACGTTGATCATTTCCAATCTGTGGGCCACTGATGGATCAGAGTTAAAACTCATTTACTGTCATTCAACTTTATGTTAACACAGTGGCCAACTATGGAAAACCCACAAACAGAGCGTGAGTTTAACAGCACCCCCCCTCTTGTATTCTACAGCAACTTACCAGTGCCTCTGATATGGAAGATGCTATGTTGCCCTAACTAGTAACCATTGCCTTTATCTGATTTGTCTAAACATTTCTAAAGCTGCACAAGGTGGCAGCCATTATTGCATCTTGTGGCAATGAGTTTCAGTTTACCTATGGAATGCATGAAGCAGTATTTCTTTTTATCCGTCTAGAATATCTGGGGCCTTTCTTGAGGGAAGGAAAAAGCATTTAATTCACACATTTAGATCTGATGGTCTTGTTTACCTGGATGCGCACATGCCTTTTCTCCTGGGAACCTGACCTGTCCTAATGTCCCCGAAAGGTCATCCATCTCTCAAAAACATGCTGTCTCCACATATGAGATATGAAAATATGAGGACCCTAAAATATAGCGGGGCGCATGCAGGGTGCTAACACATGGCAGGCGTAATTTAAGAAGTGGCCTGCTCTCAGTTCTTAGGCCCCATTTTAGTATTACGCAGTCTTTCTAATCAATATAAAAGATGTGATTTGCTATACAAGGTTTACAGATTTGTAAACCTTGTTAGAAGACATTGTTCCAAAAACAACACATGGGCCAGATGCTAACTAGTGATCTCTTCCGCAATTGAATAATGAAGCAGGCATCCGGGTTTAATATAAGGAGTCAGTCAAAAAACAAGTCGACCACTTAAGGCTGACCTCCGAAACAGCCTGCTTTCTTAAGCCAATTAGTTATAATATATTTGCTCACTGTGAAGTAATTCTGATGATCCAGAAGCAGCTATAAAAGTTGCCATTAATTCATAGGGAGAGAAAACACTAGCTGCACATTTCCGATCAATGATACAAACCAGGCTTGGTTTTTGTTGTTGTTGTTGTTCACAGATTAAGTTTAATTACTGCTTGATTTGCCAACACTCGCATTTTGGATGCAAGGGTGGTTCTTGTTTCTCTCTCATTCCCAAAGATTACTCAGGAAGATAACATTTTCCCTCAATCTGTTGTCCTGCAGATGCGTGGGATCTTAACTATCAACCCAATGGTCATGCCCTCTCGAGGTTGATGGGACTTTTATATTCCGCCCCTCTGGGTGAACAATCGGGGTGGAGTACAACAGTTTAAAATACATACAAGATTGATTGATGGTGGCTGTCTACAGTTATTTAGAGATTTTTCTAGTCCTACCTAGAGATAACCTGGGATTTTTTACTTGTGAAAAGTGCATCACCTTAAAGTATGGCCCACTGCCTAAAACACAGAAGTATTTTCAAGACTATACACATTGCTTTTTAAAATAAATTCCACATTGCTTTTAATCTCGCCTACACACATCATATTGTTCAACAAACATCCATCACTTCTATAGGCTTTAAATCAAACCTGTGAAAGGGGTGATGCCCATCTAGAGCAAATTCGAATTGCTGATCACCATAGCATCCTTGCCCCAACAACTGACAGGCTTGATGGCTTTCAAATAGCTTCACACCATTGTTGTTTTCTTTCTACTCCACACAGTAAGCACACAAGGTCTTTCAGGGACCCTGGCTCCTAGCTCTTACAAGGCTCTACGTTGTTATTTGTTTGATTATTTTTATCCATACTCCCGCTAAACACATCAACTAAAGAATGCACCGCTCTGACACAACTTCTGTGTGTCAAATCTGTTTAATGTAGAGAAGCAAAAATGTGGAGACTAACAAATAAGAACAGAAAGTTAAACTATGATGTGGCCTTTATTTGGGAAACACAGCTTAATCCTTGTCAAACACCTATTGTTTTTTTATTTTATTTTCAAAATACTTCATGCAAAAAAAAACCCCACAAGAATTATATACAAATCTATAAAATAGGTTGCTATTTGGAATTTATACTTTTTTGGAATATTTTCAAGGCGTGGATGCTTGAATAGGTGGATAAAAACCCATGGATAAGGAGGGCCAACTGTATTTCTCAACTCTTCAGCCAAAATATATTGGTGTCTGTGGCATTGGCTCTCCATATCAATGTTTACACTTCTCACAGTGTATTTCTTGCGCTGTTTTGTTCCTCTTGCTGCTAAATACTGTATGGCCTGAGTAATGTTAGGCATTGAGGCCCAACTATGAAATGTACAGATGTGCACAAAAGGAAACCAGGAATCATGGGCATAATTGTCTGCAGCTGAAGGCTGGAACAGCAGACAGTGTTCAAGATCAGATATGTGCTTGATTGCACGTAGGCCTGGGTAACATCAAAAGTCTTCCTGACTGAGGGGACAACATTGTTGGTGGCACAAGGAAAAAGAGTCACCAGAAGAGGATGGGTTTGTGACCGCATGGCACAAATCTATAAATAGCCTGCACACCGCAGTGTGGGTTGTTGGGTAGTCGGAGTGGATAGATGGTTGGAGAGTTTTGTTGGACGAGCGTGTATATATATTTGTAAATACAGCAACTTTAAGAATAAAAACCTCTTGAGGAGAGAGATTTGGTTCCAGTCTGTTTCATCAGCAGCGGGCAGGAGGAATTCCTGATAAAGCCGAACAGCTCCAAGGTCGTCGGTAGTTCCGAAGGCATCGGAGATTGCTTTACCTGTGCATCTGCTTGTTTACATCAACAAGTAATACTGGTAGTTCCAACTAGAGTGAAACACTGAATCAGCTGTTCAATGGTGAGTCGATGTTTATGTAGATCCCATTGATTCTACTCAAACTGGGTTTATCGGCAGGATTTATGGCAGGCCTGCACAGCATGCAACCCAGGGGCCGCATGCTGCCCGCCAAAGGATTTCGGGCGGCCCACAGAGATGTGGAATGATTTTAAGGCTCCTCTGCTGCTCAGCCTCCTCCTGAGGAGAAGGCCATGCAGAGGAGGAAGGCGAAGACTTGCCCTGCAAGGCTCCTTCACCACCTGGCTTTCTCCCAAGGAGAAGGCTGAGCAAAGGAGGAGGACAAACAACAAATAAACAGCTTCATTGATATACTGCCTCATACCACCTAAGGAGTGTCTAAGCGGTTTACAACTGTAAGCTACTTGGCCCCAACAATCTGGGTATTCATTTTAGCAACTTTGGCAGGATGCAAGCCTGAGTCGAGCTTGAGCCCTTTTGCTGGTATTGAACACACAACCTTATGGTTTTGAGAGAGTGGCTGCAGTACAGGCATTTAACCACTGTGCCACCAGGGCTCCTAGACAGACAAATGCTTGCCCCTCAAGGCTCCCCTGCTGCCTAACTTTCTCATGAAGAGAAGGCCAGATAGCGGAGGAGGAGGACGGGCAAATGCTTGCCCTGCAAGGCGCCTCCACCACCCTGCTTTATCCTGAGAAGGCCAGGCAGCAGCGAAGGAGGAGGTCAGGAGAACACCCACCCTGCAAGGCTCCTCTGCTGCTTGGCTTTCTCCCAAGGACAAAGACAGGTGGAGGGGTAGGATGGGCAAATGCTTGCCCTGCAAGGCTCTTCTTTTGCCTGGCTTTCTCTTGGAAGCAGAAGAGCAAGAAGCACAAACGCTTGCCCCTCAAGGCTCCTCTGCCACTCTGCCTTCTCCTGAAGAGAAGTAAAGGTGCAGGACGAGAAGGACGAGAAAGGCTCCTCTGTCACTTGGCTTTCTCCTGAGAAGGCTGGGCAGAATTAAAATTAATTAAGTATCAAATAAGTTTACCCTATTTTAATTTTGGCCCCTACCCACTGCCAAGTTGTGCAGGTCTGATTTATGGCAAGAAATGTTCTTCCTCCCATTTCCATTCTCTTGAAAAGCATGTCTTTTAGACAGTAAATGGCTGCTGTTTTAGAGACAGCAATGAAGCCAAGCTAGGACGGTCATTTGGAGGAAAAGGGGGCTATTCTGAAAATACACACACAGAAAACAATGACTCAGGTTAGAATGCCAATAGGATGTGGAGGCCCTCATCACAGATGGCTGTTTACAGAGTCTGTTTACTAGAATGTCTCCAAACATGCTCCCAGGGAATAAGAAACCCATTCTAGTGCAGCAGCACTCTATTACCAGATCCCACATGGTTCCAAGTACTGACAATATGGGCAACATACCTGCTGTATGTGACCCTCAGAATTTCTAGGTTCATTTAGATTTAGAACAGCAAGCATAACAAAGCCACACTTACATCTGTATGGGCATCTTGAATCTCTCTGGAAATTCTTATAATTCCAAAATGATTATCAAACACTGTGGCAACGTTCAGGCACCATGGCAAGATTATTTTGAGCAGGCTTCCTACTTGCATGTTTCCCTCTTCTTAAGATCCTAAGAAGATTGTTAAAGATGCTTCTAACTAAAAGCCCAGCTAGTCCAGCAGTAGCACATGAGCACAACAGAACTCTTCTGCTTGTGTTCTCCAGCAATTGGCATTTCAGAACTATGATGCCTCTGACACTGGAAAACTCTTGAATAATAACCGTGAATACTCT
Source organism: Urosaurus nigricauda (assembly GCA_034509955.1). Taxonomy (NCBI): domain Eukaryota; kingdom Metazoa; phylum Chordata; class Lepidosauria; order Squamata; family Phrynosomatidae; genus Urosaurus; species Urosaurus nigricauda. The sequence goes on along the minus strand of JAOEGL010000014.1, from coordinate 19,361,414 downwards.
TCTCTTTCTTTTCTTTCTTTTGAGTACTCCCTTCTTTGTTTGAGCATCAAAAGCTTGAACCAATGGCCAAAGCTGGCAGACCAGTTTAACCCACAAACCTGAATTGCTGATACTGTTTAAAAACAAAACTATACAAGGGATGCTGAAAGGTTCTCGGCCTGACCCACTTCCCAAAATCTGACTGTAATTTTGTCACCGTAACTTGAAAAGGTGGTTGGTGTTTTAATTGTTTTTGTGGGTTTTTTTAATTGTAAATTGCCAATTTGTAGGGTCATAGCTCTATTCCAGATCATTGACAGAAACGTATCAGCAAAAAGCGACAAATTTTGAAGTGCTGAACTCCAGACCATCATGAAGTTCCCGTTCCTGCAGAAGAAAACTAAACTCCACAGGAAATCCATGAATGTATGATGTAAATATGAAATGACAAGTGCCCATCATATTCAACTGTGAAGAAGCAGTGGAACTTTCAGCTTGGAGATTTTGAGATTTTGATGCAGAAAGATCTGGGAGGCCTTCAACAGTGTCCAGTCCTGAATTTTTGAGCATGTTCATGACCTGATTTTGCCAGATTGGAAAATCTCACTTAAAACAATTGCTGAGACACTAGAGGGATCCCAGAAATGCATTGGGTGCATAATTCATAAACAGTTGACTCTGCAGAAGCTGTCAGCCATGTGGGTTACCAACTATATGAATGCTGACCAGAAACAAAATCATCATGTGGATACCACCAAGTTGATTTTGCAGCATTTTAAGCGATCTAGTGATAATGTTTTGGAACGACTCATCACTGTTCACGAAACATGGTTCCATCACAATGATCCAGAGGTCAAACAACAGTCCTTATAGTGGCAGCACTTGGGTTCTCCATGGCCAAAGAAATTCAAGACCCAAAGGTGGGCATAAAAAGTCATGGCCACCAGTTTTTGGGAAAAGGAAGGTAGTTTGATGACTCACTTATCTTCACAAGGGCTCTAACCTGCTGTGTCAATTAAAGGAGGCACTGAAGGAAAAACTATGAAGGAAGTCGTGGAAAGGTGCCTTCTTTTTGCAGAACAATGCACCAGCTCACAAGGCTGGCAAAGCTATGGATGTTTTGAAGAATCTGGGGTTTGAATGCACAGACAGCCACCCTACTCACCAGCTCTTGCTCCGTCTGACTATCTCCCATTTCCAAACCTTAAAAAAGAGTTTGAAAGGAAGGGATTTTTGAATGATTCAGAGATGATAGCAGCAGGAGAGCAATAGTTCAGTGACCAGCCATCCGATTTTTTTTTTTTTTTTTTGGGAAGGATCAAAGAAACTTGAGAAATGATTTGTCATGTGCTTTGAACTTCAGGGTGAATATATGGAATAGCATGTAAGTTTCATGGCTCTAGGCCATTTCCTTCTTGGTTGGGCAGAGAATGTTTCAGCACCCCCTTGTAGTTTACTAAATCTAAGAAGAAAATGAGTGAGATGGAGCAGGAAAGAGGAGGCTACACACAAGCAAGAATCGCATTCATGTCATCCAAACTGGCTATTTTGTTTGCACTGCAGCATGAACAGAATATATGCCTAGTAAATCCAATGAAAGTCAAAAACCAAAGCTCCAAGTTGGGGGAAGGGGAATGAAAGGAGGACCTGCAAGGTTTAAACTCATGCTAGTTAATTAAAATATTTTACCTCCTTCTTTTAAAGTAGCTATATCAGAGAGCAGCAGTAGCAGTTATGGTCTCCAAATAAATTATCCAGGACTCTAACAATAGCTACATAACCTCAACTCTGTGAAGATTTATATAACTTCTTAATGTGGGGGCAGAGAGATGGAAATATGAGAAATCATTTCCATTGAAGCAATTTCCTGTGATATAATTCAGTTCCATAAAAAGATTACAAGATTATGGCTCTGAAATCCGAAACCTGTATTTACAAAAAGTAGCAATTTGCATTACAAAAATGAGATTTACGAATGTTTCTGCACACATTCATACACACACACACACGTGCGTGCAAAAATACGATATATTTATACAGAACATGAAGAGCATACATTGTAAGTTCTCCATTCACTATGTAAGAATTGCTGGATCTGGATCAAAAGCCTATCTGGTCCAGCATTCTGTTCCCACAGGGTCAACCAGTTGCCAGCAGAAAGCCTACAAGTTGGATACGAGAGAAACAGCGTCTTTTCACACATGGAATAAATAGATACCTGAACCTTAGCTACAAGGCAGATTCCAGCTACCACGCACCATACATTTCAACTGTGATCCACTAACAAATGACATTTCTGGCCAGAGCTGAGAAAAGTGCCCTTTTGGACCATAGTACATCTCTCTGTATCCTTCACCCAAGCACAGTTGGGGTATTCTGGAAGTTGTAGTTCAATATTCTCCAGCTCTGCTTCTGGCCCCAGCAAGCTGCTCTGCTTATTTTTTTTCCTTGCTATAATTGGTTAGTAAGGGCTGCTGGGACTAGAGCTACTATATATAGTGTTAGATGGCAGATGAATCTAGATCAGCACTATGTACCTGAGGAAGAGTAATGTCATCATATGGTGGGGGAGCATTCAGGAGCTATGGGTGCTACTGCAAATGGCTGCTGCAAATTGAAGGCAACTGTAGTGTGTTCATAGTGCAAGATAATGCCAGAGGGACCTTGCATGCCACAGAGCCCAGTAGATCTTGGGACATATGTGTACAGTTGGCCCTCCGTTTTCATGAGGGATCCGTTCTGGACACACACACCCTGCAAAAATGGAGAGTTGTCTATATTCAAGCCCCATAGGCTTGAATGGGGCACGTGCCCACGACGAGCGTGAACCAGCTGTGTGCCGCGGGGGCATGTCCCATTGAAAATGACAGAGGTCTGTGAATATTCAAGACTTGCGGACTTCAAGTCGGCGAGAAATGTATTTCCTGGTACAGACAGGTTTTGCAATAAGCAGCAGAAACATGGGACCCTAGTCCCCTTATTTCTCATTTTGACATATAACATCGATTTAACCGTAGCTCAGGTTTTAGAGCCGGTAAATACAGATGCACTGATAGTTTCTATCTATCTATCTATCTATCTATCTATCTCCCTGCCTTTCTTTCAGCACAGGCTCCAAGGAGGCGTACAACATTTTAAAGTCTGATAAAGAAATATATTAAGAGATTGTTGTTTTAGGTAATTAGATTGGTCAAAATCTAAGAAAGTTTATTTTGTCTCTTGGTTGTCTCTCCCTTGCCTTTTAATATAATGACGCCTTGACAATGTTCCTTCTGAGCCGTAAATTCTGTACTTGACTGTAGGTTTCTCTCTCTCTCTCTCTCTCTCTCTCTTATTGATAGCGATTTTTTCTTGCACCCTTTCCAATATTTCTATTCTTTTAAAATGTCTTCTCACAAATTTTACGATTCTCATGTCCTCTCTGGATCACAAATTTCTGAAAAATATTGGTCAACACAGAGTAGCCTTTTGTTTCACATGAAGTTTATTTATAAGCAAATACATAAAACAGATATTTTACCCTGGAGGAAATGTCAGCGTTACTGGGGGGAAAAGTAACCAAAAATGGCGACAAACACACAGAAACATAGACTGGGCCATATGACTTCTCTAGATCATTGTTTTGAAGATGGACTGTTAAATCTTGGGCCAGACTGGAGGAGACACAAAACGTGACTTTTTGGTATTTTGTTTTACTGATTTGCTGCACTTATATCCTGCTTTTCATTCAATGAGTTCAAGGCAGGGTGTTATGGTTTCCTTCCTCCCAAGTTTTATTCACACAACAACTCTGTGAGGTAGGGCCGACTGAGAGTGAAAGTGGCTACTTTAAACTCATCTGGAGTTTCATGGCTCAGTGGGGGCTAGAATCCAGATCTCAGATGGCTCAGTCTATGCTTGGAATTTTTCACGCCAGAATTCAACATATTGGAAGTAGGGTTGATCTGTAGCTATAGGGGAAAATTTGGATCATCGTTGTAAGGGAGGAAAGGGTTCATCTTTTCTCTCTGGCCTTTTTGTTTGTTTGTTAAATTTTTTCTATGAAGATGCTATATGCTTTGGGTGGCTGGGGCTGATTTATGCCCCATACTGGAGGTCCTGATTAGGCTTGGAAAATCAAAATGAAGACAGTAGCCAACATTTATACAAAGGCAAAGGCTTTCGCGGTTGGAATCCATAGTTTTTTGGTGGGGTTTTCAGGCTCTGTGGCCATGTTCTGGAAGAGTTTATTCCTGACATTTAGAATCATAGAATCATAGAATCACAGAGTTGGAAGAGACCACAAGGGCCATCCAGTCCAACCCCCTGCCATGCAGGAACTCCAAATCAAAGCTTCCCTGACAGATGGCCATCCAGCCTCTGCTTAAAGACCCCTAAGGAAGGAGACTTTCGCCAGCATCTGTGGTTGGCAACTTCAGAAAACGCTGGCACAGAAAGAGAGTGGGGTATATATACTGTTGGTTGAGAGGAAGCATGTATATATTTTTTTGCAATTCAAAAACATACATAGAAAGAAAGAAATAAAACACAGGTTGAATGTTCCTTATCCAGAATACTGAAATCTAAAAGGCTTTTTTCCATGGGTGGTATAGGCCCTGTACACACCGCTAGAATGTGACATCCTGGCAGTGAGTTCAGGGCAAAAAAGGGCTGGGCGCCCAGACACTTGACGTCGCAGCTACATCACAACTGTGACGGACCGCCACACAGTGGATGTCGCAGCTGTGTAGCTGCGCCGCAGCACCCAGACAGCGCTGCGCAGAATTGACACTCTGTCGGGTTGCTGCTGTGTCACTGTGCAGCAAAAAGGGACGTCTGCAGATCACCTTTTTCAGGCGGTCTGTACAGCCCCTGAGATAGTGACATCTTTGCTTTCTGCACAAAATTATTTAAAATATTGTATAAAATTACCTTCAACCTTTGTATATAAGGCAGCGGTTCTCAACCTGGGGGTCAAACAACCCTTTCATAGGAATCGCCTAAGACCATCGGAAAATGCATATTTTAGTTAGTTATGAAGTAGCAATGAAAATAATGTTATGGTTGGGGGTCACCACAACATGAAGAACTGTATTAAAGGGCTGCGGCATTAGGAAGGTTGAGTACCACTGGTATAAGCTATATATCAGACATAAATGCATTTCATGTTTAGACTTGGGTCCAAGCTCCAAGAGATCTCATTATGTACACATATTTAAATACAGGTATTCCAACATCCTAAACACCTCTGGTCCCAAGTATTTCAGATAAGGGAGACTCAATCTGTAGTATATTTCCTGATCCAGATGATGATGATGATAATAATAATAATAATAATAATAATAATAATAATAATTTATTTATAGCCCGCCCCTCTGAACTGGCAATTGGGGCGGGGTACAACGTAGTTAAAAACAGCACAAGTTAAAATACAACAATCCCAATTCCCCTCATCCACCCCTGAAAATAGAATTAAATAGCTAAGAATTAAAACATAGTGCAAATAAAACATATAAAAGTAACTGCCCACAGCTGTGTGAAACAATTACGAAGGGGGGGGGGGAGGAACTAGGAGAAAGAGTCAGCAGTGGGTATGGAGCCGGGAAATTAAATGTTATCTGGGAAGGCCTGCCGGAAGAGATGCGTCTTTAAGGCTTTTCTAAAGCCGTCAACAGATGTAATAAGACGCATCTCATCCGGCAGGTCATTCCATAGCTTGGGGGCTATGGCTGAAAAGGCCCTCTGGGAGGTTTGTGTCAGTTTGGTCTTCAAGGGCTGTAACAGATTCCTCCCAGAGGACTGGAGTGTGCGGGGGGGGGGGGGAATCATACGGGGAGAGGCGGTCCCAGAGATAGGATGGACCCAAGTCATGAAGGGCTTTAAAGGTTAAAACCAACACCTTGTACTGGGCCCAGAAACTAATTGGCAGCCAGTGGAGAGCTTTAAGAACCGGTGTTATGTGCTTTCTCCTGGATGTTCCAGTTATTAACCTGGCTGCCATGTTTTGAACTAACTGCAGTTTCCGAGTTAGGCACAAGGGTAGCCCCATGTAGAGTACATTACAGTAGTCCAGGCGAGAGGTTACCAGAGCATGTACCACAGTTTCTAGGTCCCTCGTTTCCAGGAAAGGGCGCATCTGGCGTATCAGCTGAAGCTGATAACAGGCACTCCTGACCGTCGCATTCACCTGACTCGTCATGTGAAGCGACAAGTCGAGGAGAACCCCCAGACTGCAAACAGAGAAACTGGAGCAGGTCCAAAGGAGGGCAACTAAGATGGTGAAGGGTCTGGAAACCATGCCCTATGAGGAACGCCTTAGGGAACTGGGGATGTTCAGCCTGGAGAAGAGAAGGTTAAGAGGTGATATGATAGCCCTGTTTAAATATTTGAAGGGATGTCATATTGAGGAGGGAGCAAGCTTGTTTTCTGCTGCTGCAGAGACTAGGACGCGGAATAATGGATATAAACTGCAGGAAAAGAGATTCCACCTCAACATTAGGAGGAACTTCCTGACAGTAAGGGCTGTTCGACAGTGGAACACACTCCCTCGGAGCGTAGTGGAATCTCCTTCCTTGGAGGTCTTTAAACAGAGGCTGGATGGTCATCTGTCAGGGATGTTTTGATTTGGAGGTCCTGCATGGCAGGGGGTTGGACTAGATGGCCCTTGTGGTCTCTTCCAACTCTATGATTCTATGATTCTAACAGAGTCCTTCGAGGAGAGTGTGACTCCATCGAGGACTGGAAGCTATATTCCCAAACCTGGCTTCGGTCCCGAGACAGTGAGTACCTCCGTTTTATCTGGATTGAGCTTCAATTTGTTTTCCCTCATCCAGTCCATTACCGCCGCAAGACAGTCACTGAGAGGGGAGGCGCCATCTGAGGTCTGGGCCGACGATCTGGTCATAGAGAGGTATATCTAGTGTCATCAGCATACTGAAGACACTGAGCTCCATGCCTCCGAATGATCTTACCCAGCGGCTTCATATAAATGTTGAATAGCATCGGGGACAGGATGGCGCCCTGAGGGACACCACAATTAAGCTCGATTTTAGACGAGCAACTGTCCCCGAGCCTCACCCTTTGAGATCTTCCGGAGAGGAAGGATCAGAACCATCGAAGAGTGGTGCCTCCGATCCCTAACTCCCTCAGTCGATCTAAAAGGATGGAGTGATCTATAGTGTCAAAGGCCACTGAGAGATCCAAGAGCACCAGCAGGGTCACACTACCCCTGTCGATACTCAAGCGGAGGTCGTCGGTCAGAGCAACCATGGCTGTCTCAACTCCATATCCTGTCCTGAAGCCGGTTTGAAATGGATCTAGATAATCGGTTTCATCCAAGACAGCTTGGAGTTGGGAAGCGACAGCCTTCTTGATTACCTTGCTCAAAAAAGAGAGCAAGGAAACTGGTCTGTAGTTGTTCCTGTCCAGGGGGTCAAGAGAGGGCTTCTTCAGGAGAGGTTTAACAACCACCTCCTTTAGGCAAGATGGTAAAGAGCCCTCTCTAAGGGACGCATTGATTGTGTCCCGAAGGAATACTCTCAATGCGTCACCTCCCTGGACGACCAGCCAAGATGGATAAGGATCGAGAGGGCAAGTCGTTTTCCTCAAACTAGCAAGCAGCTTGTCCACGTCATCAGTACTCACCGATTGAAACTCATCCAATAAACTGATAACAACGGAGTTGCTGGACACCCCAGTTACGGACCCTGACAAAATATTGGCGTCCAGGTCGGCTCTTATCCGAGATATTTTATCTGGAAAGTGGGTGTTAAATGCTTCACAGCACGCTGTTGTGGGGTCCAGTAGGGGATTTGGCGCAGGGGGAACCCGCGTCAGCTCCCCTACCACCTTGAACAGTTCTGCCGGGCGGGACTCTGCAGATGCAATGCATGCAGAGCAGAAGGATCTCCGCGCTGCATGCAGAGCCTCCCGATAGGTGCGAAGATGCAACCTATGGCGAGTTCTGTCGGAGGAGAGTCAACTTTCCTCAACTTTTAAGTACTTCACCCCTCAAAGGGAAAAGTCAGTTATCACATAAACAGTATCATGACAGCCTCAGTCTGATCTCAGTAAGCCTTTACAAATATCATCCAGCTGATCTGGTGCATTATGCTTCTGTCTGTCTCTGCTAATGTTGCTAAGAAAAGGAAACTGTCATTTGGTGAAGCTGTCTCCTCATTCCAGTCCTTTCAAAGCTCTAATGGACTAGGACAGTTTCTCCATAAGCACAATATTTCATAGTCTATTCAGCTGAGATGCAAATGATAGATTTCTCAGAGACTTCTGGTTATCTCTCCTGGTTGGAATTTTTAAGATGTGTTCTTGGATTTTTTTCCCCAATGCATCCTTCTGTTTTTAAATAATGATGATGATGATAATGTTTATTTATTTTTTATTTTTATTCATTTAAAAAAACATACATAAACCAAACAAGAAAAAAGAAAAAGAACATAAAAAGTAACATATAAAAACAAACACATACATACACACCATTGTAAAAAGCCAAATTATCATAATTTTCCTTTAAGCTAATTATATTCCAAGATAATATCCTTATCCTTTTATTCTCCCGAGAACTTAGTTTCCATTATCTAATCAGAATTCTTTTACTGTAGTGCTGATTCCTCTAGTTTGCAAAAACTTTACATTTACTGTAAGTAATCATATATACAATCAATATGTATGCACTGGACAAATCAAATATAAACTACTCTAAAATAATTTAGTTACTTCTTTAAATATCTAATATTCATATTTCATTAAGTTTCTAATATAATACTTCATTAAGTGTCTAATGTTTAATCACCGTTCAGTAATTTTCTCTCTATATATATTTTGACACATGAGGGCTTTGAGAATGTCCATCTCCATAGACAGTTTTCTTAACCAATCATCCTCAGTTGGTATTTCGGGCCTTTTCCATAGCTTTGCATAGATTATCCTAGCAGAAGTGATCATATACAATACTAGACATCTACTCTTCTTTTCCAGTTCTTTGCTCATTTAAGAGGAACATAGAATCATAGAGTTGGAAGAGACCACAAGGGTCATCCAGTCCAACCATCCTGCCATGCAGGAACTCTCTATCAAAGCATACCACACAGATGACCGTCCAGTTTAAAGACCTCCAAGGAAGGAGACTCCGAGGGAGTGTGCTCCACTGTCGAACAGCCCTTACTGTCAGGAAGTTCCTCCTAATGTTGAGGTGGAATTTCTTTTCCTGGAGCTTGCATCCATTGTTCCGGGTCCTGTTCTCTGGAGCAGCAGAAAACAAGTTTGCTCCCTCCTCAATATGACATCCCTTCAACTATTTAAACAGGGCTATCATATCACCTCTTAACCTTCTCTTCTCCAGGCTAAACATCCCCAGATCCCTAAGACGTTCCTCATAGCAGGTCAAACTGTAATGATAATGTTTATTTACCAAAGGGCAGTACATCAGAACATATACAATCAAAAATGAATGCTAAAATACAACATTATAAAATACTAAAATAATATACCAATCTGCTAAAAACAAAATCCATCAGTCATTACCCATTTCAGCCACTTTAGGTACCCTCAGCCACTTAATCTGGCAAATCAAAGAGGAAGGTTTTCACCCCTTTACGAAAATTCAAAGCTATAGCTGTGTTAGCCTGTAGAATTCATATGTAGAGATCTTGTAGCACCCTTGAGACTAACTGAAACAAAGAAGTTAGCAGCATGAGCTTTCTTAGACTTCAGTCTCCTTCCTCAGATGCATATACCGTGTTTCCCTGAAAATAAGACAGTGTCTTATATTAATTTTTGCTCCCAAAGATGTGCTAGGTCTTATTTTGAGGGGATGTCTTATTTTTCCATGAAGAAGAATTCACATTTATTGTTAAACAAAAAATAATGAACATTTATTATATACTGTATATATATTTATATACAAAAACTTTCCTCGGTCTTACTTTCGGGGGAGGCCTTATATTTAGCAATTCAGCAAAACCTCTACTAGGTCTTATTTTATGGGGATGTCTTATTTTCAGGGAAACAGGGTAGTCATATCTATTGCATTTGAGGAAGTAGACTGAAGTCTACAAAACCTCATGCTGCCAACTTCTTTATTTCCTTTATGAAAATGGGTAAGATCCTCCTCCAGCCACAGCACAAAGGAAAAGTGTTCCCTTAATGCACAGCCAGATCCTGAAAGGCTCACAGCCTTGATAGAGCCATATGCGTTGGTGGAACCACCAATAATTCTTTGTCTGCAGATCTTAAAATTTCTAGATGTTACATACCAGGCTAGCCTGAGCTGCCAAATACTGGGGGAGGTTAAAGCGCAGGGCCTTAAATACTAGGACCAAAAGCTTATAATGAGCCCTGGCCTGAACTGATTTTTCCATGAAGCCTAAAAAAAATTACGTTGCACCATTCAACAACTTTATATAGATATAGAAATTGCAGGCTTTGCTAGCCCAGTATTGTCTAATCTCACAAGCAGCCTTTCCAGTCACTTTTAAGCCAAAGATAGCATAGGCAATGGTGAGAAATGATGGGAGTTGCAGTCCTATAACCTCTGGAGGCTCGCAAATTGCCCATCTCTTGTCTATACAGAAAATGATTTTAAAATATATACTTCTGAACCTGGCACAAACAGTTTGCTCTTTTTTGGCCAACTATGGCAGTTCAGATTGTAGGGTTGCAAAAAAGGGATATATTTATTCATCCTTCCTGGCAATAATAGAAGCACGACTTAATTCTCTGTAGCATCACTGACTGTTTCTATAGCAATTAGCATCATATGGGAAGCTTTATGCAACTGCCTTATTTTCTTAGTGAGTGTTCTTAACCTCAAAAAGCTGCCTCTTTTCATACATGCATAGCCAGTTTAGACAGGCAACGCTAAGGAATCTCCCATTGTCAATGAGATGATGCTTTGGTGTGGGAAGGAGGGTTTACATTTTTTCAGAACTGGGAAATGTTCTGACACAAGCCAGGCCTGCACAAAAGGGACAAGCTCCACTTGAAATCAAAACAGGATCCGACTGGTGGTGCAAAACCTAAGAAGGTGACAGAGTAGTTTTTAAATTGAACCCTAGGGGAAAGCTGACAGGAGATGGGAAGTGTCCAATTTATCTCCAGGGGATGAAAGTGAAAAGGTTTTCAATTGGAGACCGAGTGGAAATGGGTCATGAGAATACAATAAAACATGACTGCCAATCCAAGAGGCCTAAGCATCCAAGTGGGAAATTCACGCCTCAGAAATATCTGGGGAGGGAAGCTGGGTATAAGGGGGATTTCTATATGTTAAAAACCTCTGAGAGAAGTTTTAATGGAAAACATAGCTAGATAGAGGCCAACAATCATTTCAGTGCTGGCGACCGTTATCATTATTATTATACTAACTCAGAGGGAGTGAAGAATTGCTGGATTTGATCCCCTTCCCCACCACCATTCCCTTCTCCTTCTGTGTCGTTTCTCTTTATATTGTAAGCATGAGGGCAGGGGACCATCTAATGCTGGCTGTTGTTTGGCAGCGAGGCACTGTGTCGCGTAGTGATGTGGATAAAGGAGCAACCACCACCATGAAGGGATATCTCCTTTCACGAGTGTGTAAAACAGGGATGGGGGGGGGTCCTGCAGGACCCTAAAGAGCTGGACTCACCTGCTACACACCTCTCAACCCCTGGCTGCAATCCGGATAATTTTTTTTTTAATTTTTAAAATACGAAACACACCTAATGTAAGCAGTAACAAGAATGGAAGTTATAGTCCTCAGTGACAAATCAGAAATCAAACAACCATCAAATCCAGATGGATTCAAGCGTTCACCTGAGATTTCTAAAGGATGTTGATATTTTAAGTAAATGTAAGGCATGTCCCTAAGATCTGCCTCTGCACTAAAGCACCAAAAAATGAACAATACAACACTACAGTTTGAAAAGGGATCCAGGGGAGGTCCTGGAAACTACAGGCTTGTGTCTGGTCCAAGTTATTAGTTATTAAAGATAAAATCATCTATGCTTTCCATTTAAGCCAAACTGTACAACCAATCAAAGATGATGACTCCACGAAATGGGATACAGTGGTCCCCCGGGATACGAATCCCCCGGGCTACGAAAATCCCGGGATACGAAAGAGCGGGGGCCGGAAAAATGGCCCCGGCTTACGATCGTATCCCCGGGATACGAAAAAAGGCCGGCGGCCTCGGAGAGGAAGGGACGGCCCCGCGATGGCCGTCCCTTCTCCTCCGCCGGCGGCCTCGGAGAAGAAGGGACGGCCATCGCGGGGCCGTCCCTTCTTCTCCGAGGCCAAGCAAGGCACGATCCGATCGGATCGTGCCTTGCTTTCGTTAGGCGCCCAGGGCCAGCCTTGGCTGACTGGGGAACGAAGGTTCCCCAGTCAGCCAAGCCTGGCCCTGGGAGCCTAACGAAAGCAAGGCACGATCCGATCGGATCGTGCCTTGCTTTCTCTTCGGGGCGGAGGCCCAGAGGCTTGACAGGCTGGGGAAGGACAAGGGGCGGCCTTGGGTCCCTTCTCCTCCGAAGCTAGGCTTCGGAGGACAAGGGGCGGCCTTGGGTCCCTTCTCCTCCGAAGCTAGGCTTCGGAGAAGAAGGGGCGGCCTTGGGTCCCTTCTCCTCCGAAGCTAGGCTTCGGAGGACAAGGGGCGGCCTTGGGTCCCTTCTCCTCCGAAGCTAGGCTTCGGAGGACAAGGGGCGGCCTTGGGTCCCTTCTCCTCCGAAGCTAGGCTTCGGAGAAGAAGGGGCGGGCTTGGGTCCCTTCTCCTCCGAAGCTAGGCTTCGGAGGACAAGGGGCGGCCCAGGCTGGCTGCGGAACGTTCGCTTCCCCAGCCAGCCAGGCCTGGGCCTCCACGCCTATCGAAAGGAAGGCACGATCCCATGGATCGTGGCTTCCTTTCGTTAGGCTTGCCCCCCAAGCCCGGCTAGAGAAGGGAATCCTCCCTTCTCTAGCCGTGCTTGGGGGGCAAGCCCAGCTAGAGAAGGGAAGCTTCCCTTCTCTAGCCGGGCTTGCCCCCCAAACCTAACGAAAGCAAGGCACGATCCGATCGGATCGTGCCTTGCTTTCGCTTCGGGGCGGAGGCCTAGGCTTGACAGGCTGGGGAAGGTCCCCAGCCAGCCAAGCCTCTGGGCCTCTGGAAGGTCCCCAGCCAGCCAAGCCTCTGGGCCTCCGCCCCGAAGCGAAAGCAAGGCACGATCCGATCGGATCGTGCCTTGCTTTCGTTAGGCTTGGGGGGCAAGCCCGGCTAGAGAAGGGAAGCTTCCCTTCCCTAGCCGGGCTTGCCCCCCAAGCACGGCTAGAGAAGGGAGGATTCCCTTCTCTAGCCGGGCTTGGGGGGCAAGCCTAACGAAAGGAAGCCACGATCCATGGGATCGTGCCTTCCTTTCGATAGGCGTGGAGGCCCAGGCCTGGCTGGCTGGGGAAGCGAACGTTCTGCAGCCAGCCTGGGCCGCCCCTTGTCCTCCGAAGCCTAGCTTCGGAGGAGAAGGGACCCAAGGCCGCCCCTTCTTCTCCGAAGCCTAGCTTCGGAGGAGAAGGGACCCAAGGCCGCCCCTTGTCCTCCGAAGCCTAGCTTCGGAGGAGAAGGGACCCAAGGCCGCCCCTTCTTCTCCGAAGCCTAGCTTCGGAGGAGAAGGGACCCAAGGCCGCCCCTTGTCCTCCGAAGCCTAGCTTCGGAGGAGAAGGGACTCAAGCCTGGCTGGCTGGGGAAGCGAACGTTCCCCAGCCAGCCTGGGCCTCCGCGGGTGACGAATGGAAGGCCCGATCCACCGGATCGGACCTTCCTTTCCTCAGCCAGGAGGCCCCCGCCAGGCCAGGCTTCGGAGGGGAAGGGATTTCCCTTCCCCTCCGGCCGGCCGGAACGGATTACCTATTTCCTATTGGAAATAGGCCCCGGGTTACGAAATTTTCGGCTTACGAAAAAGGGGCCGGAACAAATTAATTTCGTAACCCGGGGGACCACTGTAGCTTGGAAACTGGCAAACTAAATTTGACAGAAGCTTTTTTTCCTTCATAATCAGACCAGAAAACACAAACTTAGGGCAATTATCAATCCTTTTCTTCATAATTCTCTCACAATTTAGAATAAATGGAAGCATGGCCTTGCTCCCGACCCTTCTCCCTTGAAACCTTTCTTCTTAGACACAAACCTTCCCAGAGATGGTCAGTTCCTCCCCGACAGAACCTGGAAACAGGAAGGCGTTTATTACGTTGCCGATCTATTTGCAGATGGAAAACATAAGTCTGATGTTTTAAAAATATCCTTCCAAACTAGAGACCTAACTTGGTTCCAAACGCACCAACTTACCTGCTTCATGTCGAGAAGAGACCCTGTTGGGGAACTCTCGCAGCCACTCACCCAATACGGGACTTTTTGTAAAAGAACTACAGCCCAGACTAAAGGAATACAGTCACATGAGGCCAGTCTGTCCATTCTTTCAGGCAATTGGAATTTAAAATTATCAATACCGGAATCCACAAGGACACACATATGGCCCTTGCCCCCATTTAAGTCTAGGTTATCAGCCATAAGGGAACACTTCCTCAAAACTATACACAGGTGGAACCTTACCTCCATCCTGTTATCAAAAACGATACTAAGTCTCCCAATGAGCTGCTGGAGAGGGTGCAAGGACACTGGCTTCTATATCCAATGGTTGGTTGAATGCCCTGAGATACAGGAGTTTTGATGCCTAGTTCTACACCAGATTTCATGTATTAACACACCAAACCCTGTATTTTTGTGTTTGTATTTTGTGTTTTTGTCTGGCCCTGATTTTACCCTTGGTGCTTATTGATATAAATGCCATACTTAAGTATAGAAAACGGATCACTGATGGAACCTATAGTTAATAGAAAGACATTCCACTACAATCAGACTTTGTAATGGACATTCAAAACAGGACACTTATGAGGGCTCTTTACTGAATTTGCAAACGAACCTTCACACCACCTCCAACCTCCAGACTCTCACAGCAACTTCTGGAAGGACACTTTACAACTCAGCGCAAAGACTGAACTGACTCCAGACGAACCCAATACACGGAATCCTGCAAACTAATGATCACTGAGGAACATTTCATCCTATGGTTATTGTTATATTTGTTATTATGTTGCACTGTAATGTTTGACTATCTTATATCTTATAAAGACTTGAAAATCAATAAAAACATTTTTTAAGATAAAATCATCAAGTATACACAGGGGTAAGATCAAATGGAAAAAAATCAACGTGGCTTCTGCGAAGGTAGGTCTTGTCTCACAAACCTTTTTAGAGGTCAATAAACACACGAACAACAGTGATGAAGTAGACAAAAGGCTCCTCCAGATGGGGCAAACAAGTTTGAGAATTTGCAAGATTTGCAGCTGTAGTTCATGCATGTTTTGTGTCTTAGATTATTTTCTGGCAATTCCCAGCACCAGTTGCAAGCTTTTACTCCCACTTTGACTGGGTTTCTTTTTAATTCTGACAGGTATCAAAACAGCATGTTCCCTTTTCTGCTCTCTTAGTAAAACTGCAGTTTTAGAACCCTAAAAATATATATATTTTTAAAAAACTATGTCCAGGGTGTTTGGTTTTTGGTTTGTTTGTTTGTTTTTTTAGGGTTTTTTTGGGGGGGGGGTTGTTTTGGGGTTTTTTTTCAAAGGGTGAGGAGTGCCATACAGCAGATCCAAGAAATCACTACAGTCTCCCAAAAGAATGGAATATGTGAACATGGAGGCAACAATGACCAGAAAGCCCAGAAGAGCTCCTGCTTCTTTGGACCAATTTGGATTTCTGCTTAGACTTCCAAAAGGGTTTTGATAAAATCCAAAGGCTCCTCAGCAAACTTAGCAGCCTTGGGATAAAAGAAGTCATCTTATGGATCAAAAACTTTAAAGAGGAACTAAAGAGTGAGAATAAATTATCACTTCCAGCAATGGAGGGATGCAAGGAGCAGAGTCCTTCACAGATCTGTATTGGGTAAGTGCTTGCTAACTTGTTCATAAGCTATCTGGGATGACTAGTCAGGGGACCATGTTTGCTAACAAACTAAAATATTTCTAACAAAAACAGATAACAAAGAGCTCCAAAATATTCCTTCTAATCTGGAAGAACGGGCAGTAAAAGAGCAAATGAGATTCAGTGTAAACAAGGGTAAAGTGACGCATATATATTTAGGGGGTCTCAGCTGGCTGTAACAGACCAAGAAAGGGATCTGAAGATTATGATAGGCTATGCCCTCAAATCCTTCAGATATGAAAATTGGGACACATATAGCAGAAAAATATCAGAGTGTAGTCAAAAGAGTGCAGCCAGGGAACAAGAGAACATAGTTTAGGAAGAACACCCAAAACTGTTTTAAGAAGAGAAACTTTGGAATTTATGTATTGGATTTAAGAAAAGCTGAAAAAATAAAATAAAAAAACAAATACCCCGAGCATTTCTCCCTCTGTGCATGCAAGCATACGGAATGGTTAACAATAACAGCCCTGGTGGCGCAGTGGTTCAATGTCTGTACTGCAGCCACTCACTCAAAACCATAAGGTGGCGAGTTCAAGACCAGCAAAGGGCTGAAGCTCGACTCAGGCTTGCATCCTTCCGAGGTCGCTAAAATGAGTACCCAGATTGTTGGGGGGCAAATAGCTTACAATTGTAAACCGCTTAGACATTCCTTAAGGGTATGAAGCGGTATATAAATGAAGCTGTTTGTTTGTTTTTGTTTTTAAACATAATATTATATTCTATATTAGTCTAACATCAAAACGACTTTTTCAGACCTGCTCAAATACAGTTGGCCTTTCAAATCTGTGGGCTTTGGATCTGCAAATTCAATCATCTGTGGATCATCACACCCCATATTATTAAACGGTGGCGACACGAATGTGGACCCGCTTTAAGCAGTGTAACAGGTAACAATTTCCCTTCTAAACACTAGAGCAGTAGGAACAAATTACTTTTAGAAAGTAACTTTTCCAGTGCCAATTCCATTCTCTCTTGTCCCAGGCTGCCAAAAACAGAAACTAGCGCTCTCTGAACAGTATTAGTTTTCCATTTAAGAGAGAAATGGGAGGCTAGATTAAGGTCACAAACAGCACCGCACTGACAGCCCAGTGAGCAATTGCACAAATGCTTTTTCATACCCCAACAGCAGCAGCAACAATCATTGAGATAAAAGAGTATTACCAGAGGTGAACATTACCTGTATGCATTTTTGGAAACAGGTCGAGGGTCAAACTTAAAGAAAAGAATGCACATGGGTAACTGATCAGGAAGGTGTGCTTCTTCTGAACAGGATCAGTGAAAGGTCATGCTGTGGCAGCCTGCAAACAAAACACATGCAATAAGGACCAATATGACCAAAATTCACACAAACACGCCCTCTAGTTCTCAAGTTCCTGCAATTCTCATTAGAAGTGCTCCGTACTGAAATTAACAGAGTGATTTTCCTAGTGACTCACGCACAAACATGCCTCTGTAAAGGCAGACCTTTTTCATTACCAAAACTGTTAACGTTTTAAACAGGGATTTCAAAATGTAGAATTTCAGGAGGAAAAGGAGGAAACAAACCCCACAAATTCCTTATCGCCATGCTCGCTTGCCTGCAGCTTATGCAAGTTGAGTCTCAAACGCAGAGGGAATGTTATGGTTATGGTTCATATTATGGTTTTCTCAAAACTAAGAAACCAGAGCAATCAGGTATGTGCCATCCTGACCTTCTGTCCCATTTTTTGTAAAACGTTAAAAGCCGGGGACTCATTTTACCAAAGGAGATGAGGATGACAATGCGTCACTGCCAAATCTCTTAAACCCCTTTATGCTAGGTGCCAAACAAAAAACAAAACAAACAGCTTCATTTATATAAGCTTCATACCCTTAAGGAGTGTCTAAGTGGTTTACAATTGTAAGCTATTTGCCCCCCAACAATCTGGGTACTCATTTTAGCGACCTCGGAAGGATGCAAGCCTGAGTCGAGCTTCAGCCCTTTGCTGGTCTTGAACTCGCCACCTTCTGGTTTTGAGTGAGTGGCTGCAGTACAGACATTGAACCACTGCGCCACCAGGGCTGTGCCACCCTTGCCACCGATGATGCGATGGCTTGGCAACTACCTCACCAGCTGCCACCCATAATGTAACAACAACCACTACTACTATCTCACTAGCTGATGTGTCCTGAATAACAGAAGGTCTTTTTCCTCTTGGTAGCGTTATAATTATGTTTGGGAGTGTTGATGATGTTATCGGTAAGCACACTTCAGGCAACTACTTGCTGAAACAAAGGAACGAATTGGGTTCACAAGCAAGGCTGAATCTTTCCTGCAGGATGCCATTCAAGCTTGATACGGTGTATAAAGTGCTCCAGGAGTTATGAAAAGTGTAACCGTTTCTTTCACTTGACGTTAGAAACGTTCCCTTATAGTTTTAGTTCCCACAGAACCTTTTATCTAGCCTCTTTTAACCCATCTGTGACACCAACAGCCACTCTAACTGAACTTCCTCAGTTTCCTAATATTTATTTCATTTGGTCTCTATTAGCTTTATCACACTAGGGGGCAAACAGGATTTAAACGAGAGTTAAATGAGAGTTAAACAGGAAATGCCCTATGTTTATCATAGGACATTTCCTGTTTAACTCTCGTTTAACTCTCATTTAAATCCTGTTTGCCCCCTAGTGTGATAAAGCAGCTGATGATATTAATAATCTCCACCGTCTCCTGGCTATATATATATATATATATATCCCACTGGATATTAACGCATATACTTTAATTCCGGACTCCCCTAGTCACTAACTTGGGTAACTAAACCCCTTCTAACTGCACCTCATAGCAGTCTCCCTCAGCCTCCTCAGCTGCTCTCTTATTTATGCCTGCTACTGGGATCATCCCGCACCTTTTCTAGTTTCATTCCCATTGGCTGGTCTCAGCGTTCTAAACTGCCTGTGTTCTCCACGCCGACGTACAAAAAGATGGAAGGCTGAGTCAACCTTGGAGCCCTGCAGGGATCGAACTCACAAACTTGTGGCTGCAGTGCCGGCACTTAAACACTGCGCCACCAGGGCTCCTTTGAGGCTGAGAGAATGTGACTTGCCCAAGGTTACCCAGTAGGTTTCTATGGCTGAGCAGAGATTTAAACCCTGGTCTGTTGGAGTCATAGGCGCTGTACAGATGGGTGGCATCCCTTTAGCGGCCAGATCGGTGCTGCAGAATCTGGCCTCTGGAGAGCACAAAAAGGATCCAGAAAAACCAGAGGTTTTTTGCGCCCTCTAAAGGGCATCGTAACCGCTACAGTGCAGCTTTGTAATGACCTTTAGATGCAGTGCCACAGCTAGATGCAGTGCCACAGCTGCACCATGATGCTGCGCGCCATCTAGAAGGGCACATGGTGTCATGACATGATGGGACAGACTCACAGCGTGCACCGTGGGACACTGCACCATGGCTCCGCCTACAGGCTGGCACAAAGTGCCAGTCTCTATCCCCCCTTAGTCCAGCACTTAAACCATTACATCATGCTGGCTCTCATAAATAAGTATTTAAAAAATAATATCCAACCAAAGTTTTGTGTTGCAGTTGAGAGTGCCTGAGAAATATGAATGGCAGAAGTTGTTTGTTGTTGGTTTTTTTCTCAGTACTTTCTAAATGTTCTTTAGGTGCATTTCCTAATACACAATTCCAAACCTATCAGTCTGTTTAAGGATTCTGGTCATGTTTTGATGGCATAACAAATGTTCTTTTACAAATCAGAACCTTGTGAAGCCTTTCAAATATTTTCTGTATTGCTGCACTGGGAATCGTAGCTGGTAATGAAACCACAACACCGTCTTACTTTTCCCTCCAGCTTGAAACAATGATTTGAATGTTAGTAACAGGATAGACAGATTTCTGTATTTTTCACAGCATACATATAGTAAGGATTTTCCAGAACGGAGAGATGGTAGTGTAGAAATGGTGGAAATTAAAATCAATAACTGAATTCCCTAACAGCTCTGAATAATTAACTTAACCTTGCCCTGGTGAGTGATGACCCAGAGGTTTTATTGAAAACAAATTAAATTATTTTTATGAGTCCAGGAACGCTGTTAAAACAATCTTTTCTCATTTCTATGAAACCGATTCTACTTTTAATTCAAGATCCATCTTTCATGGTACCTTGCCAAACCCTCTACCAACATCCCACATTTTAACTCCAGAAGGAGGAAGCCATTCTCCACAGAAGTTCATACTATTTTGCTCTTACCATTAAAAGCAGAGTACAGTGTTGCTAAGATTTTCACAATTAACAGCCTGCCAAAACAACAGCTTGTGGCTGTCAAGCTACAGCTGAGTTCATTATGGAAAACAGCCTACTGTCGCTGTTCAATTGCAAGTACTATGTATACTCCCAAGTTTTACCCTTGACTTATCCACGGGCCATGGCAAAATCCATAATTTTGGCCCCAAAACTTGGCGTCGACTTATATATGAGGTTGACTGATAGTCGAGTATATATGGTAAACTCCCTCAGTTCCCAACATCTTGCTAAGGATTTCTGCAGCTATGGGTAAAAAATAATCCAAAAATGGACCCAATGCATTTTGCAAGGACTAAGAATCCATAATTGCTTGGATTTCCTAAATTTCCTTTCAAGGACAGAACCAAGATCTTGGGAACATTTGTTTTTGAACTACAACTCGCAGACTCTCCTCCTATTCAACAGCTTTAGTTTAAAAACGTAATTTTTCCAAGCAGAACATGATCAGAACAAGGTTGTGTTTTTTTTTTAATCTGCCCCCAAAGCATCCCACATCTCTCCCAGCCCAGCAAATGCTCTTCCTTGGGGACTGGATGACCCTTCAGAAAAGTTGAGATAAGGTGTGGGGAGGTTGTCTTCTTCTGTGAATGGAGAAGTGACTTAGAATCTAATTTACCATGTAAACAGTGGGTTTTCTCTCTACTTTGAACGAGCTAAAGAAACAAATCCAGCTTTTTCTGCAGCACTTTCTCAGTCTGAGGGTCACTGCTGTTCACTTTCACATGAATACACTTCAGCCACAACATTAAACCAAGGAAATAGCTTTCACTTTTGTGGTGGCTCCACGGTTTTGGGACAATCCGTTGGAACTATAAGTTGTCTCTCCTTTGCAAAATTAAGAGAACATCTAATCTGTTTATTTAAATCAGCTTTTTCCTAACCAATTTTATCAACTGCTTTGTTATATTAGTTACCACTGTTTAATTTTAAGGTGCAGTATGGTTTTAATCAGGTGGTTACAGTTGGCCCTCCATTTCCAAATCCTTTATCCATGGATTCAACCATCCACGGTTTGAAAAAAAAAAATTAAATTCTAAAAGCAATTTTATATAAGAGACACCATTGTACAGAATGGGACTTGAGAGCTATGAATGTTGATGTCCTTGAGCGATTCCTGGAAACAAACACCACCGAATCCCAAGGGCCCAGTGTGCTTTATGATCATTCTTCTTCTCTTTTTATGATATTTTGTACACCATCTTGGAGGGAAATTGAAGCCTAACAGGTGGTCTAGAAATCAAGTAATGAATACTGTATATACTCATGTATAAGTCTAGAAATTTAGGTTAAAAAAACTGAACCCCAAAAAACTGAGTCAACTTATCCACGAGGTCAATCTAAGTACGTACTGTACTTTAACTCATATATATATGTATATATCCACCCATTCCCTGATGAAAGGCAAGAGTTTAATCTTTCCTAGAAGCATTGACCCCCTTCTACTCTCTCATCCATTCAAACTTTACAATTTAAATAGTAAAGTACAAATAGTTATGCCTGCTGTAATTTTGTGAGTTCATTGGCATTGTTTTCCTTTGCTTCAACCTTTTACATCTTTCATTACACGCCCCTAAGCATTACCCTCGACTTATCCACGGGTCATATCAAAATCCATAATTTTGGCCCCAAAACCTGCCCTCAACTTATATATGAGGCCGACTTATAGTCGAGTATATACGGTAAATCAAAGTGGATCAGCATTAATGCAAGAAAACATATACAAGAGTCTCAAGCACACACATTCTCCTATCATTTTTCCTCTCCCACTCCATTTTTCTGCCTCCCCAGCCTGGTTGAATTTTGCTTTTTGAGGTGAACAGGCAAATTATGGTTTGCATTTGCCTGGCCTATCAAGATCAGAAATAAGGATGAATTATGGTTTGCAGGACAAGCACAAAATAAGTTGCCTGTCTGGGACAAAGCAGAATCACCGGTAACAATTGTAGTAAAACCTCTTGATAGTAAAACCCCTCAAACTCTTTACTTTCCTCATGGTATTTTATTCTGAAGACTGCTTGGAAGGTGCTTTATTTCCTAATAAGCTCTCTACATGGCACAAGATTTGGAACTTTTTTTACATACCTGGGAGAGAAATGTGAGAAGTCTGTGTTGTGTTATAACATCTAAAAATGAGTAGTGTTGTTCCTAGGCTATGAGGAAAATGTCTGTTTTAAGGCCAATCTTTCCAAAGGCCGCTTGAAAGGTGCGTTGTCAATTCTACCAGAAATGGTTTGCTCCAGACCTCTGCACACTTTGTGTAAAACAAGCATCGCTGAAAACCTTAGTCAGCCAAACCCATTTTCATTTACTAAAAGGTTAGCCAGCTACTTAATGCACTGAAAAGAGTGTTAATTGTATAGTCCAGTTGATGAACTATCAAATGCATAAAATTAACTATTAAGAAAATGTATTCACAGAATAGTGTTCTGTGAAAAGAATACACACAGGCCTTGTTTTATTACTCCAAGATCAAGAACCATACTGTGCTACCATATACAGTAATAGATCTTCCTCAACCTGAGCTCCTGAGCAAAGGAGGGAGAACAAGCTCTCTTAGGAGTTTATCAGACGGGAGGAATTTCTCTCTATATCGAATGGAGCCAATTCGAATTCACATAAATTTGCTAGTTTAGAGAATTTACGTGAATTCTAATTGCGTTTGGAATGCGTTCAGAATGACTTGCCATTGCCCAAAAATGACTTGCCATTGCCCAAAATTGCATGAGATACTCTAATACACAATAACGTAAAACCCATGATTGCATTCGGAATTACTTCCCTTTTGTCCAAAATTGCATGAGATACACTCATACGCAATAACGTGAAACCCCATGATTGCGTTCAAATTGCCATTGGATTATACTTCCAATTTCCATCGTCTGATAAACTCCTTAGGAAGCTTCAGCCCCTGCACACATGTATTGGGCACTGCTGCCACCAACCCTCACGAAATGTTGCTCATTTTGAAGAGTGCATTGCCAGTAGGAAGAAAGCAATATCTCTTGTAGTTTGCTTCTGACCCTTCTTCTTCTTTTCCTTTGAGAGAAATGGAGGCATGAGTGCACTGAAGCCAGCTCAATCCAGAGCCTTCTTTTCCCTGAACCTGGGCAAAATGTGTGCCCAAATGGTCAAAGCATCAGATAGGATTAACAAAGAGGTATGCAAAAGAAGTTTTTTTTAAAAAAAAAAATTCTAACTAAAGAATATATGATCTGTATTTGCAGCTTTTATTACTAAGTTCTCTTTAGGAATCTCGAAGTCCTCCAGTGGAATTCTGCCAGGATGAAGTCGAAGGCTTTCATGGTCGGCATCCATGGGGTTTTTTTGGAGTTTTTCGGGCTCTGTGCCCATGTTCTAGAAGAGTTTATTCCTGACGTTTGTCAGCATCTGTGGCTAACATCTTCAGAGAAGATGAAGATGCCAGCCACATATGCTGGCGAAACATCAGAAATAAACTCTTCTAGAACATGGCCACGATGTCAGCCACAGATGCTGACAAAACGTAAGGAATAAACTCTTCTAGAACATGGCCACAGAGCCTGAAAAACTCCCCAACCCCCCCTAATTCTGCCAGAAGTTGACCATAGAGTTGTGCTGGTGAACTTATAACTTCCTAGAGAAAACCGTTCTCTAGGCATTTGTAGGTCCTCCAGCATGGCTCTATGATCAACCTCTGGCAATTGTTGACCACAGAGAATGAAAAAAGTTTCATTTGTGCTGGAAGCACTGACCCTCATCTACACTTTCATCCATCCAGCCTTACTATAAGCACAAATAGTTATGCCTGTAGGGGTTTTTTTTTTTTGGCCCCAAAACCTGTCCTTGACTTATACATGAGGTCGACTTACAGTCGAGTATATATGGTAAACCTATCTGGACTCCTTCCTACCCACACAGAATGCATCTTGTATTTTGTAATGTTGATTTTATTTGCTGTAATCCCACCTTGATCTGTAGGGAGAGGCAGGAATTACAAATAAAAATTATTATTATTATTATTATTATTATTATCATCATCATCATCTTAGGCCCTGGCTGGCACACCAACTAAAGGGATCGGGGAAGGAGTTACAGCCTCCACTGAGCTTCAGTGATTCCTTCAAAGGTGAAATGCCAGCTCTCATCACCACCTTTTTGTGTCTGCCACATGTGTTTTCCAGAAATGCCCCTTTTAAAAATCTTTGGCTCCAAAACTTCCAGATCCTTCCAAACTTTTAGAACTTGACCAACATTCCATTGGCAGAGGGTCTGTTGTCTGATCTCCCATAAATGGTTAAATCAACCTTATCCAACTTGTCATGGTGCACACACTATCGCTTGGCTACAGACGCAACGGTGGCAAGATCACAATGTCAGTCCCCTCATCCTTTGGAAGCATACAAAGTAATACCGGTAGCCAAGACAGACAGCTTCACTTCCCTCCCAAACACTCATCAACACAGAATAGCCAGCAACACGAACATCACTTATGATACCAAAGGACACGGTGGTGCTCTTTTATAGAAGTGTGGCTGACAAGTTTTACAGCAATTAAAATTAACAGGAATTCCTGAGGCATGTACAGCCAGGCACACCCAGGCCTTCATCTTCCACCAACAGAAGAAGATAAAACAAGTTTAAGGACAGATGTCAGGCATCTTTTATAAGCAGCGAGAGCATTTTGTCAAGTACCCTGCCAGCAAATTAATTGGATTAGTCAATCAAAAGAATGTGTTGACAGTTAATGGCTTGTAACCACTCATGAGGGTTGTTTCATCAGAGATTTCTGTCTCCATTGGCTGATTAAAATACGGAGTGGTGAAGTTTACTTCTGCAAGCACAAGTTAATTAGGTTCCAAGCATTAAAACTAAACCAGCTGTTGGTTGTCGCCCACTGCTTAAAGCAAGGCGCCTGGCGCAAACAACGGATCTTGGAGCTTTCAAAACAACAGCAAGGCAAGCACAGGTGTGCCTCTCACCTTTTACATTTTTGCCACACCCCACTCTGTGGCGTAGTGGTTTGGACGTTGGACTGTGACTCTGGAGACCACAGTTCAAATCTCGGCCCGGGCATGAAACCCACTGGGTGACCTTCGGCAAGTCACGTGCGCTCGGCCTCAGGGGAAGGCAATGGTAAACCTCCTCTGAACAAATCTTGCCAAGAAAACCCCAGGATAGGTTCACTCAGGGTTGCCATAAGTGGGAAACAACATGAAGGCACATATGAACAAACTGTCAGAAATGCCGTTTTCCCGGGGTGGTGGTGTTGACGTATCTGAACCACCATTTGCTGAGTGGTTTCTGCCCACCTCCACAAAAGAATCTTGTTCACGTTTTGTCACAGTAACGTGTGTCTTCACTGCCTTTCTCAAATCGTACTTTTTTCCTGTCCCATCTCTTTCATTTCTGTTTAATTTGGGGGGTAGACACACAATCCCACCTCGGCCACCATTTCTGCAGGGTCCCTAGGTCTTTGTGCCCACAAAATTGCTTGCGGTGGTAGGAAAACAAGCTTCCCGTGTTCCCCCACCATTTCTTCCACCTTTTTTTCACATCATGCAAAAGGAGAAGGTGGAAGAGGGCATGGAATAGTGGCACAATACCTTTTAACAGTCATACTAGGAACCATTCCTCCCCGTTGGGAAGGCTGCCTTGCAACACTGATCCTATGTGCTCTCATTATTGTCCAGTATCAGAAGTGGGGAAACTGCAGGCCAGATGGGCCCCTAGAGATGTTTTTAATCCCCACAGGCTTATCCAAAAAACCCGGAAAAGTTCCTGCTCCCCATTCACATAAAACCTCTGTGATCACTGATTCACTAAATAATGGCAAACTGCCACTCCTGAACTAACTTCCAGTTGCAGGTTTTGGCTGGTGGGGGCCATGATGGAGGCATACATATTGACTGCTCGAAGAGGTTCAGTTCAACAACAGCTGGGTATTTGACTGAAAAACTTCACAAATACATACACAAGAAGGAAGACTGTATCGCTTAAAGAGATAGTAGATTCAATATGGTTGGAGGCTTTCATGGCTGGCATCCATAGTTTTTTGTGGCTTTTTCAGGCTATGCGGCCATATTCTAGAAGGGTTTATTCCTAGCATCTGTGGCTGGCGTCTTCTGAAGATGCCAGCCAGAGATGCTGGTGAAATGTCAGGAATAACCTCTTCCAGTTCCATCAGGGCTTGCCTGAGGAAAGAGAGCCCTCCCTCCATACCAACTGCCATCCTCCGGCTTGGGAGGGAGAGAAGAGGCAGGCCCAGCTCCATCAGGGCTTGCCTGAAGAAAGAGAGCCTTCCCTCCATACCAACTGCCATCCTCCGGCTTGGGAGGGAGAGAAGAGGCAGGCCCAGCTCCATCAGGGCTTGCCTGAAGAAAGAGAGCCTTCCCTCCATACCAACTGCCATCCTCCGGCTTGGGAGGGGAGAGAAGAGGCAGGCCCAGCTCCATCAGGGCTTGCCTGAAGAAAGAGAGCCTTCCCTCCATACCAACTGCCATCCTCCGGCTGGGAGGGAGAGAAGAGGCAGGCCCAGCTCCATCAGGGCTTGCCTGAGGAAAGAGAGCCCTCCCTCCATACCAACTGCCATCCTCCGGCTGGGAGGGAGAGAAGAGGCAGGCCCAGCTCCATCAGGGCTTGCCTGAGGAAAGAGAGCCCTCCCTCCATACCAACTGCCATCCTCCGGCTTGGGAGGGAGAGAAGAGGCAGGCCCAGCTCCATCAGGGCTTGCCTGAGGAAAGAGAGCCCTCCCTCCATACCAACTGCCATCCTCCGGCTTGGGAGGGAGAGAAGAGGCAGGCCCAGTTCCATCAGGGCTTGCCTGAGGAAAGAGAACCCTTGTTTATCCACTTTTGTAAACCGCTTTGATCTTTTTTGGAAAGGCGGTATATAAATATATTATTATTATTATTATTATTATTATTATTCCAGAACATGGCCACATAGCCTGAAAAACCCACAAAATAACTATAGTAGATTCCATATCTCTACAAACAAGAAGAAAAGTTCATTTAAAACCTATTTTTGTCACTTACCAGCACAAGACTTGGGCTCCATTGAGACTCTGCCCCAAGGAACTGAGGGTTTAAAGTGTTTCAGAATTGGAGACAGCAGCTCCACCTAGTTCTGCAATGGTTTTAGTAAAAAGGTAGCTAAGGGATACAGACCATGCACACATCTTACGTAACCCCACATATCAGCCGCATCTCTCTCTCTCTCTCTCTTTTCTTACTTACCAATTGGACAGTAGTAAACCACAGGTGTTTTGTGCAGCCCAAGAAGTGACCCCAGTTTGCTCAACTCTGAGTTTAAGGTTATTAGTCCGCGAAAGACTCCCAGAAAGAGGAACTGGATTAGATTTGCACACAAAGGATTCAGGGTTTTGTTGACTGAAGAGAGTTCCCCCCCCCCCCAAACTGAACAGTTGATTCAAGGGAGGAGGAGGAAATCCGGTCAAAGGCCTAAGTAAGTTCTTCTTACTTGTTTTCGTGCATGCAGCTACTTTAAGGCCATAATCAAAAGAAACAGGAGGCATTCACCCTGCTAGTTTAAACAAGCGATTATCACATTTGTTAGCATATTTGTTAAGCAACCAGATAGATCAGTTTAAAACGGTTGGGAGGAAATCTGACTGCATGCTATATCTACAATAGACAAAAGGTAGATGCGCAATCTCTATTCATTTGCAGCAGTCAACATTGTGATTATTTCCTTGACACCCATACCCATTTTGCACCATAATTTTGAGTAGGAATGGCATCGTTTACCTCATCTCTGAAAGCAACTACAATTCTTTAAAAATTACTACAAAGCTCTAAAGTTGTTATTAATGAAGCTCCCTCAGCAGCAGTAGTTACAGAGAGACCAGACGAGAATAAGATATAAATCATAAAGTGATAGGTACATTAAGGCTGACATTTCCAATATTTTGCCTGTCTCACATCGTTGCTTCTCGTTATCACCCTTTGTTCCATATTTTATTTATTCTATGTGATTAACTTTATATGGATCTGTTAAAAACATGACAGCTTAACACTGTTATAATAATTGAAATCTATTCAGCGCCTTGATTTGCCAGTTTGTTGTTTGACAACAACAAAATACTCACTTAGCTGTTTCTGAATAGCAAAGTGTGCTGGAAAGCTCAGGCAAAACCAAAGAACAAGGCAGCGTTTGATTTTTAAGCTGTTGATGAGAAATAAAGGGGGGCAAAATGTACACAATGGCACTTTTACTGATGTGATCAAAGCCACCAAATATTAATTTTTAAAAGGTATTTGCTCACAGCACCTACTAAAACAAAGGCATATAGAAGTCTTTCACTCCTTATGTGCATCATAGGAAAACCACATTGTTATATGGCCAACACAGCTGTGAATGAAACAATATTTTAATTTGGATCATTCAAAACGAAACAAAAAAACAGCTTCATTTATATACCGCTTCATACCACCTAAGCAGTGTCTAAGCGGTTTACAACTGTGAGCTACTTCCCTCTAACAATCTGGGTACTCATTTTAGTGACCTCGGAAGGATGCAAGCCTGAGTCAAGCTTGAGCCTTTTTGCTGCTCTTGAACTCGCCACCTTATGGTTTTGAGTGAGTGGCTGCAGTACAGGCATTGAACCACTGCGCCACCAGGGCTCCTTATAAATTCTAATTTATCGCAGATAGGCTGTGCTACATTTTGTACCTTTTTAAAGTGCAACCCTACAGATGTTGTTGGACAGTAGTGTCTGTTAGTACTAGCCAGCACAGCAGCGGTGAAGAATGATGGCCTTTGTAGTCTAACAACATCTGGAGCCTATTTTCAAAGGAGGCTTATTTTCCAAGGTTTTGCTTTCAAAGCCGTAACACAAAACTCCTTTTCAAAAGCTATAGTACCATCTGTACCTTGACTCCTCTCCCATTGCAGGTCTACTTGTTTCCTAAGATATTTCACAGACAAATCTCATCATTTCAAATATGGTAAGGATTTGTTTGGGACATCACCATGGACTATGTGGCTATGTTCTGGAAGAGTTTACTCCTGATGTTTCGCCACTCTCTTCCATGCCAGCATTCTCTGAAGATGCCAGCCACAGATGATGGTGAAACATCAGGAGCAAACTCTTCCGGAACATGGTCACATAGCCCAAAAAAACCCTCAAAAAACTATGGAGGCCAGACGTGAAACCCTTTGATTTCACATTGGAGATTTATATTTTTGTTAGTGTTTTATCTGATTTCTTGTATACTATCTCGTGCCTCCTGCAAAAAGGCAATATAAAAATACTACAAATAAAGACATAAATAACTATCTGTAAGCTTTCCCAGATGGATCACTGAATTACTATAAAGCCCAACAGTTTCATTCATGAACCATCATTTCTTCTTTTATATTACATATATGTGGCGCTGGTAACTCTCCTTTTCTGCTCTTCCTCCCCCTGTGTTTTTAGGACATAATATGGCTGCTACAATGGCTTGAACCCTTAGATTAGTCCCACGTGAAGTAAACCCACTGTTTCGAGTGCTGAATGGTGAATCACCATGTACATAAATTCCACTCAATCTATTCTAGTTGGGATTACAAATAAGATTTAGCCCATTAATATCTATTCTATTATTGCAGCTAGGACCAACAGGCCATTTGGCTCTTCCTCTACCAGCATTGTTTCCTCTGCAGCTTTTCTTCCTGGTCAGCAAGTAGCACACAATTTTGATACCTGAATTTTCTCCTCGGCATTTCCTTTTGTAGTGTGTATTCAGAACTGCATCAAATTACAATGCCCAAGAAAGAGTGAGACAGAGAGAGCAGTTCAAGTTTGCTGTCGGTCATCACAAAGCAAAGGAAAACAGAAATAAACAAGATATTACAAGCAGAAAAAGTAAAGATTAAACACATTCAATAAAAGCAAAAATGCAATCTGGGGCTGCCGGCCAAGCGATGATAAATATTCCACAGTCCTCTCTCTTACTTATGTTGATAACTGTTACATCAGAATAGCATTTACAATAAGAAAACATCTCTTGCTATCATTATGAAAACCTTCCTGGGTCTTGGCTGGAGCCAATAAGGAAGCAATAGCTCTTCTTGTTGGAGATTATTGCACAAGGGTAGAAAAGTGAAATCGAAGCAGGATAGTAGCATCCATGAGGGAATCTTATCAGACAAATGTTGTGACTGACTTGCATAACATTACTTGATAAAGTAATGGGTACAACTTTGTGTGACACGTAGCTCAGCAATGCAAGGATTCCCCGGCCCTTATCCATGTTAACAAGACAGGTTATGGATCCAACCTATTGACCAGAAGAATGAAGTAAGAATGTTCATTACTGTTCACGGTAGTAATGGAACTGCTGGCAAATGTTATTAAAACCAAACATAAAAGGTCTATTAATAGGGAGACTCGTGTGTTTGGGATTCATGCAGATGATGTTCTGCTTTATTTGACGAAAACTCAACCAGCTGTTATTGTTCTTGTCATATGCCTTCAAATCCTTTCCAAAGTATGGAGACTCTAAGGTGAACTTATCATGGGGGTTTCTTGGCAGGATTTGTTCAGAGGGGGCTTGCTATTACCTTCTGCTGAGGTTGAGGGTGTGTGTTGTGTGCAAGGTTGCCAGTGGGCTTCTGTGGCATAGTGGGGATTTGAACCCTGCTCTCTAGAGTCATAGTCCAGTGCTCAATCCACTACACCATGCTGGCTCTGAAAAGAGTACTGGCTTGTTTTGAAATTTATGCTGTTCTCAAAATGGAATCTAAATGTTCTATATGCCTTAATATACCACTTGCAGTACAAAAGGAATGCCAGAAATGAGCAGGCTTTGTCTTGTGCCATTCCAGTTTCAAACATCTAAAACAGACATTTTATAAAATTTGAAACAGATAGCCTCCAGTTAATAACCTGGTTATTTAGTAGTTCAGAAGAAAAGCTGAAAGGTTGAATGTGAAGCCAAAGGCTTTCACGGCCAGCATCCATAGTTTCTTGTGGCTTTTTTGGGCTATGTGGCTGTGCTCTAGAAGAATTTGTTCTGAATTTATTAATTTACTCTGATGATGCCAGCCACAGATGCAGGCGACACATCAGGAATAAATTCTTCTAGAACATGGCCACATAGCTCCACAAAAAACCACGAAGGTTGGCCCACACTTAAATTAATGCTGCTTAGAACGCTTGTTATGTCTAAGCTTTTTTGTTTTGTTTTCAACAAATCCAATATATCCAACAAAAGCTTACTAACTGGAAAAAACTATGGAATACTGAGTTATGTTACACTACATGCCAGATGAAGGCTTCGTTCACACTGGAGAAATAAACCGGTTTAAGTGCCATGGCTCAATGCTGTGAAATTCTGGGAATTGTAGTTTGTTGCGGAGCTCCGCTCTGGGCCCCACAACAAACTACAATTCCCAGAATTTCACAGCATTGAGCCATGGCAATTAAACCGGTTTATTTCTCCAGTGTGAACGAAGCCGAAGTATCTGATACAAATAAGCTGGGATGGTGAGAAGGAAAGAAAGATCTCAACAGTCAGCTAACAAGGCATTCCTGTTCTTATTAGTGAACGATAATAAAGTGGAAACCACTTCCTTGCTGCTTCTTTAAGATCCTGGCACCCAGGGGTCAAGTTGTTACCTCCTTTCTTCTGTCCTCTTTGTAAAAAACAAAGGGACATTTAGGATAGGTGATCTATTCTAAAACTGGAGGCTAGTCTCAAAGAGGCTACACTCCAAGAAGTGCAAATTATATAGGTGACAAAGGTAGAAATCCTTTCATCTACCAAGGAAACCAAGGAGTGATAATATTCTTTACTGCCTTGGAGAATCTCTGTATTGGCCCGTCTAACACCACTGTGGCTCTATAGCTGGTTCTTAGACTAACCTTTTAATTAGTCTGGCTTCGAGATCATGTGGTAAAGTGACCTCTAGGTAAAACTCTCACATAGTCCCAGGCCTGGTTCTCCCCATGTTCAAATCCCAAAACACACTGAAGAAGGAAAAACGTTGAAAGTCGCACAAAAACGGACATTGGTACTTACCCGTGATATGTCCATTTCCAGTAGATAAGAGCCCCACATCCTGTAATTTGGGTTATGCTCCTTCCACTCACTCCAATAGGCAGGGCTGAAACTTGAGACCTTCTGGTGACTCCCACATGGGTGGAGCTAACCCTGGAAGGCCAGTCGTACAAAAGCCAAATGCTCCAGAAAAACATAACAATTTAGCTGCATATCAAACTATACAGGATTGGACAGTGACTGAGACGGACCATGAGCAAACTCACTTGCTCCCCATAGGAAAGAACTATGTGGATTATGAGACATCCCAATGCCAGCACCCCTGAGGGTGGGCCAGGATGTGGGGCTCTTATCTACTGGAAATGGACATATCACGGGTAAGTACCAATGTCCGTTTTCCCAGTAGATAAGACCCCCACATCCTGTAATTTGGGATTTACCAAAGCCGATCTAACCAGGGTGGGTGGTGCTGGCCCTTCAGTTACATAGGTTTAAGCACCTGCTGCAAGACCCTGCTGAAAAACAGCAGTCTCAGCCAAGCCAAGCTGTCAAACCAGTGAAGCCTAATAAGAGTGTATGATGGTTTCAATGTGGCCACCCTAATGGTCTTTGCTATAGGACCTATGATAGCTAGAGGTGCAATGCACCTGCACTCCTTGGTATGAGTGATTTGGTTTCTGGTGGTAACCTCCCAAGGATCCAGGGCCAGGAGTAATGAGGGCATGATCCACTTGCTAGGCATGGAGGCTGATGCCTTCTTGCCCAAAGCACAGGGCTAAAGGAAAACAAAGTGGAGTGTCAGAGGTACACAGCTGTTTCTCCTCTATGGGTGGCTGGTTCCCCAGCATGGTGTATGTTTTACATTCTTTCCAGTGACTGGGAGAATGAAGAAGGCGACGGAATATGATTCTGAACCCTGAGGTTACAGCTATTATATTATTAACCTTAGTTTTTGTAGTGCTGAAAATTTACATAGCACTGTATGTAAAATCTTGTTAATTAAAGCCCACCCTAAGGATGGGGTCTGGGTCTGATTCTGTCTGAATTGCCATCGGGGCAGTTCTAATAACATTTAGCTGCTAGTGTGATAGCAGGACCCCAGGCTCTGATCCCCTCTGTGCCAATGGGGGAACAACCAGGAGGGGCCCCAACCAGGTAACCGGTTTAGAGAGATCTCCCTTAGGAACTATGACCGTTAGCACCCTCTGGACCATGTATAAATCCTAGAAGAGAAATGGTGTTGTGTAGCAAGGCAAGCAACAAGTCATCTGAGGGACTTGGGATGGAGATGGGATGCTATCCCACCTCGGCCCCTTGTGTGTGTCACAACAGTGAGGTTATAAGTGAAGTCTGAACATGGCTGTGGTGAATTACAAAAGGAGAAGACTGAGGTTTTCATGGAGTCCTGAAGGACATCAATGCCAATTTATGTGTTATAGACCAGAATATCTGGACTGAGGAAATAGCAACTGTTTCCATTATATTCTGAGAATTAACAGCAGCAGGTCTGGTCGAGGGGCTGCCACTGTATGGCACTATATACCAATACCAACTAGTATTGGTGTGGAGAGATGGAGAGGGATCAGGCTCACCTTGAGACTGGGAAGAATGTCAGGCATGGGAGCCCTTTCTTCCATGGCCAAACCCATTTCCCCTTACTGGTCAGTCTAGGGGAAAAAATAGAAGCTAGTGATCCCAACAGGGAGAAGGATCTCCAGTTAAGCCCCCAGGGGTAAACATGGTGGATTTCATGATCAATCAGCATGGAACCTGATCCGATACGGGCCTATGTCAGCTTCCACCCTATCCCTGATCACCTGGTCAATTGGTTATAGCCATTAAGGCGATGTTAAGGTGATTTAGCTTGACACAATGAAGACTTACCACTCTGAAAGAGGAGTGTTCATGTCTGACCACCAACTTATATTTCAGAACAGTGTGCAGTTTTCCCCTGGAACATCTGTGCACCTGTGTAAAATTAGACTATTTCCATGGTTAGGCAAGGGGGTTAACCTTTATGTTGAAGACACTGGTGAGTCCATGCAGATGCATGGATGCACTCAGTTAGCAAGGCCTGCTGTCAGGATTAAGTCTGATTTCATCCACGAAAGATATTGTCTGGAGGATTAAAAAACCTTCTAAATTCATGCAGCAGACTATCATCAACCTATAGGAAGGCTGAGGGCTCTCTCCACTGAATGAACCACTGATTAAAGAGTCAAGGAAGATAACAGAACATTGGCAAGGTCTCTGCTATCTGCTATCCAATTTCGAGGAGAGGAATTTCTCCACAAAAGATCTGTCAAAGAAAAACAAACTTCAATTTTAAAGAGTAGTGTGGGCCCTTGGTATCTGCTGGAGATTGTTCATAAGCCCTTGCATGGATACCAAATCCATGGAAGCTCATATCCCATAAAATATAATGTCACAGTAAACAGGAGTCCATTATATAAAACAGTAAAATCATGGTTCTTGTTCTTAGGGTTTTGTTGTTGTTGTATATATATATACATACACACACACCCCTACAAGCTGTGGGTATACAGAGGGCTGCCCACCCACAAAGGGGCTAACCTTGTAACAATAGTATGCAAAGGGATCTTGTAGCACCCTGAGACTAACTGAAAGAAGAGATTGGTAAACCATGTAACAAAAGGAACCAGCTGAATGGCAAGTCCATCAGCAGGCATTCTTAATTAAAATGTAACTCTTTAGACTAGTTAACAGGTAATAGTGGTATTCTTCTTTCTGGCAGACCCCTCAGGGCTCCATAGGATTGTCTGAATGGAATTTGAAGCAACCCCTTAGTAGAAAAACCTGTTTTATTGTTTCAAATACTCATGGGGGGAAAAAGGGGGGGGGGGGATGGAGAGGAAGTTGTTTGTCTCCAATTAAAATCTCTCCTTAACCCCTTGAATTACAGCCAACCTTTTCAAGGAGCTGTATTTTTATTTTTAAATTTCCTTTAACAGACATCTCTCCTCTGAAAGAAGGGATGGAGAGGGGAGCCAGGTGTCTCCTGAGGATAGCTAATGGTCCCTGTGTTTATTGCAGGAACTTGGACCCCCTCTTTCGCCCCTAAAGGGGGAAGGGCTTGGCTGGTCACCTTAATCCAATATATATCTATCACTTCATCTGAGATGATCTTCTCAAAGATCCTCAAATGTGTGTAAGCTTTAGAGATCAACTCAATGACCAGAGGAGGGAAGTATCTTTCTCTCTTGCTTGAGTCCCCCTGCTTATTAAACTCTAAACAAATCTGTATAGATAAAGCCTATGCTCTCATTGAGAAAAGCTAAGGCTGATACCAGTTTGCACAAGGGAGATGATGATGATGATGATGATGATGATGATGATGATGATGTATGTGTTCCACTCTTTTCCCAGCAGTGGAACTCAGAGCGACTTCACAACCTTAAAAACAGTACAATTAAAAACATTAACAAATTATTCAACATCTCCACCTGTCCTCAGAATAGAACCATGTGCTCCTCTTGTGCTTTAGGCTGCCCCAGCTAAGGCAAAGTGAACTCTGGCCTTAATGGAGATAAGAATGGAGGCCTCTGAGGAGGGAAGAAAAGTCATCATGTGGCTTTTATGGCTACCCCCTCCCTGCAGAATTAGTTTCCAGGCACCTTTTCTGCTCTGGTAAAACAGGCAAAAAGGGAAGGGGGGATGACCAGAAACAGAACAACTCTGAGAAGGAAGAAATATAGTTGCATATGGCCTGTAGTCTTATTTTTGAAACAGACAAAACTCCAAGATGAGGTTTAGAAGCTTAGCCCTTTCAGTCTCAGGCTCCATTATAGGGGCTGGCTTGTTCCTCAACTCCCTTCCCCTTTGCATAGGTGAACTGGGAGGAGCACATAGGGCTGCTGTGGGACATGGCACCCCATTTCCTTGAGATATGCCTGGATCCTGAGAAAGGGCCATCTCTGACAGAAAGGGCCTCAAGAGTGCCACAGTTTGGGGCAGCCTAACACCATAGAGGGTGAAGGGGACTCTCAAGTCTTCCCCCTCCCCCCCCCCTTTTTTTTTAAAGGAGGGAATGCATGAGGATTTGTATCCATGTATTCTCTCAGCAAAACCTTGAATCACAGAATCCTAAAGTTGGAAGGGACCCCAAGGGGCATCTAGTCCAACCCCCTGCCATGCAGGAACACTCAATCAAAGCACACCCAACATATGGCCATTCAGCCTCCGTTTAGAGATGGTTGGCAGAGGCCATGTTCCCTCTGGTGAGGGCAAGAGGCCATTTTCTACTTTCATTGTGGGATGCTCTGTGGCAGCCAAAAAAGCCCATTTTAGAGTTGCAAGCATCAGCCCCTGCTGGGCCCCATCTAGCTTACCTTAAAGCCATGAGGCCAAGATGGCAGTTGTATATCCAACTCAGGGAGAGATGGGATACAAATAAATATATTATTATTATGTGCCCAAGGAGGAGTCCTCTGCCTCTTTCCACACATTTCATTATAAGAATTCAATGTGCCAGAGCCCTGGCAACATCACCATGTGATTCCCAGGCTGCAACAGGATCTCCCACATCTGTTGGGATCCTGGGTGCCACTGGGACCAGGAATGGGAAGGAAGGGAAGGAAGGGGAGACCCCTCATCTGCCCTCCTGGCAGAGTCCCAAGCCTTATGCTAGGCATAGTGCCTGCAGTGGCCAATGGCATTAGATCCGGGAAAGGTTCCTTGCTGGCTGCAGAGAGGGCCCATGGTACTCACCCCTTATCCTGTGTCTTCTGGCTGGCTTGCCTCTCTGACCTTGGCACTGCTTCAGGCTGGGCAGAGGTGATGCAGAGAAACTCTTTCCCATAGCATTGGCTGGCCTCTCCTCTGAACCCAGACCCTCAACGGGTTGGGCAGGGATGCTGAGAGGGGAAGTTTCCATAACTTCTAGCCAAATGCCTCTCTGATCCGTGGCCCTAAAAGGGCTTGGCAGAGGAGATGGGGAGAAGCTCTTTCCCATAGCATTGGCTGGCCTCTCCTCTGAACTCAGACCCTCAACGGGTTGGGCAGAGATGCTGAGAGGGGAAGTTTCCATAACTTCTAGCCAGATGCCTCTCTGATCCGTGGCCCTGAAAGGGCTGGGCAGAGGAGATGGGGAGAAACTCTTTCCCATAGCATTGGCCAGCCACTCCTCTGAACCCAGACCCTCAACGGGTTGGGCAGAGACACTGAGGAGGGAAGTTTCCATAACTTCTGGCCAGATGCCTCTCTGATCCGTGGCCCTAAAAGGGCTGGGCAGAGGAGATGGGGAGAAACAGAGACATGGAGGGGAAAACCCTCACCATCTGTTCCCATGGCTCCCATGTGCTGCAAGGCTGTCTGCTGAAATCTCCTGTGCTCCCCCATGAAAGGGGGCAGCTTTGGAGAGGGAGAGTCATTGGCAAAGCCAAGACATTTCTCCAATCCTGGGAGCCCTTGCCATATTAAATCTTCCTCCATGCTTCCAAGGCACCAAGAAAAAGGATTAAAGCAGCTGTAGTGAAGAAGTTGCAGAGCAACAGCAAACACATCCTACTGGAGTGATAGGCAGGACAAGACTGGCCTTCCAGGGTTAGCTCCACCCATGTGGGAGTCACCAGAAGGTCTCAAGTTTCAGCCCTGCCTATTGGAGTGAGTGGAAGGAGCATAACCCAAATTACAGGATGTGGGGGTCTTATCTACTGGGAAATTAAGAACCAAGTAAAACACCTTCAAACATCTTATTTGGGGGACCGCGCTCCGCTCTGGGCCCCACAACAAACTACAATTCCCAGAATTTCACAGCATTGAGCCATGGCAATTAAACCGGTTTATTTCTCCAGTGTGAACGAAGCCGAAGTATCTGATACAAATAAGCTGGGATGGTGAGAAGGAAAGAAAGATCTCAACAGTCAGCTAACAAGGCATTCCTGTTCTTATTAGTGAACGATAATAAAGTGGAAACCACTTCCTTGCTGCTTCTTTAAGATCCTGGCACCCAGGGGTCAAGTTGTTACCTCCTTTCTTCTGTCCTCTTTGTAAAAAACAAAGGGACATTTAGGATAGGTGATCTATTCTAAAACTGGAGGCTAGTCTCAAAGAGGCTACACTCCAAGAAGTGCAAATTATATAGGTGACAAAGGTAGAAATCCTTTCATCTACCAAGGAAACCAAGGAGTGATAATATTCTTTACTGCCTTGGAGAATCTCTGTATTGGCCCGTCTAACACCACTGTGGCTCTATAGCTGGTTCTTAGACTAACCTTTTAATTAGTCTGGCTTCGAGATCATGTGGTAAAGTGACCTCTAGGTAAAACTCTCACATAGTCCCAGGCCTGGTTCTCCCCATGTTCAAATCCCAAAACACACTGAAGAA
The DNA here is from genome assembly GCA_034509955.1 of Urosaurus nigricauda. Lineage (NCBI taxonomy): Eukaryota > Metazoa > Chordata > Lepidosauria > Squamata > Phrynosomatidae > Urosaurus > Urosaurus nigricauda. The sequence continues at coordinate 19,322,864 of JAOEGL010000014.1, read as the reverse complement.
GGAAAAACGTTGAAAGTCGCACAAAATTAAGAACCAAGTAAAACACCTTCAAACATCTTATTTGGGGGACCGAGTGGAGTATGATCTCAAACACGGCAGCCAGTAGCATTACTGTTGCTGGTAAATCCTGCCAAAAATGGATCAGTACGACTCAGTGGCAATATCTCCCTTCAGCCACTGCAAGGATTGAAATAGCGAAGCAATGGAAGACCTTGGACTGAACAGTAGCCCTTGGATAAAGAATCTGGCAAATTGTCTCAGTGGAGGAATGAACTTACACAATTCAAGCTGTGAAAAAACAAGAGACAAAGCACAAATGTTGTGAGGTTTGGGTGCTGTCTATTCAGTTGCTAAATGCTGATTTATCCATCAACGATCCCCCCCGTACTACATGTTTTCTGGAAAGATGCGCTTTGACAGTTTATCTCAGTATATCCTATGGCTTAGGAATGATTTCACCAGGCACCAGGGTTAATCCCTGACGATAGAAATAACAGTTAGCTCAGTCTGTTTCTTATTCTGTTGGTTTCCTTTCCTAAGTTGCATTTTCAAGACAAAATTACATAACATTAAAAAATTTGCAAACAATAATTATAGGCACTATTTCGTGTACATTTGGAAGCCTAGCTACAGCTACAAGCTGTAGGGCATGAACTGATAGCACATTTTAAGCAAACAGTAGGCAATAGCAGTGATTAATAAAGGAGCCAATAATACATTGGTCTTCTGCTGGTGGTTCATGACCCACAATTGGGATACACAATGAACTCAGTGCTGCTGCTGCTGCTGCTATGCCACCATCACAATTACTCCCCACACTTTCAGTTACAAAGGTAGTGGGTGTGAAAGGAAAGGGATCATAATTCCATAGTGAAGGTACACTTTGACTCCAAAAGTTCAACCTCTGGCATCTCCAGGTGAAACAGGAGTGGAGAACCTTGGCCTTCCAGGTGTATGGCCCTATTAACTCCCATAGTCCTCAACTAGCATGTCACTGAAACATTTCGTCCAAACCATCTGGAGAGTCACCACAAATTAAGAACCAAGTAACTTTTTATGGAGGGGAAATTCTGCCTGACCAAGACTTACAAGAGCCACTGAAGTCAAAACAGACTACCCTTGTCCCTCCAATTTGCAGCGTTGACTTTTGCGGACTTGATTACTCATAAATTTTATTAATAGGTTCTCTGTAGGAATATCTAGGTCCTCCAGTGCAACTCTATGGTCAACTTGAACCAAAAGTCCCACTGAAGGACCTAGAGATTCCCAGAGATAATGCTTCTCTAGCTATTTGTAGCTTCTCCAGCACAATTCTGTAGTCAATGTCTGGCAGATGTTGACCACAGAGTTCCACTGGAGGACCTAAAGATTCCTGGAGAGGTGTTCTCTCAGGTAAAAACAACAGCTTGAATTTTGCCCCTAACCCCAACAAATGTGGAGGGAAGAGTGTACAAGGCCAGAGAAGTAGTAAAACCAAGCATAAGTCAGCTTCGACAGATTTATTGAATATCTTGTAATGCCATTGGTCTATGTAGTTCCTCCACCAAGGCAGCAACTATTTCAAACTGTCACAGTATTCATACATGGCCAATGCATCAGTTGGTGATCATCTTTCTGATTATAGGAGGAGACACTTAAAATAGCAATTTAAATAGTGGTTTCCAAGTGGCCTGTTGGGATTTAGCTAAAAGTTTGACATTACTACTTTTAAAGTATCAAAATATTACTCCAGAAATTAAATTAACTATTAACTAGTTGTATCAACACATTAAAATACGGTGCAACATTCCAGATCTCATCTCATCACTGAAATTCTCAACACTGGATATCCAGCACCACAAAATGGGCACCCAACAATACAGCCTGAGTTTTGTACAAAATTCCTAACTAGGAGAACGAACACGTATGTTGCTAGAGTGCTACAAATGGAAGAAAATGTTTGAGAACAGTTGAATTATTCAAGCCCAGAAACAGATGGTCTAAAGCAATGTTATGTTTTAGAGTTTTTGGAAAATTTAGTAACAGATATCACTTGTATTGATGCCACAATCCATCTCACTAAAACAATCATCCAACCGCATTAATTTCCCTTCTCTTTAGTGAATAAGAATAAAAATGTGAAACAATTCATCGTTGCTTTATTAGTCCTATGATGGCTTTCTTCCAATGAGGTCAAGGCTTCTTCCTCCTCCCCGCTTTATTTCACAACATCTTACAAAACACAGAAGGCTGAGAATAACTTGCCCAAGATTACCCATTTGAGTTCCATGGCTCAGGAGGAATTCCAGCCTCAGTCTTCACACCACAGTCCAATACACTAACTACTCTCCTTTATTGGCTGTATTCATGCTTTATAATTCCCAAAATTATGTATTGATTGTGCTGATGATGGTTTATTTAAATAGTTCAGAAAACATTTTCAGCTTGTGATACAAACACGAACGTTAAGCCCCAAAACACAGTTACAGCAAGCTTACGGAGGCTGCTTAAACCCTTGCATTTAAAATGTAGATTGCTCTCATGATGAGCCAACATGGCACAGTGGTTTGTGTGTCAGACTAGGACACTGGCAAGCCCGGGTTTGAATCCTCACTCATACATGGAAGCCTACAAGGTGACCTTGGGCAAGTCACTGTCACACTCTCTTGGCTTCAGAGAAAGGCAAGGGCAAACCTCCTCTGAACAAATTCTACTAAGAAAACCCCATGATAAGGTCGCTATAAGTCACAGATGACTAGAAGACAAACAATAACGCTATTATGACTCCCACTAAATACCAAAGAACTAGAGATAGCAGGCCCATTTGGCCAAGATTATAAAAGCAAGTATGGACAAGCGGCATTTCAAGAGATCCAAATTCAATACTCTTTCTACTAGGTAACAACCATAATATGACTATACACTTGTCCCTCCATATTCACTAGGATTAGGGGCACAAGACCCCCATGAAAATGGAAAAACTGTTAATAAGAAAAACATCAAGTTTTTACCTGAGAGGACACCTCTCTAGGAATCTCTAGGTCCTCCAGGGAAACTCTGTGGTCAACGTCCGACAGACACTGATCATAGAACTGCGCTGGAGGAGCTACAAATGCCTACAAATTCTCTCTAGGAATCTCTAGGTCTTTCAGTGCAACTTTTAGTTAAAGTTGACAATACAGTTGAACTGGAGAACCTAGATATTCCTAGAGAGAACATCAAATCCATGAATAATCAAATTCGCAAATATCAAAGCCGCAAATATGGAGGGATGAGTGTAGTTCACCAATAATATCAGAAGGATGGATATTTTCAGAGCAATTGGTTTGTTTGCTTACCAGCCAGCATTCAACTAACACCCTGGGATCAACTAACAGAGTTTTAAAGCAATCCCAGAAGGACATTAGCATGTGTCGCTAACTGAACACAATAGTGGTGGCTATTTGTTATGACAGCTGTCCACAACCAGGTGATTTCCAAATGTGTTGAGAAGCTCAGGGTCAGCCACCATAGTTGAAGTAATAGGAACTTAGTCCAAAACATTTGGAAGACACCAGGTTGGTGAAGACTGAGTTGTAGTACCATACCCATGTTCTGTCCAAACACCTGTAATACAGTTATTATACAAACTTTATAAACTCTGCCAACAATTGGCCCTCGCTACCCTTATCCCCAAGAGGAATTCTCCTGCCCAGACTTTCAGCTAACCAGCTTAGCACAAGGGAATCAAACAAGCTGGTTATCCTCCCCCACCTCCTTCCCTTTCTCTTTTCTGACACTCAGTATGCTAAGGCTCTTGAAAGCCACCAACCATGTCCATTCTGCATACCCAACTCGTTTTTCAGAGACCTTCTTTATGTTTCATCATGGCACGCACTCCACCATCCAATTGGCTAATAGAAGGAATTTTATACATGGGTTTTATCCAGAATCACACTAAGAGACAGCCACTCGAACAACAGGAATTCACTTTCCTCCTCTATGGCTAGACTCAATCACGGAGGCCACCTGAACCTAAAGGACTTAAGCAGAGCAGTGGATGATAAAAGGTCTTGGCGATTTCTCACCCACAGGGTCGGCACGAGTTGACCCGAGGGCAGTTAACAACAACACAGCCCTCCTAATTGTCCCCGACCCTTTGGTAAAACTGCGGGGAGGGTACACAAGGAGATTGTAGGAAGAGGGTGAATGCAACCCACCAGCCATACCTGTCTGCTGACAAGAAGTCACTATCAGATATAAGCAGCAAACAAAGAGGAGACAAGCTCCACGTGCTCTAAGATAGTCAACTGTTGATTCAGTAGTTTTTTGTGGGTTTTTCAGGTTATGTAGCCATGTTCTAGAAGAGTTTGTTCCTGACGTTTCACTGGCATTTGTGGCTGGCTTCTTCAGAGAATGCTGGCATGGAAGAGAGTGGTGTGTGTGTGTGTACTGTGTGACCCTGGGTTGAGAGGAGTGGTTTCCATGTTAATCTGTGTATTTTTCTGTTGTTGAATGGCAAAGGCCTCAGGGTGGGAGGATATGCAAAGAGGATGCAAAGAGAAACAGACAAATCCTCTTAACATATCCTCCCACCCTGAGGCCTTGCAATTCATCAACAGAAAAATACACAAATTAACATGGAAATCACTCCTCCCAACCCAGGTTCACATAGTATATATATACCCCACTCATTTCCATGGCAGAATTCTCCGAAGATGCCAGCCACAGATGCTGGCGAAACACCAGGAACAATCTCTTCTAGAACATGGCCACATAACCAAAAAAAAAAAAAAAAAAAATACCCATTGAATCATAGAATCATAGAAATTTAGAGTTGGAAGAGACCACAAGGGCCATCCAGTCCAACCCCCTGCCATGCAGGAACTCCCAATCAAAGCATCTCCAACAGATGGCCCTCCAGCCTCTGCTTAAAAACCTCCAAGGAAGGAGACTCCACTACACTCCGAGGGAGTGTGTTCCATTGTCGAACAGCCCTTACTGTCAGGAAGTTCTTCCTAATGCTGAGGTGGAATCTTTTTTCCTGCAGTTTGCATCCATTGTTCCGAGTCCTGTTCTCTGGAGCACCAGAAAACAAGCTTGCTCCCTCCTCAATATGACATCCCTTCAAGTATTTAAACAGGGCTATCATATCACCTCTTAACCTTCTCTTCTCCAGGCTAAACACCCCCAGCTCCCTAAGGCGTTCTTCATAGGGCATGGTTTCCAGACCCTTCACCATTTTAGTCGCCCTCCTTTGGACACGCTCCAGTTTCTCCACATCCTTTTTGAATTGTGGTGCCCAGAACTGGACACAGTATTCCAGGTGGGGCCTGACCAAAGCAGAATAGAGTGGCACTATTACTTCCCTTGATCTAGACACTATACTTCTATTGATGCAACCTAAAATTGCATTGGCCTTTTTAGCTGCTGCATCACACTGTTGACTCATGTTCAACTTGTGGTCTACTTGGAGTCCTAGATCCCTTTCACATGTTGTCTCATTCAGCCAGGTGTCCCCCATCCTATATCTGTGCATTTCATTTTTCCGCCCTACATGTAGGACCTTACATTTCTCTGTGTTAAATTTCATTTTGTTAGCTTTGGCCCAGCTTTCTAGTCTATTCAGGTCATTTTGAACTTTGATTCTGTCCTTTGGGGTATTAGCTTCTCCTCCTAATTTGGTGTCATCTGCAAATTTGATAACTAGGCTCTCAATACTGTCATCCAAGTCATTAATAAAGATGTTGAATAGGACTGGGCCCAGGACAGAATCCTGTGGCACCCCACTTGTCACTTCTTTCCAGGATGAAAATGATCCATTGTTGAGCACCCTTTGGGTTCGGTCACTCAACCAGTTACAAATCCATGTAATGGTTACCTTGTCTAGTCCACATTTTACAAGCTTGTTTGCTAGAATGTCATGGGGAACCTTGTCAAATGCCTTACTGAAGTCAAGATATACTATATCCACAGCATTCCCTTCAGCTGGTAATTTTATCAAAAAAAGAGATCAGATTTGTCTGGCATGACTTGTTTCTCTGAAACCCATGTTGGCTTTTTGTGATTATGGAATTATCTTCCAGATATTCACAGACTCTCTGTTTAATGATCTGCTCCAGAATCTTTCCTGGTATTGATGTCAGACTAACCGGACAATAATTGTTGGGATCTTCTTTTTTCCCCTTTTTGAAGATTGGGACAACATTTGCCCTTCTCCAGTCTGCAGGGACTTCTCCTGTTCTCCAGGAGTTCTCAAAGATGATTGCCATTGGTTCCGATATTACATTTGCCAGTTCTTTTAATACCCTAGGATGTAGTTCATCTGGTCCTGGAGACTTATATTCATTTAGATTAACCAGGTATTCCTGTACTGTCTCTTTACTTATTCTGTGGTGAAATTCCCCTATTCTGTCCTCTGCCCCATTATCCTTAGGTTGGGCACCCTTTGCCTTTCCTGAGAAGACTGAAGCAAAGAAGGTGTTGAGCAATTCTGCCTTTTCTCTGTCTCCTGTGAGCATTTTGCCATCTTCTGCACGCAGTGGCCCAACCGTTTCCTTCTTCTTCCTTTTGCTGTGGACATATCCAAAAAAAGCCCTTTTTATTGTTCTTAACGTCTCTAGCAAGCCTGAAAAACCCACTAAAAAGCCTTTGACTTCACATTGTTTATTCAGTGTTTAAAAAGCGCAACATGTTTCGGCCACACTAGGCCTTCCTCAGGGGCCAAAAACAAATATAAATACTCTTAAGATGTGATATTTAAAAAGGTAGGACAACACTCATCAAACTGTGATACAAAGATATCCATGGGCCCATTTTAGATTGGCAAAAAGAGGTGTGTTGATGGCTGCATGAAAGCCCAGCCTTTAGATGAGAAAAAGGGAAAGTATGCCATGAAAACGCTTATTTTGCGTTTTAGGGGAGAAGAAGCGCCTTTAAAAAGGTGCTGCTATTCCCTGCTACTTTTTTAAAAACGGCGGAACAGCGCAGCTGCATGTAAAGGCTGCGGTGTAACTGCTAAGCATTAAGGAAAATGCAACTTCATGTCACATTTTCCTGCCAATCTAAAAAGCCCCCATATAGTTTTAAACAAAGTCAGAAATCACTGGAGTTGTGAACACTCTCCAAAATACAGGACCGTAAAGGGAACAGGCACTGCAGCATTTCTGTATATATATATATATTCCAGGTGGCTTTGGGAAGGCATAACCAGTGATATGTCTTGGGATGGGACATATGATGAAATCTCTCCAGACAGTTGCTCAGTCTATTAATGTCATAATGTTACAACCCTATCCATACATATGCTCTAATATATACTTTATTACATTCAAAGTATCTCTATGGTCCTGTATTTTGGAGAGAGTTTCACAACTCCAGTGATTTCTTTCGAAGGGTATGTATAGCTTGCCTACTCTTTGTTTGCTGCTTGGCTCCGTGGTTTCAGTTCCTTACTGATACTATCAGATTCAAGCCATATCACACAATTACGTACAACTAGCTAGATTTCTGCTTTTCAAAACATTCCACAGTGTTAATATCAAAAATACTTTATTTCCGATCCCATCCACTGTTTAAAGCCAATGTTCTGGGAGCCTAAAAAAAGGAACCTGGCAGAGGTGTTATAAAATGGGTATTACCAAAAAGGAGAAGTATTCAAGAAGTGGAAGATCAGCTGCAAATTCAGATACAGTCTTTCAACTGTAGGAACTCTCCAACATTATCCTGGGTCACCTAGATTCACCTGCATAAACTTACACAATACAAAAACATAACCTCATGACCAATAATGTATGGAATATTCTGTGTCAATTATTTCCATAAAGCTAGAAGGCTAGTCTTTACAAAACCATCTGTTAGAAATTGTGTTAATTTTTAGAAGATAAAGCAAAAACATTTTAAACAAAGAATGAACTCCTTGGCCTACGGCGGGTTGTTAGTACAATCATCCCTCTATTTTCGTGGACTTGAAATCCATTTCTCTCGCCCATTTGAGGGTGGCAAACGGAGGGGGACAAAATGGGGCATGCGCCCACAGATGCCTGTGCCACTATTTAAGCCAATGGGGCTTGAATATAGGCGGTCTTCCGTTTTCACGGAGAGGTGGTCCAGAACGGATCCCCCGCAAAAACGGAGGGGCGAGTGTAGAGCCTTTATGTGCAGAGTTCCTGAGCACAACACGAGAATGATATGTGGGTGTACACATGCCTTCAAGTTACCTGTCGACTTATGGCAACCCCATGGATTTCACAGGGTTTGGGTGGTTTTTCCAGTTCCTTCCTCTGAAATAGAGCCTACAGCACCTGGAATTCATTGGCAGTCTCCCAGCCAAGTACTAACCAGAGTTGATATCCATGACCAAAACAACAACAACGACGACGACAGGGTTTTAAAAAAGCATCTTTACCTTTTGTACATTTTCTAAAAAAAAAAATGTTCTGCACTATACAGTGGTGGTGTCTTTCATAATATGTCCAACAGACAAACACAAACTTGTCAACAGGGTTGCAATTTTCTTTTGCACACGAAACCTCTTCCTATGTCTGTGATGAGTGTCTGACATGGAGAAATTAGGCTACAATCATATTCAGTTTTCTGGGTGTAAGCCTTACTGAAGCCAATGGGACTAACTGCAGAGTACGTATTCTAAAGTCAGGAATTGTGCTGTTAAGCGAATGAAACAATCACCATTATTTCACCTGCTTAATTCCCCCACAGTTGTTGATCAAGTATAGGACCAGTTTTTAAAAACTGAAAGGTTATTGTTATCTCTACCTGGTCTGTTCCTGAGCCTTTAACACATGTGTATTGGCTATACACGTGTGAAGCTTCTCACATAAAGGTAATAACCATCACCTAATTTAATAATAATAATACTGTAATAATAATAATAATAATAATATTTATTTCTAGTCCGCCCCTCTGAACAAGCAATCGGGGCAGATTACAACAAGAGTTAAAAACAGTTCCAGTTAAAATATCCCATCCTTTCCCTTACCACCCCCCTTAAAAGAAAATTAAATCACAATACAATTAAAACATAGAAGTCAAAGGCTTTCATGGCCGGCATCCATAGATTTTTGTGGGTTTTTTGGACTACGGGGCCATGTTCTAGAAGAGTTTACTCCTGACGTTTCGCCAGCAGCTGCGCCTGGCATCTTCAGAGAATGTTGGCATGGAAGAGAGTGGGTATATATACTGCCATTCAACAACAGAATACACAGATTAACATGTAAATTGCATATAGTATATATACCACTCTCTTCCATGCCAGCATTCTCTGAAGATGCCAGCCACAGCTGCTGGCCCAACGTCAGGAATAAACTCTTATAGAACACGGCCAGAGAGCCCAAAAAACCCACAAAAAATCATCACCTCATTGCTGCAGAGCCAACAACTGGTAAAGGCACTACTAAACTTATCTCAAAAGCTAATGGGAACCACTGCTGGCAGCCCTAGTACAGTGGTCCCTCCACATTCACTGGGGCTCAGGGTGAAGGACCCTCATGAATGTGGAAGAACGCTATTCGTTTTAAAAACAAAACAAACAGCTTCACTTATATACCGCTTCATACCGCCTAAGGAGTATCCAAGAGGTTTACAACTGTAAGCTACTTGCCCTCAACAATCTGGGTACTCATTTTAGCGACCTCGGAAGGATGCAAGCCTGAGTCGAGCTTGAGCCCTTTCGCTGGTCTTGAACTCGCCACCTTATGGTTTTTTGAGTGAGTGGCTGCAGTACAAGCATTTAACCACTGCGCCACCAGGGCTCTCTAGGAATCTCCAGGTCCTCCATCACTGAAACCTGGTGGCATCACTGAAACCTGGTGGGATGAGTCTCACGATTGGAATGTAGAAATAGAGGGATATAACCTATTTAAGAGAAATAGGCCAAACAAGAAAGGAGGAGGAATAGCATTATATGTCAGGGATATTTACACCAGTGAAGAGATGCAGGAAGTCAATACTGGAAGGCAGGTGGAGAGCATCTGGATAAAAATTAAAGGAGAGGGAAATAACAGGGATGTTACTGTGGGAGTCTACTACAGACCCCCGACTCAGGCAGAGGAATTGGATGATGCCTTTCTAGAACAGATAATCACATACTCAGAAAAGAGAGATGTAGTAGTGATGGGTGACTTCAACTATCCTGATATTTGCTGGAAGTCAAACTCAGCCAAATCCTCAAAGTCTAGCAAATTCCTCACTTGCCTGGAAGACAATTTCATTGTCCAAAAGGTGGAAGAGGCAACAAGGGGATCAGCCATTTTAGATCTGATCTTAACCAACAGGGAAGACCTAGTTGATGGGGCGCAAGTGGTTGGATCCTTAGGTGGAAGTGACCATGTTCTCCTGGAGTTTATAATACAGTGGAAGGGAGAAGCAAGGCATAGTCAGACACGCACTCTAGACTTTAGGAGAGCTAATTTCAATAAACTTAGAGAAATACTGGGGGTGATCCCATGGTCAGGAATACTAAAAGAAAAGGGAGTTCAAGACGGATGGGAGTTTCTCAAAAGGGAGATATTGAAGGCACAATTTCAAACAGTTCCAATGAGGAAGAAAAATGGTAGATGTCTCAAGAAGCCAGGATGGATGACTAAGGAACTTTCAACTGAGCTAAGTTTTAAACAGAACATGTATAAGAAATGGAAAAATGGAGAAATCACGAAAGAGGAATTCAAACAAATAGCCAGCACATGTAGGGGTAAAGTCAGAAAAGCTAAAGCGCAGAATGAACTCAGGCTTGCTAGAGAGGTTAAGAACAATAAAAAGGGCTTTTTTGGATATGTCCGCAGCAAAAGGAAGAAGAATGAAACGGTAGGGCCACTGCGTGCAGAAGATGGCAAAATGCTAACAGGGGACAGAGAAAAGGCAGAATTACTCAACACCTTCTTTGCTTCAGTCTTCTCAGAAAAGGCAAAGGGTGCTCAACCTAAGGATAATGGAACAGGAGACAGAATAGAGGAAATTCAGCACAGAATAAGTAAAGAGGTAGTACAGGAATACCTGGTTAACCTAAATGAATATAAATCTCCAGGACCAGATGAACTACATCCTAGAGTATTAAAAGAACTGGCAAATGTAATATCAGAGCCATTGGCAATAATCTTTGAGAACTCCTGGAGAACAGAAGTCCCAGCAGACTGGAGGAGGGCAAACGTTGTCCCCATCTTCAAAAAGGGAAAAAAAGAGGATCCCAACAATTATCGTCCGGTTAGTCTGACATCAATTCCAGGAAAGGTGCTAGAGCAGATCATTAAGCAGAGAGTCTGCGAACATTTAGAAGCCAATGCCATAATCACAAAAAGCCAACATGGGTTTCAGAAAAAGAAGTCATGCCAAACGAACCTGATCTCTTTTTTTGATAAAATTACCAGCTTGGTAGATGAAGGGAATGCTGTGGATATAGTATACCTCGATTTCAGTAAGGCCTTTGACAAGGTTCCCCATGACATTCTTGCAAACAAGCTTGCAAAATGTGGGATAGACAAGTTAACTGTTACATGGATTTGTAATTGGTTGACTGGCCGAACTCAAAGGGTGCTCAACAATGGCTCCTTTTCGTCCTGGAGAGAAGTGACCAGTGGGGTCCCACAGGGTTCTGTCCTGGGCCCAGTGCTATTCAACATCTTTATTAACGATTTGGATGACAGAATTGGGGGCATACTTATCAAATTTGCAGATGACACTAAACTGGGAGGAGTAGCTAATACCCCAGAGGACAGGATCAAAATTCAAAATGACCTGAATAGACTAGAAAGCTGGGCCAGCGCTAACAAAATGAAATTTAACACAGAGAAATGTAAGGTTCTGCACCTAGGGCGGAAAAATGAAATGCACAGATATAGGATGGGGGACACCTGGCTGAATGAGACCACATGTGAAAGGGATCTAGGAGTCCAAGTAGACCATAAGCTGAACATGAGTCAACAGTGTGATGCGGCAGCTAAAAAAGCCAATGCAATTTTAGGCTGCATCAATAGAAGTATAGTTTCTAGATCAAGGGAAGTTATAGTGCCACTCTATTCTGCTTTGGTCAGGCCCCACCTGGAATACTGTGTCCAGTTCTGGGCACCACATTTCAAAAAAGATGTGGAGAAACTGGAGCATGTCCAAAGGAGGGCAACTAAGATGGTGAAGGGTCTGGAAACCTTGCCCTATGAAGAACGCCTTAGGGAGCTGGGGATGTTTAGCCTGGAGAAGAGAAGGTTAAGAGGTGATATGATAGCCCTGTTTAAATATTTGAAGGGATGTCATATTGAGGAGGGAGCAAGCTTGTTTTCTGCTGCTGCAGAGACTAGAACGCGGAACAATGGATGCAAACTGCAGGAAAAGAGATTCCACCTCAACATTAGGAGGAACTTCCTGACAGTAAGGGCTGTTCGACAGTGGAACACACTCCCTCGGAGTGTAGTGGAGTCTCCTTCCTTAGGGGTCTTTAAGCAGAGGCTGGATGGCCATCTGTCAGGGATGCTTTGACTTGGAGTTCCTGCATGGCAGGGGGTTGGACTGGATGGCCCTTGTGGTCTCTTCCAACTCTATGATTCTATGATTCTATGATTCTATGATTCTCCAGTGCAACTCTATGGTCGACATCTGTAACAAGTTAATCACAGAATAATGACAGAGGACCTACAAATGCCTAGAGCAATGTTTTCTCCAGCACAAGTCTATGGTCAACATATGGTCAAAGTGTTGGTTTTGACCTATAAAGCCCTATACGGCTTGGCTCCAGGGTATTTGAAGGACCGTATCTCCCTGTCCGAGCCCCCAAGAATATTAAGGTCAGTGAGAGAGGCCCTTTTCTCTGTCCCACTACCCTCTTAGGCACATTCAGTGGGAACAAGAGAAAAGGCCTTTTCAGTGGCTGCCCCCAAGCTCCCTTCCTAGAGAAGTGAAGATGGCTCCATCCCTGCTGTCCTTCCGGCTGTAGGTAAAGACGTTTCTACCCCACTGGGCTTCCACATGACAGGGATGCTGTTTTGTTTTAAAAAGTTCTAAACTTTACATTTTAATAATGTAATGCTTTTAACTGTCTGGACTGTTTAATTGTTCTTTAAACTTGTATTTTGCCTGTTTTATGCTGTTTTAACTTGGACTATTTTTAGATTTGCGAGCTGCCTTGAGTCCCCGTACCGGGTGGAACGCGGGATATAACTAAAGATAATAATAATAGCTTCTGGCGGAATTGCGCTGGAGGACTTGAGAGATTCCTAGAGAAAACGTATGAATCAAAACTTCAAAGAATCAAATCTGCAAAAGTCAAAGCCACAAAGTGGAGGGACAACTGTAGTTAAAAGCGGCACAGTGTGATATACAATCCCAATCCCTCCCTCCTTAACATACTACTAAACAATGCAAGAGTTAAAACATACTTAAAAATTTAAAGTTTAAACTAGGACTATACCAACATAGGGCGAAATCAGAAAATTAAGCGGCAAAATGCCGCTAGCTTGCATCATAATTGTTCTTTCAAAAGTGCGCTTCTGAAGCAAGTTGTTTTGGCTGAGCAGTTAAAGTTAATGGAAGGATTTGTGCCGGGATGGCATTTCTTGCACAATAAACCAAAGCAATGAAAAAACAGCAACGGACACTGGACGCTTGTGTAACAACAAACAACTGCCAATAAACTTTTTTTTCCAAAACCAGAGAGGTCCAAAACCCAATGCAGAAATCATCCAGTTTGAGGCCACTTGAACTGCCTTGCCTCTCAGTGCTATGGAATCCTGGGAATTGTCGTTTGTCGTGGCGCCAGAGCTCTTTGACATAGAAGGCTAAATGTCTCACAGAACGACAGTTCCCAGGATTCCCTAGCAGCGAGCCAGGGCAGTTCAAGCGGTCTCAAACTGGATGATTTCTGCAGTGTGTCTTGGACCACAGTCATTGTTGTGACAGTCTGAAGGATGGAGATAGATAGCAATAACAGCCAGACTTCCCAAAATTAATAAAACCAGAGGTAGTTCGTTTGTTTGTCACTGGGTTTAAACCTGGTTCAAAGGAGACAATCCTGCTGTATGTAACAGGAAGATAATGGACTCATCCAATTTATATACATGTGTGTGTGTGTGTGTGTGTGTATAATATTATATATATAAATATATGTATGTAACAGGAAGATAATGGATTCATCCAATATATATATATGTGTGTGTGTGTGTATTATATATAAAGATATGTATGTAATGGGAAGATAATAGATTTAGGCAATATATATGTGTGTGTATGTGTGTGTGTATTATTTATAAAGAGACGTATGTAACAGAAAGATAATGGATTCATCCAATTTATATTTATATGTATATGATATTATATATATACATATATATACACATACACACACACATATATATATATTGGATAAATCTATTATCTTCCCTATATATGTGTGTGCGTGTGTGCGTGTGTGTATATAATACCGTATATACTTGACTATAAATCAACCTCATGTATAAGTTGAGAACATTTTGGGGGGCTGAAATTATGGATTTGGCTATGACCCATGGACAGGTCAAGGGTAAAATTGAGGGGCATATAGCAAAGGATCGAAAGGATGAAGCCAAGCCAAACGATGTCAAAGGACTTACAGAATTTCAGCAGGCATAGAGAGCTCTTTGTGCTCACTCTGGATGGATGAGAGACTAGCGGGGAGCTGTGCTTCCAGGGGAGAATATACTCTTGCCTTTTCATCAAGGGATGGCTCCTTTTTTGAGAAGAGTTAAAAAGCACAGTACTTACACTGACCCCCTGGATAAGTCGACCCAGGTTTTTTGGGTCCATTTTTTGGACAAAATTTTCTAGACTTACACATGAGTTTATACAGTATTATATAAATAGATGTATGTAATGGGAAGATAATGGATTCATCCAATATATATATATATATATGTGTGTGTGTGTGTGTGTATAATATTATATTATACATATAAATATATTTATGTAACAGGAAGATAATGGATTCATCCAATATATATATATATGTGTGTGTGTGTGTGTATAATATTATATTATACATATAAATATATTTATGTAACAGGAAGATAATGGATTCATCCAATTTATATATGTGTGTGTGTGTATATATATGTAACAGGAAGATAATGGATTCATCCAATATATATACATATGTGTATATATACACATAATATATATATGTATGTATGTAATGGGAAGATAATGGATTCGTGCAACTTATATATATATATATATGTACACATATATACACACATATTTGTGCTTGTGTGTATATAATATGTACATAATACACGCACACACGTGTGTGTGTATAACTGGAACGAGTCCATTCCTTTCCCAGGCAGAGCCAGGCTGCATCCCCAGTGCAAAGATAACTCGGTTCGACGCCGCTTGAAATGGCCACGGCTCAGTCTGGGGGGGGGGGGGGGGGGCTGAGGCTATGGTCCCCAAAGGGTGCCCTTTCAGAGGTGTTGGACTTCAGCTCCCAGAAGCCTCAGCCACGTTGGCCAATAGGGAGGCATTCTGGGAGCTGAAGTCCCACATGCCCTTAAAGAGCACAGTCTGTGGTAAACGAAGACTATGGTCCCCAAAATGTGCCCTTTAAGGGCTTTTGGACTTCAGCTCCCAGAAGCCTCAGCCATGTGGGCCAATAGCCTGGGATTCTGGGAGCTGAAGTCCAAAAGCTCTTGGAAGGGGGAAAGAAAGAACACTAAAATGGGGTCCCTCCAGCCTAGACGTCGAGAGGGGGAGAGCCCCGAGAGAAAGAAAGAAAGGAAGGAAGGAAGGGTCTCCCTCCCGCCCTCGCCAACAATAACACTCACCCTCCAGACTAGGAGCCCTCAACGCCGCTCGCTTCCGAAGACGCCGCTTCCCGACCAGAACTAACCCCCTGATTCGCCCTTTCACCACAGCCACGCCCCCTCCGCCCCATTGGACGAATTAAAATCCCCCTCCGTTGGTTCCCGCCTTCTCTCCTCGGGGTCCCCTTCCCGATTGGTTCGCTTCCTTGTCGCTCAAGCTTCTCAGAGGCGGGCATTCAGGCCAAAGCAGGCGCAGCGGTCCCCAGACTGTGCTCTTTATTAAGGGCATATTGGGACTTCAGCTCCCAGAATCCCAGGCTATTGGCCAACGTGGCTGAGGCTGCTGGGAGCTGAAGTCAAAAGCCCTTAAAGGGCTCCCTTTGGAGACCATAGACTTAGTGGTCCCCAGGCTGTGCTCTTTAAGGGCTTTTGGACTTCAGCTCCCAGAATCCGAGGCTATTGGCCAACGTGGTTGAGGCTGCTGGGAGCTGAAGTCCAAATTCTCTTAAAGGGCACCGTTTGGGGAGGACCATATACTTTGAGACCGCTTGAACTGCCCTGGCTGAGCGCTAGGTGTGTTTTTGCCTCAGAGGACACCTCTCTAGGAATCTCTAGGTCCTCCAGGGCGACTCTGTCATCAACATCTGCCAGACATTGGCCACAGAATTGTGCTGGAGGAGCTTCAAAGGCCTAGCGGAGTTTTCCCTCTCTATAAATCTCTCTAGGTCCTTCAGTGAGACTTTTGGTTTAAGTTGCTCATAGAGTTGTGCCGGAGGACCTAGATATTCCTAGAGAGAATATATTAATAAAATCCATGAATAATAAAATCTGTAAAAAGTCAAAGCCACAAATGTGGAGGGACAGGTGTATTCTCATGAAGATAGAATAAATTGTGTTTTTTTATAGCTAACTGCCAATTAATTAAATGTATTAACCTTTTTCTACTAAGGCTGCGTCCACACTGGGGAAATAACCCGGCTTGGCACCGCTTTAACTGTCCTGCCTCAAGGGTATGGAATTATGGGAGTTGGAGTATGTTGTGGGCCCCTTAGCAGAGCAGAATGAAATGCATCTTGTTTAACTGAAAATGCCACAAAGTGTTCCTAGGACCCTTTGCATTTCAAACAGGACTTGGGCAAGTTCCTTTTTTGGGTGTCCCCCAACCAGTTTGGCCACAGGCTGGAGGATTTGGAAAGTTCTTATCTTAAAAGATCCAAAAGACAGGATCAAAATTCACAATGACCTGAATAGACTAGAAAGCTGGTCCAAAGCTAACAAAATGTCAGGGACAGCCAGGTGGAGGACATGGAGGATTCTGAGGAAGAGTATGCTGGGTCAGGTCCTAGCATGGTGCTGCCAGATCCTGGAGACTTGGGTGAACCTGGACCTAGTTCTATGGGACACAGTGAGGCACTGCCCCTACCTCAGCAGCCTGGGGTCTCCTCAGAAGAAAGCCTTTCCCCAGCAGAGGTTGCAGGCCTGGAAGAGACACAGGAGCAAGAGACAGAAATCCCTTCCTTTGCTCAAAGGAGAGCAGATCGGGAGGGGCTGAGACGCTCTCGGAGATTGCTAGAGAAAGCTAAGTTGAAACAGCTGTGAGGGGAGGAGCTGGGGCCTATATAAGAGATCAGGGAAGACAAACTTTTGTCAAAGCTTATCTTGGTTTCCCGGCGAAAGCTCTTGACTCTCGGCTTGACTTCAGACTATTCATTACCTGCGACCTTTGGAACGGCTTTGGAATCTCTGTCTGTGAAAACCCTCGACCTTGGAACACTCATTGAATTTGCCTTTTGCCTTGCGGACTTTGTATTTGACAACTGCCAGCAATTACTGGTATTTTGTTTCCATTATAATTGTGTTTTATTAAAGACTCCTTTATCAGCCACGTGTTGGCAGCTTTCCCGGACAGAATAAGCTTTGACCATAATCAGGCTGATAAGATGGAGGAGAGCTCGTTAGTAAAGGAACTTTTAGAACAAAACAGACAGCTCGCCGAGGGAATGGGACAAATGAGGCAGAGTATGGCTTTGCTTCACCAGCAAGTACATTCCCACCCACCAGGGAAATCTCTCATAGCAATGCCAGAGAAATATTCTGGTGATAGAAAGGAACTTGAAGGTTTCCTAGCTCAGTGCAAGTTGCACTTTAAAATCAGAGACACAGAATTCACTACTGATGCAAGGAAGGTGGCCTTCATTATCAGTTTGCTTTCTGGGCCTGCAAGCAAATGGGCCACTCCTTATCTTAATGAGGATAGCCCTGTCCTCAACAGCTTGCAGGACTTCTTGAAGGAGATGAGGGCTACCTGGGGAGATCCTGTTAAGATGGAGACTGCAGAGCATCAGGTTAAGACTCTTCAGCAAGGCAAGGGCTCTGTGGCAGAATATGCTACCACCTTCCGCCTCATCTCTCAGGACTTGACTTGGAACGACAGTGCTCTGCAGGCCCAGTTTCGTTGGGGGTTGTCTGACCCCATCCTGGATGAACTGGCTCGCTCAGAGCCCCCTGCTACATTGGCTGCCTTGATTGCCCAAGCGATCCGCCTTGACTGCCGCCTTTCAGCCCGCAGACAGGCTCGGCGATCAGACTTGCCTCTCCCTCCACTGCCTGTATCAGCGACGCCTACAGTTTCCTTTGAGGCTGCTTCCTTCGGACAAGCAGAGGAACCAATGCAGCTAGGAGGAGCCCGGCCACGACTCACTGGGGCCGAGAAGGAGAGGAGGAGGAGAGAGGGCCTCTGCTTATATTGCGGGCTTTCTGGACATTTTGCCAGGGAGTGCCCTGCCAAGGGGCGCCGGACATCGGTGCAGGGAAACGGAAGGTCCCAGGTGTAAAGCGGGTCTCTCACCTGGGTGCATCTCTTGACCCTGCTCCACTCCGGCCGCCCTGCTGCAAAGACCCTTTGTTGGTGGCTGCCAACCTTAGGCTCCCTACCCAGGAGCTCATTCCCCTGGGAGCCATGATAGATTCCGGTGCCTCTAGTAATTTCATGGACTTGGGGTTTGCTACTTGCCACCAGATACCTATGGAGGCCCTAGCCGAGCCGAGGCCAGTGGAGACCATCGACGGGCGGCTCCTACGATCGGGTCCAGTGATGCACCAGACTTTGGGGTTGCACTTGGAGATCCAGGGCCATGTCGAGGAGATCCGGTTCCTGCTGGCTGATGTACCGCATTTCCCTTTGGTCTTGGGGATGCCCTGGCTCTCCAAGCACGATCCTCACATCTCATGGGCCCGTCGGGAGGTTCTGTTTGCCTCCGAATTTTGTCAAGAGCATTGCTGGCCAGAGACAGTCCTGGCTGCAGTAGCAACAGAGGCCAAGGAGTCCTCTGTGACGCAGCCTGACAAATATCGGGACTATGCCGATGTTTTTGATGAAAAGGAGGCGGATCGGCTTCCCCCACACAGACCTTATGATTGTGCAATTGATTTGGTACCTGGGGCCCCTATTCCGGCGGGGCGCCTTTATTCCCTCTCAGAGCCTGAGCTGGCGGCTCTGAGGGATTTTCTGGAAAAAAATCTTCGGAGGGGGTTTATCAGGCCATCCAGATCCCCTGCTGGCGCCCCTGTGTTGTTTGTCAAGAAGAAATGTGGGGAGTTACGGTTGTGTAATGATTACCGGGCCCTTAACCGAATCACTGTTCGGAACCGGTACCCCTTGCCCCTGATTCCGGAGTTGCTGGAGAGGCTCCGGCACGCAAGGATTTTCACTAAGCTGGACCTCCGGGGGGCCTATAATTTAGTGAGAATCCGGGCAGGGGATGAATGGAAGACGGCCTTCCAGACGAGGTATGGGCATTACGAGTACTTGGTCATGCCCTTTGGCCTATGTAATGCCCCGGCTGTCTTTCAACATTTCGTGAATGACGTCTTCCGAGACTATTTGGACAGGTTCGTGGTGATTTACCTGGAAGATTTTTTGATTTATTCCCCTAGCCAAGAGGCCCATGATACGTCCGCGCCGTTCTTCAACGACTTCGGGAGCACCACCTCTACGCAAAGTTGGAGAAATGTGCATTTGACCTTCGGGAGGTGGATTTTTTGGGATACCACATTTCTGCCCAGGGTGTGGCCATGGACAACTCCAAGGTGGAGGCGGTGTTGTCCTGGCAGCCTCCTCGATGTCGGAAGGATGTCCAGCGGTTTTTGGGTTTTGCTAACTTTTACAGGAAGTTTATAGCAGACTATGCAGCCCTGGCAAGCCCTCTGTCTCAGCTGCTGCGTGGGACAGCCCGCTTCCTGTGGACGGAGGAGGCTCAGAAGGCTTTTGACACCCTCAAGCAAAGGTTTAATTCGGCCCCGATCTTGCAGCACCCTGACCCACGGACTCCATTTGTGGTAGAGGCGGATGCCTCAGATGTGGCGATTGGGGCTGTGCTGCTTCAGCTCGCGGGAGCTGACGGACACCTGCTACCTTGTGCCTTTTATTCTCGGCAGCTTTCTTCTCCCGAACGCAACTACACGATCTGGGAGAAGGAGCTGCTGGCAATTAAGGCTGCCTTTGATACATGGCGGCATCTTCTGGAGGGGGCGGCACATCCGGTCCTGGTCCACACCGACCATAGGAACCTTGAACATCTTCAGACGGCCCGGAAGTTGTCTCAGAGGCAGAAGCGGTGGTCTCTGTTTTTTGGCCGCTTCAACTTCCGACTCCAGTATGTTCCTAGGGCCCGGAATCGGCAGGCTGATGCTCTTTCCCGCAAACCGGAATATGCTATAGATCCAGACAGGGAGTGTCACTCAGCCTTGCTGCGCCCTGAGAATTTCGCTGCCACCGCACCAGCCGCCACGCTGTTGGACCAGGTTCAGGAACTTCAGTCCCAGGACCCGTTTGTGGCACAGCATTTGGCGGATGGGGAT
The DNA here is from genome assembly GCA_034509955.1 of Urosaurus nigricauda. Classification (NCBI taxonomy): domain Eukaryota; kingdom Metazoa; phylum Chordata; class Lepidosauria; order Squamata; family Phrynosomatidae; genus Urosaurus; species Urosaurus nigricauda. The sequence goes on along the minus strand of JAOEGL010000014.1, from coordinate 19,302,270 downwards.
GCCTCTCCTTTTGGTTTGAGGGATGGCCTCCTGTACCATCGGGGCCGCCTTTATGTGCCAACGGGTCCTTGTCGGGAGGAGGTCTTGCGATTGTGCCATGATGCCAAACCGGCGGGGCACTTTGGGTTTTGCAAGACCTTGCACCTCCTCACCCGGGAGTTTTGGTGGCCTTGAGTCCGGGCAGAGGTGGCCCGATACATGGACACTTGCCCGGTGTGTCGCCGGGCCAAGGATCACCCGGGACGGCCCGCAGGTTTGTTGCTGCCTCTGCCAACGCCGTCAGGGCCCTGGCGGCTCATCTCGATGGACTTCATCACCGACTTGCCCCCTCTGCCAGTTGTACTTCTATCTGGGTAGTGGTGGACCTTTTTTCTAAAATGGCTCACTTTGTGCCTTGTGTTGGCCTTCCCACGGCGAAGGAGACGGCCCGGATGTTTCTGCAACACATCTTCCGGCTCCATGGCCTTCCCGAGGGTGTGATTTCTGATCGAGGGGCCCAGTTCACGTCCAGGTTTTGGACCAGCTTGTTGCGGCTCCTGGACGTGGCTCCACACCTGTCCTCATCGCATCACCCAGAATCCGATGGACAGACAGAGCGCACCAATGGGACACTGGAACAGTACCTCCGCTGTTACTCTAGTTACCGGCAAGAGAACTGGGTTGACTTGCTGCCGTTGGCCAAGTTTGCTTATAACAACTCGGTGCATGCCTCGACGCAGCAAACGCCTTTCTTCGCCACTGGAGGTTTCCATCCGCGGGGGTTCCCAGCTGTGGCTCCGGTTTCGGCGGTTCCTGCAGCGGATCAGTGGTTTCAAGAGCTTCGGGCTGCTCAGTCCTTGCTGCAGGAGCAGCTTGAAGTGGCGAAGGAGGCTTACAAGCGGGGCGCAGACCAGCGGCGGCAACCAGGTCCTCCTTTGCAGGTGGGGGACTTGGTTTGGTTGTCCACACGCCATCTTCCTCTTCATCGGCCTTGTCGCAAGTTGGATGCACGGTTTGTTGGGCCATATAAGATCGTGGCTCAGGTGAATCCTGTGGCGTTCCGGCTGCAACTGCCACGGACCTGGCGGGTTCATCCTGTCTTCCATCGGTCTTTGCTGCTTCCGGCCTCGGGGGTTCGGCCTGACACCGGTGCCACACCTCCACCTGCTCCGGTCCTGGTCGATGGGGAACAGGAGTTTGAGGTGGCCCAGATCCTGGACTCCCGTCATTACCGAGGCAGGCTACAGTATCTGGTTGACTGGGTCGGTTATGGGCCGGAGGAACGATCCTGGGAGAACGCCTCGGATGTTCATGCTCCTCGCCTGGTCCGGGAGTTCCATTGTCGCTTCCCTGACCGGCCCCGTCCTCCTCAGGAGTTGGGGGAGGATAATGGGAGGGGGAGTGATGTCAAGGACAGCCAGGTGGAGGACATGGAGGATTCTGAGGAAGAGTATGCTGGGTCAGGTCCTAGCATGGTGCTGCCAGATCCTGGAGACTTGGGTGAACCTGGACCTAGTTCTATGGGACACAGTGAGGCACAGCCCCTACCTCAGCAGCCTGGGGTCTCCTCAGAAGAAAGCCTTTCCCCAGCAGAGGTTGCAGGCCTGGAAGAGACACAGGAGCAAGAGACAGAAATCCCTTCCTTTGCTCAAAGGAGAGCAGATCGGGAGGGGCTGAGATGCTCTCGGAGATTGCTAGAGAAAGCCAAGTTGAAACAGCTGTGAGGGGAGGAGCTGGGGCCTATATAAGAGATCAGGGAAGACAAACTTTTGTCAAAAACAAACAAAAAACAAACAGCTTCATTTATATACTGCTTCATACCCTTAAGGAGTGTCTAAGCGGTTTACAATTGCAAGCTATTTGCCCCCCAACAATCTGGGTACTCATTTTAGCGACCTCGGAAGGATGCAAGCCTGAGTCGAGCTTCAGCCCTTTGCTGGTCTTGAACTCGCCACCTTATGGTCTTGGTTTACCGGCGAAAGCTCTTGACTCTCGGCTTGACTTCAGACTACTCATTACCTACGACCTTCGGAACGGCTTTGGAATCTCTGTCTGTGAAAACCCTCGACCTTGGAACACTCATTGAATTTGCCTTTTGCCTTGCGGACTTTGTATTTGACAACGGCCAGCAATTACTGGTATTTTGTTTCCATTATAATTGTGTTTTATTAAAGACTCCTTTATCAGCCACGTGTTGGCAGCTTTCCCGGACACAAAATGAAATTCAACATGGAGAAATGTAAGGTGGGAAACTTAGGGTGGAAAAATGAAATGCACAGTTGGGGGATACCTGGCTGAATGAAACTACGTGGGAAAAGGATCTAGGAGTCCAAGTAGACCATAATTTGAAGAGTTAACAGTGTGATACAGCAGCTAAAAAAGCCAATGCAATTTTAGGCTGCATCAATAGAAGTATAGTGTCAGGGAAGTATAGATACAGGGAAGTATTTAATGCCACTCTATTCTGCTTTGGTCAGGCCCCACCTGGAATAACACTATGTCCAGTTCTGGGCACCATAATTCAAAAAGGATGTGGAGAAACTGGAGCGGGTCCAAAGGAGGGCAACTAAGATGGTGAAGGGTCTGGAAGCCATGCCTTATGAGGAGCGACTTAGGGAGCTGGATATGTTTAGCCTGGAGAAGAGAAGGTTAAGAGGTGATATGATTGCCCTGTTTAAATACTTGAAGGGATGTCATATTGAGGAGGCAGCAAACTTGTTTTCTGCTGCTCCAGAGAACAGGACCCGGCCGGAACAACAGATACAAGCTGCAGGAAAAGAGATTCCACCTCAACATTAGGAGCTGTTCGACAGTGGAACACACTCCCTCAGAGTGTAGTCAAGACTCCTTCCTTGGAAGTCTTTAAGCTGAGGCTGGATGGCCATCTGTTGGGAATGTCTTGAGAGTTCCTGCATGGCAAAATGGAGTTGGACTGGATGGCCCTTGTGGTCTCTTCCAACTCTACAAGTCTTTGGTTCTATGGTCTTTTCCAAGCTCAGATGCTATACTTGATCTGTGGTGCTTTTCCTGGAAAAAAATTAAAAACACTGCTAGGATGAAGGATTGTTATGGTCAGCCATAAAAATGTTGCTTCCACAAGTGACCACTAAGGTTACTTGTGTAGTCAGTTTATTCCCATGGCTTCAGTCCCTCCTTTTCTAATTTATTTCCTGGTATTGCTGCCTAAGGGTGCATCGACACTGTAGAAATAATGCAGTTACTTAAAAAGAATAAAAGAGAAAAGATACCAAAGCAAAGAAGATCACTTTTAAAAACACATGATGTGAAGGAGAAACCTACATATTCAAGAAATGAATGTCACATTGAGGACCAAGGAGGAGTGTGTAGGTTAAAAAATCAAGGGGTGCATCTACACTATAGAAATAATGCAGTTTGACCCCACTTTAAGGGCTGCAGCACCATCCTAGGGAATACTGGGATTTATAGTTTTGCAAGGCCTCTATGTGCTGGTGACCAACCAAAGGTTCTGCAGGATGAAGCCACTGCCGTTAAAGTGGTGTCAAATCACATTATTTCTACAGTGTTGTTTCCATTTATCACAAGTGTAGACACATCTCAAAAAAAGAGAGAGAGAGGTTGGGGACAGGGGGAGAGGTTCAGTTTGAAACTGCTTCAACTGCAACAAATTACAATTCCCCAGGATTCCCTAGCACTGAGTCAAGGCAGTTAAAGCGGTTTCAAACTGAACTTCTCCCCCTGTCCCTAACCTCTCTCTTTTTAGTGTTTTTTTCCCCATATTCACTGTGCCTCTAACCCCAGCAAATGTGGAGGGATGAGTGTTGTGACAAAGTAACTTTTAAATTTACATTAATTTGACATTTAAATGTCTGCACTAGAAGCCTTACCAGAATGAAGCTGTAAAATGCCATCCGTATTTTTATTCTTTCCACAGCCTTTGTCCATCTTTTGAGGCTGGGCAAGAAAGAAACTTATCCATCCTTCAATCATCAGACATTCTGGATTATCTGATGTCGCGGCTGCTTGGGGGCATGGCTGTACACATTTCCGTGGCCCCAGACAAGCCCCAAACATGGGCGAGGAATGAAGGGCGAGTGAAGCCTCGCCCCAAAACATGGCTCCAAGCGCTGTCACGGCGGCAGCAAGCATTGTGAGTACCTCCAGGCCCCAAAACGTTTGCAATTCATTGTGATTTCAAGGCTTTTCTTGGACCCTCCAGATTTTCTAACATTTTCGGCTATCCGACTATCAGCCTGCCCATTTATGTCGGCTAATCGAGACTCTACTGTATCCTCCTTTTCCCCAAAGACAATCAAGGCAGCATTCAATTCACAAAAAATGTATTTCTAATTAAGGACCTTCTCAGACGGGAGGGATTTCTCTGTATTTCGAATGGAGCCAATTCAAATTCACGTGAATTCGCTAGTTTAGCGAATTTACGTGAATTCAAATTGCGCTCAGAATGCATTCAGAATGACTTTCCATTACCCAAAAATGACCCCCCATTGCCCGAAATTGCATGAGATGCTTTAATTCGCAATAACGTAAAACCAATGATTGCGTTTGGAATGACTTCCCTTTTGCCCGAAATTGCATGAGATACTTTAATTCGCAATAACGTGAAACCCCATGATTGCATTCGGATTGCCATTAGATTATACTTCCAATTTCCGTTGTCTGATAAAATATCCCACTCACTCCTGAATTATTTTTAATATGTCGGAAAAATATCCCACTCACTCCTGAATTATTTTTACTTAATATAATTATTTTTACTTAATATAACCAATGTAATATCCGAAAATTTCGTTCAGGACGAGATTAGCATTCTGTTATATATATTAACAGCCACTTGGCTATTATATGTGAAACATTGGAAAACAAAATACATTCCAACAATAGAGGACTGGAGCTTAAAGCTGAATGAGTTAGCCACATTAGATATGATCTCAATGTGCAAGAAGGATAGCACCTCACAGCAATACGAAGAAAAATGAAAATATTTATCAAGTTTATGAGAGGTTGAGAGAAACGGATAAGACATTAACATAGGAGTTTATCATACGACTGAATTTGGGGGTGTAATGCAATGGCAATCTGAACGCAATCATGGGGTTTCACGTTATTGTGTATTAAAGTATCTCATGCAATTTTGGGCAATGGGGGGTCGTTTTTGGGAAATGGAAAGTCATTCTGAATGCATTCCAAACGCGATCGGATTTCTGGTAAATTTGCTATACTAGTGAATTCATGTCATTGCGAATTGGCTCCATTCGCAATTGAGAGAAATTCCTCCCATGTGATAAACTCCTTAGTTTTGTTGGAACTCTCTTTGTTCGATATTTTGTATGTATATGGGAAATAATAATAATAAAAAGGCAGCATCCAGCTTCCAAACAACTGGTTTCATTTTTTTAAAAAACCCATTTCTCATTCACCAAGTTCTTTCTTTCCCTTTCTTGCATCTCTATAATGTCATCACCTTACACACCCCCTTTCTTTAGCTTAATGTAGATCACCCCCAAAATCCCCAGGGATAACAGCTTCCAAATCCAATTTGCTGACATGGTCTTTTAACACAATTCATCCCACTAGAACCACTCTTGAGCAACAGGCGCCTTCCACTTTGCACTTACAAGAAGCAACAACTAATTCTGCAAAAGTTCAGGGCAACTAGGCTTTGGGAAAAGTACCAACAAGGTACTGTAAAAAGTGTTGGTACTTTGGCAGCAAGGGGTCATTTAATTAAATAATAGTATTACTAATAATTTAATGCTGCAGAAATTTTTATGCTGAAATTCCAACTTAATCCAATTCCAATTTAAGTCAATCGCCTAATTTAAAAAGTAATAAATATAGTTGCCCTTTTTTCTTAGCTAATTTCCTGATATTATACCTTAAGTAGTTTTAACTATTGAATTTTGCTGTCTAGCCCTTCATGGTTTTGACCCACCAACCCTGTGCAGAATTATGGGAGAGGCAGTCCAAAAGCATCTAGAGGTTCAAAGATATCCCCCAGTCTTGATATAAAAATACTAAAAGAGCTAAACTAGCAGATTTACAGAAATGCCTGTTGACTGACCGGAGAACATAGTACTTCTAAACATATGACCGTTGTATTTCCTATAAATAGTTTTATGCATCTCCCAAGTATTGGAGGCTAAGTGTCAGGGCTTCTAGCTAAACTAGAAGTCCAAATTATCGCATACATTTTATACATATAAAAATAGTGACACCCTTGTAACTGAGGTTTAACTTCTAGAGACCACATAGGGGCCAGGATGTGAGACTAGATCCTAAAGCGAAGCCGAAGGCTTTCATGGCTGGCATCCATAATTTTTTGTGGGTTTTTCAGGCTGTGAGGCCGTGCTCTAGAAGAGTTTATTTTTGACGTTGCTGCTGCCGGCGAAACATCAGGAATAAACTCTTCTAAGACACGGCCTCACAGCCCGAAAAACCCACAAGAAATTATAAATCCTAAAGAATTATAGCTTTACCACCTCAAGCCAAAAAATTGTTAAGACGTTACGAGGTAGAATAGCAATAAAATGTTGCAATTTACAGTTTCCCAATGAGCCATACATGCTTTTCCCTTCCACCCAGTTTTCCACTTTCCTCCCCTCCTAATGGTCTATCTCTATCAGCATTCAGGGCCTCTCAGCATACTCATGTCTTCAGTTCTCAGAATCCTACCCTGTAACGCCTTAGGGACTTTCTGTTAATTTTTTTCTCCAATGTCTCTCTCTTGTTGTAGGTAGTCCCATTTTCACTACGTAAGCATTGGCATTTGTATAGATCAAATGATTCACAAGGAGCAAAAACAGGACAAAGCAAGGGCCTATCCCTAGTAATTATAGAGGCATAGGAGTTTACCACGTGGGAGGAATTTCTCTCGATTGCTAATGGAGCCAATTCGCAATTGAAATCTGATTGCATTCGGAATGCGTTCAGAATGACTTTCCATTTCTCGAAAATGCCCCCCCCCATTGCCCGAAATTGCGTGAGATACTCTAATACGCAGTTACGTGAAACCCCATGATGGTGTTCAGAATGACTTCCCATTGCCCGAAACTGAGTGAGATACACTCATTCGCAATAACGTGAAACCCCCTGATTGCGTTCGGATTGCCATTGCATTATACCCCCAAATTCCGTCGTATGATAAACTCCATACAGATTGAGTGTGTGTGTATACATGCAGATTCTCGCTCTCTTTCTCTCTCTTTTTCACACACACACACAGGGAATAGCATGATCAACAACAATAAATTCATTACTAGCATCTAATGCACGCACATCCCCAGCCAAGTGGCAGGTCCAGCCTTCAAATTAAAACTGGTTCCTTGCCGTCATGCAAATATTATACAGCTTCTGGCAAAGCCAAGCCTGTTGAAGTTCTCCTTAGCATAATACAGACAAGTCGTGACTACTGAGCAAATCAACTGCTCCTGACTTTCAGGTTGTTTTGCTCTCGTCGTTGGAGGAATAATGTTTCAATGATGCCCTCTATTTAACATGCACACACCGATAGCAAAATAGCATCCTAAACGCAGGCAGAATTTCGGTGCGAAATGAGTTTGGAAGGTGCCCCAGTGCTGAACAAGCTGAGCGGCGGTATCTATTAGCGTTTGCAGTGCTCCAGTTGATTACTTAATACAGTCTGTGCTGTATTTTCAAGCAAGAGGTCTTATCACCTCTCAGGAATGAGTCTGTACCCTGCTACGCTGAGAGCAGCAGATAATTTTGATGTTAAGTAGAAGAGATTTACATTAGGAAGCAGTACATTAGAAAATGCTTTAGGATGGTTGATTAGAGTACGGTGAGACATGTCATAAGCTATCGCTCAAAAGCCCAACTAAAACGAAAAAGAAATAAAAGGGGAAAAAATGTTGTTTACTTCAGGTGGATTTGGATTAAAGGTAGCCCAGAACTATTCTGAGATATCTTAAGGTAGTTCCAGAATATCCGAGTTTGCTTGATAAGGCAGCCTCTGTAACAAATGTCCTAAAACTACTGGGGACTGCCCTTCAGCTGATGCAAGAAGAATTGTATCTAGGGTTACAAATACATAGGAGTTTATCAGACGACGGAAATTGGAAGTATAATCTAATGACAATCCGAACGCAATTATGGGGTTTCACATTGTTACGTATTAAAGTATCTCATGCAATTTCGGGCAAAAGAGAAGTCATTCCGAACGCAATCATGGGTTTTACGTTATTGTGTATTAAAGCATCTCACACAATTTCGGGCAATGGGGGGGTCCTTTTTGGGTAATGGGAAGTCATTCTGAACACATTTTGAACACAGTTAGAATTCACGTAAATTTGCCAAACTAGCGAATTCACGTGAATTCAAATTGGCTCGAATTGGCTCCGTTTGAAATAAAGAGAAATTCCTCCCGTCTGATAAACTCCGTACGCAATGTCCATGGTGAGCAGTGAAGCCAGGAGGAAATGTAATGCCAAAAGTACAGACTGTAGCAATTTTCAAAAGAGTCACTGCATGATAGGAAACACATCCTTATATTATGAGTGGACATTTGAAACCTTTGTTCCTATTAAAGCCACAGGAGGTCTCTTGAGGAATTCTTATTCAGCTGTCTCACCCTGGAAGCTGTTTTTGAAGTTGGTTTATTCCAGAATGGTCACCCCAATGTCGGTGACAGAGTACCCTAGGAGACGGAAGTGTTTCCTCATTCCTTACTGACCACTGCCATTTCTGATGTCGGATTTATGCCCGTTAACCATCTCACAAATGATGGTGGATTTGGAAGTTGAACAGTTCTGTTTAGTTCAAGGGATGTCACGCTGAGGACGGAGCAAGTTTGTTTTCTGCTGCTGCAAAGAATAGGACACGGAGCAATGGATGCAAACTACAGGAGAAGAGATTCCAGCTCAACATTAGGAGGACCTTCCTGACAGTAAAAGCCGTTCCACAGTGAACAACATTCCCTCAGAGGATGGTGGAGTCTCCTTCTTTGGAGGTTTTTAAACAAAGGTTAAATGGCCATCTATCAGGGGTGCTTTGATTGTGAGTTCCTGCATGGCAGGGGGTTGGACTGGATGGCCCTCTTCCAACTCAATTGATACTGTGTAAACTGCTTTTCTTTGGATGGCATTGTTAGAGTCTGTAATAATGTTGCCTGGGCAAGACAGAGGTATAATCCATGGTTTGAGTAGGGCTCATATGGTCTGTGCAGATACAGTCTGAGAGATGTTGGACTTCATCAGATGGGAGGAATTTCTCTCAATTTTGAATGAAACCAGTTTGCAATTTCGTGAGTTCGCTAGTTTAGCAAATTTACGTGAATTCTAATTCTGTTTGGAATGCATTCAAAATGACTTCCCATTGCCCGTAACTGCGTGAGATAATCTCATATGCCATAAATAAGTAACTAAAGAAATAAGTGCACTGAAAACCCAATGTTCAAAGCAACTAAAGAAAGAAAACAAAAAACCATTATGTTTGCACCCAGTTCATGAGCTCTGTGGGTTTGTGGATCAATGAGGATAAAGGAATAATAATAAAAGATATCTACTCATTCCACTGAGTAGAATGGGGTTTATGTGCTAGTGAGTAGGTGAGCAGCGTGGTGTAGTTTATTGACTACAAATCTGGAGACCAGGATTCAATCCCTACTCTGCCATGGAAATCCACTGGGTCACACTCTCTCAGCCTCAGTGGAAGGCAAAGGCGCAAACAGCCTCTGGAGGAATCTGGCCAAGAAAACCCTGTGATAGGGTTGTCCTAAGTCAGCAATGACTTGAAGGCACACCAGAAGTGGGTACGGAGAGAGCCAGCGTGTGGAGAAAGGTGGCATATAAGTGAAATAAATAAATATTTTCGGTGAGTTTTTCAGGCACTGTGGCCTTGTTCTAGAAGAGTTTATTCCTGACGTTTTGCCAGCATCTGTGACTGGCATCTTCCAAAGATGCCAGCCACAGATGTTGGTGAAATGTCCAGAATAAACTCTTCTAGAACGTGGCCACACCGCCTGAAAAACGCACAAAAAACCCAACAATGGATGCCAGCCATGAAAACCTTCAACTTCACAAATAGATATTTTTGCTGCATAGGAAACCAGCATGGCGTAGCAGTCCAAGTGTTGGGGTTATGACATTAGGAGACCAGGTTTTGAGTCCCTGCTAGGCCATGGAAACCCACTGGGTGACCTTGGGCGAGTCACATTTTCTCAGCCTCGGTGGAAGGCAAAGGCAACCAGCTTCTGGAGAAACCTGGCCATAGAGTCAGTTCACCTTCGGGTTGGCCTAAGTCAGCAATGACTTGAAGCAGCAGCACACTAAGAAGCAGCAGGTTGAGCCAGTGTTTTGTGTGGGAAAGGTGACATATAAGTGAAATAAACAAAACATTTGGCTGTTTAAGGGACCAGTATGGTTTGTCGTGTTGGGTTATGACACTGGGAGACCAGGGTTCGAGTCCCTGTTAGGCCATGGAAGCCCACTGGGTGCCCTTGGGCAAGTCACACTCTCTCAGCCTCAGGGGAAGCCATGACAAACACATTTTGCCCCGAAACTCCTCTGAGAGACACAGTCCCCTCAGAAAGGAGAAACCACACCCACAAGAAGGCGTGGCTAGAGGATTGAGTGACAGACAGCTAGGTTACTAATATGCTCCGCCCAGCACCAGGCGAGGGAAGGAATAGTGCGCGTGCGCGTGACGTCAGAAACGCACAGCCGGAGGAGCGCACCAATCAGGTGTCTCTCACCGGGCGGAAGAGAGCCAATCCGTGGAGAGACGAGGGCGGGCTGGAAAAAAAGGCCAGCCAATCAAGCGCCTCCTAATTGGGCCGTCACTAGGCAGAGTCTAGAGCACCCCGAGTCGACCTGGCCCTCAGTAGCTCTCAGTGAGACGCACGCTGTGCTCTTTAAGGGGATTTTGGACTTCAGCTCCCAGAATCCCACACTATTGGCCAACATGGCTGAGGCTTCTGGGAGTTGAAGTCCAAAATCTCTGAAAGGGTACAGGTTGGGGGGGACCACTGCCTTTCTTACATTTTAAACCCCTGTGGGAGGGGTGAGTAAAGAGGTTTAAAACATAGGCTGCGTCCACACTGGAGCAATAACCCGGTTTGGCACCGCGTTAAACTCTTTCTGGCTCAAGGCTATGAAATTCTGGGAACTGGCATTTGTTGTGGGCCCACAACAAACCCCCAGTTCCCAGCATTCCATAGCCTGGAGCCAGAAAGAGTGGACGCAGCCATAGGCGGCATTTGGGGGAGGTTGTTCATTCCTACAGTGTGTGAACGATTTTTCTCTCATAATAATATGAACAGTAATATTTGTTTATTTACTTTCTCTAGATGCTGCCTTTTTCCTAGAATGGGACCTAACAACAACAACAACAACAATCTCTCAGTGATACCTTTCTCGTCCACACTGGAGTTTGGCACCGCTTTAATTGCCTTGGCTCAAGGCTATGGGATTCTGGGAGTTGGAGTTTGTTGTGGGGCCCAGAGCGGAGCAAAAGCCACCATATGTTGGCAATATGGTCCCTAGTGCCTCTGTCTTTCCTGAACCCTGCTTGCACCTTTGTGATTTCTCTCTCTATACATGATTAGAATCTGGCTTGCAGAATTTTAACCATCATTTTGCTTGCTTGGGGTTAATTAATATTACGGTCCTAGAGCCGCTTCAGTTTTGTGTGTCTCCTTTTTTGTGGACTGTGATGTATATTGAGGATTTCAGATCTGTTGGCCAGCGTTTGACATACCCGACAACATTTCACAGATGAAAACCAGGTCATATGCGGCCAAGCCACATCAGAGTATGGTCAAGATGGCAAAAGGTATTAATGAGGAAGAACTCAAAAGCTAGGAGAGGCTGCAGCAGTTTGTTTTTGCCTGAGTCTACAGGGAAGTGCATGTTCCTCCCTAGTTAACTGAGTGCTAACTACATTTGCACTTTGAACTGAGTTTGAAGCAACTGACATAAGCAGAGGACAAATGGGGAAAATGGGAGGAGGCGAGATATACCTTTTAAAAGCATCTTAAAAAGTGGTACGGCAGAGAATTAATTCGGACCATTCTTGCCAAATCAAAAGAGTTGGAGAGTATGTTGTGCTTTATCTTTTAAATAGGTTATAGATACCGCTGCATTGTTTAACATTAAAAAACCCTTCTTTTAAAAACAGAAGTCATCTTGTGTTTGTGTCTCATTTGTTCTTGCAGTTTGTACAGTTTCTGTAGGGTCTGGGGGATGTAGAATTGGCCTACTTCTGGACCAGTGTATCTTTTCAAGTACAAAATATTACAAGATTTTTTTGTCTGCCTTGCCAGCAATTTTAACAGGCAGATTTTGCACTTACCAACACAGAAGCAACCTCTGTGGAGAATTTAAAGGCTCTCAGTCCATTTGTTAGTCTCAACTAGAGTAGGTCAATAAAATCAGTGGAATTTACATAAATTTTGATTTTTCCAGGGACTCGTTGATTCAGTGACTATACTCTAGCTGAAAGTAGTAACTGCAAACACTAGGGTAGATCCATGGAATCAGTGGAATTTACATAATTGTTGATTTTTCCAGGGACTCATAGCTCTTTGTTATTAACTGCCATCAGATCAACTTTGACTTATGGCAATCCTCTGAATGAGAGACCTTAAGTCACCCTGTTATCAGCAGCCCTTTTCAAGTCTTGCAGACTCCTGTATCAAGTCTATCCATCTGGAATGCAGTCTTCCTTTTTTCCTACTTCCCTCAACCTTACCAAAGAATAATTGTCTTTTCTAGTACTGTATGTCATGCCTTCTCAGTTTAGCTGTCTTGGCTTTTGGGAAGAGTTCAGGCTTGAGTCTCAGACCCATCTGTTAGCAGTCCACTATATCCACTAAACCCTTCTCCAGCACCACATTGCCAATGAGTTTATTCTCCTCCTATCCACTTTCTTCACTGTCCAGCTTTCACATATACAGAAATGGGAAATACGATAGCATGGACCATCCTAATTTTAGTATTCAGTGATATATCTTTACACTTACAGTTCCTTCCTACCGGTAGCTGCCCTCCCAAGTCCTAGGAGTTTATCAGATGATGGAAATTGAAAGTATAATCCAATGGCAATCCGAACGCAATCATGGGGTTTCATGTTATTGCGAATGAGTGTATCTCACGCAATTTCAGGCAAAAGGGAAGTCATTCCAAATGCAATCATGGGTTTTATGTTATTGCGTATTATAGTATCTCACGCAATTTTGGGCAATGGGGAGTCATTTTCGGGCAATGGGAAGTCATGCTGAATGCATTCCGAATGCAATTAGAATTCACGTAAATGCTCTAAACTAGCGAATTTACGTGAATACGAATTGGCTCCATTCAAAATAGAGAGAAATTCCTCCGTCTGATAAACTCTCTCGTCTTCTGATTTCTTGACTGTAGTTTCCATTCTAAGTAATGACTGAGCCAAGGAATAGAAAATCTTTACTATTTCAATGTCTTAATTGTCTGCTTTAAAGTTCTGGAAATCACCTTTTGTTTTCTTAACGTTCAACTGTAAACCTGCCTTTACATCATCGTCCTTTACTTTCTTCAGTGATCCTTCCAAGTCTTTGCTATTTTCTGCTAGTAGTATGGTGGCATCTGCAAATCTGAAATTGTTGATGATGTTCTTTCTTCCCGTTTCCATGCCTCCTTCCGCCTAGTCCAATCCTGGATGGCATAATCCTGAAATATTTTTTTCTGTGTGTGAGTCTACTCAAAAGGAGTCTCGGTGAGGTTAGTAAAGTGTGTTCCCAGAACAGAGTTCACAGCATTGTAGCCTTTGTAAAGTCCTTTGGGTTGTTTCCAATATATTTTTTTTAAATTTGAAAATGCAGTGTGGACCCAGGAGCAATTTTATGGAGGTAACCAGCCGGAGAAAAATGTCTTTTTGTAAACTCGCCTCCACACTTGGGGGCTACTCACACTTAGGTTTTTGAACAAAGAGATTTGCATCTCTGTGCCAATTCCGAACCAATTCAGAACTGGTTTGGTGTTGCCTCTACATTTACTGCTATTGAATTCCTCCATGTCATTTTAACCCTGTTGCTGTTCATATTTGCCACTGTATCGATTTAAAATGGAGGCACCTCATCTCCAGGAACAGTGCAATCTGAATCAAATTGGTAATGCGTTCACACTACCAAAGTAGTGAATTGTTGCTGCTCTTTAAAAAGTGTTAAGGGACCGGGTGCCAAATGCACCCGTTTAAGTGGGGTTTTTTGCTTGCTCCTCCCACAAACTGCATCGATTGCAGTTGGGGCGAGCGTGAACTTCATAGAAATAAACCAGTTCTACACTGGTTTATTTGTCCCCCTTGTTTCCTGTTGTATCTGACTGCACAGGGTTCAGTGTTTCAGATCTTTTCGGGAGAAGGGGGACAGGGTAAAGTCTGAGGAAGGTGGATATCACCCCACTGCTAAAGACTTCTGCCTTTAGGGTCAAATCCACACTTGCTTCCAATTATTGGCAATTCTAAAAGCACTTTTAAATAGGGGTGTGTGTGTGTGTGTGTCAGACTTTTGCTTCAAGCCACATATGCTTGCAAGAAAGCCTCCTCCACCTTTGCATTTCAAGGGAGGAAAAGAGGCTGTTAACTTCAATGTGTGCACCATGCCATCCTTGGATAGGCATTAGGATATGAAAAATCTGACTTGAGTATCCCCCACCTCACCCACAGAGGTTCCCAACCTGGGTTGCCTCTACCCCCAGCGGGTACGAGATGGAATTTCAGGGGGTGCAACAAAGATAAACAAACAAACAAATAAGAAGCTTCTGTGAATCTAATTTCAGTTCTCTTTTGTCAGTCAAGACAAAATCTTGGGAGTTGCCTGCCTGCCTGCCTGCCTGCCTGTAAATCATAGTCAGCAAAAAAGTTTCCCGTTTTGACAAGATCACAAATGAGAAGCAGGAGTAAAAGAAGTAGCTGAATCACAACTGGAATTGATTTTACTGTTTACTAATTTTTCCTCCTGGATAAATTAGGATCTAATTGCTTCACTGAGATTTGCATGATATGCAATGACTTAAAAGCTTCCTTTTCAAAGTTCACTTTGTTCACCCATGGCATTGTATGTGGTTCAATTTCTGGTGTCAAAAATGAGAAATGAGACTTCTTCATCTTCAAATGTGATAATTACTTTCATAGAAGGTGCAAACATTAAGCAAAAACATTTCCTAGGAGTGTGGGGCATAGAAAAAGTTGAGAACCACTGCCTTAGTATTCTATGCAGCCAATCCAACTGTGTAGGGGAAAGGAAGGAAGGAAGGAAGGTTGTTCACAGGGAAGTTACCATTTTTCCCCCCAAGTGGGAGCTTTCCATGTGCGGGCATCCATTCTATTCTCCGAATGGACAGAAAAACAATGGAGTCAGAGAAGGAAGGCAGGAAGGAAGGAAAGAGAGAGAAAGAAAGAAAGAAAGAAAGAAAGTTCTTCACAGAGAAGGAGTAAAGAGTTCCCTTTTCCCCAAGTTGGAGCCTTCCATGTGTGAGCAAGAGCATCCCTTCTATTCCTTGAAATGGCCAGAAAAGCCATAGAAGGAAGGAAGGAAGGGAAGAGAGAGAGAGAGACAGAGAGAGAGAATCGTAGTGTTAGAAGAGACCACAAGAGAGAGAGAGAAAGAAGAAAGAGAAAAAGAAAGAGAAAGAAAGAAAATTGTTCTTCACAGGGAAGGAGAAAGGAGTTCTTGTTCCCCCAAGTGGGAGCCACCCAAAACCTCTAAAAATCAGCTACCAAAATACCCCAGGCTTTTTGCATCTGCTCAGTCCCCCCCCCCCACTGGAATCGATCACATGAGGATCGGGATCTATTTCTAGTGGAAACTATGGACATACAGCTCGAATCAGGATTTGGAGCGTTTCATAGTGGGACTGCGGCCCATGTGTGGGCAGCATCCCTTCCATTCCTTGAAATGGCCAGAAAAGCCATGGAGTGCAGGAAGGAAGGGAGAAAAGAAGAAGGAAGGAAGGAAGGGGAGAAAAAAGAGAGAGAGAATTAGAAGAGACCACAAGAGAGAGAAACATATAGTTAGAAGAGACCACGAGAGAGAGAGAGAGAGAGAGAGAGAGAGAGAGAGAGAATTGCATGAGATTATCACACTAGGGTCAATTCCAGAACCATCCCACAATTATTATTGGCAATGAATATCCCATTATTGGCAATGGGATAATTGTGGGATGGTTCTGGAATTGACCCTAGTGTGATAATCTTAATAGAGAGAGAGAATTATAGAATTATAGAGTTAGAAGAGACCACAAGAGAGTGCAAAAGAAAGAAAGAGAAGACTGTATCATGTGGGAGGAATTTCTCTCAATTGCAAATGGAGCCAATTCGCAATTATGTGAATTCGCTAGTTTAGCGAATGTACGCGAAATCTGATTGCGTTCGGAATGCATTCAGAATGACTTCCCATTTCCCGAAAACGACCCCCCCATTGCCCGAAATTGCATGAGATACTCTTATATGCATTAACGTAAAACCTATGATTGCATTTGGAATGACTTCCCATTGCCCGAAATTGTGTGAGATACACTCATTCGCAATAACGGGCAACCCCATGATTTGCGTTCGGATCGCCATTGCATTATACCCTCCCAAATTCCATTGTACGATAAACTCCACAGAATCATAGAGTTAGAAGAGACCAAAAGAGAGTGCGAAAGAAAGAAAGAAAGAAAGAAAGAAAGAGGAAAGTGAGAAAGAAAAAGAAACCATCCCTGTGTTGGCAGCATCCCTTCCATTCCTTGCAAGGGCCAGAAAAGCCAGGGAGGGATGGGCTCATCCAGGATGAAGCTGGGCACTGCAAGCAAGGCCAATCCATCTGACCCCAATGAGCCTGAATGAAAGGACCCAGAGAGAGAGAGAGACAGAGAGAGACAGAGAGAGAACTAGGGAGGGAGCCATTGAACATCATGTGTCCTTGTCTCTTCCTCCTCCTCCTCCTGCTGAACTGATGAGAAGCTGGCAGCTGGTTGCAGCAGGAGGGACCCTGGGCTGGGCTTGCTGCTTTTCTTCCCTCTCTCTCTTCTTTCTCTCAAAGCAAGGGAGGTTGACCCTGGGCTCCAGTGATCCATTGCAGAGGGATCTCCTCCCCTTTGGATCCCCTCCTCCTCTGCGATAAGCAGCCAGAGAGACAGAGGAGCATCAGCATCATCCTTTTAGAGCTCAAGGCAGAGAAGCAGAAGAAGAAGGAGAGAGAGAGAGATGGTGAGCGGATTTGATGTGGGTCAGATCAGGGAGGGAAGGAAAGAGGGAGGAGGAAGGGATGAATGAATGAGCTGGCAGGCAAGGAGAACAGCCCTCCATGCAAGGAGAACAGCCTCCCCTCCCTCCCCAAGAAGCCTTTATTTTTTGGTCTACATTCTGTATTTTGGCAGCTGAGGCTCCCTTCTCTCTTGGATCCTTGTTGTTCTGTTTTGCTGCCATGTCAGGCATCCTTGGCAGAGGAGGATCCCATGCCCCATTGCATTGGGCTCATTGTTCCAAACAGGGCTGGCTTTCAAAGGGGGGGGGGCATATACAAAATTAGTATTTAAAAAAAATATCAATCTCTATCCAAGGCTGTGGGCAAAGCCTGCAATGCCCTGGGTTGGTGGAGTCCTGCCCTTGGCATTGAGAGAAGGAAAGTGAAGCCTCTGCCTCCCTCTCTCTTTCTCTGGGTTGCATTGTGGACAGCCAAGAAGAGCCAGTTTTCCATTCCAGCCCTGCTTCTTGGCCCCCTTCCCCACCATTGTAGGGGATGCTTGCTTTCTCACAGCCGCCCCCCCCCCCCACTTTCAGCTTTCCTAAAGTGGCTTTTTCTCAAACTTCTGGGGTGCTTTGCAGGCTTCTTTTCTGGGGTGGTGAAGAACTTGAAGGAATCTTGTTTTGGCAAAAGATGCCTGGGTACCACAGCGATGCTGACTTTGGTGGAACCAGGTAAACATCATCTTGAGCACAGATGCCGAAAAGGATGAACCTGGGGCTGGTGCCACACTGGAGAAATAATCTGGTTTGATACCCTTTTAACTGCCACGGCTCGGTCCTATGGGATTCTGGAGAGTGTCGTTGGTTGACCGTGGAAGAAGGGCTGCGCTTCTTAAGGCAAATGAGCACATAAGGGATAGATCCACAAACGACAGTCCCCAGAATCCCATAGCATTGTGCCATGGCAGTTAAACTAGTGTCAAACTAGAATCCAAAGACCTCCTTCCTTGGAGGTCTTTAAGCAGAGGCTGGATGGCCATCTGTTGGGGATGCTTTGATGGAGAGTTCCTGCATGGTAAAATGGAGTTGGACCGGATGGCCCTTGGGGTCTCTTCCACCTCTATGATTCTATGAACATCCGTGTCTGTATGTAGAATCAGTGCGTAGAGAGATCTTGTAGCACCTTTGAGGCGAACCAAAGGAAAGAAATGGGAAGCAGGAGCTTTCGTAGTTCTCCTTCCTCAGATGCAGAGTGTCA
The DNA here is from genome assembly GCA_034509955.1 of Urosaurus nigricauda. Lineage (NCBI taxonomy): Eukaryota > Metazoa > Chordata > Lepidosauria > Squamata > Phrynosomatidae > Urosaurus > Urosaurus nigricauda. The sequence goes on along the minus strand of JAOEGL010000014.1, from coordinate 19,283,876 downwards.
AACTCAATTATTTCTCCAGTCTGGATCCAGCCTGGGAAGGACTTCCTAAGGTTTCAGCCTCCTTGCGTGCTTTCCTGAGGAAATACCCCAATGGAGCATAGTAGGGTTGACTCCTGAGTAGACATGTCCAAGAGCCTGTGAGACAGTCTGCTTTTGGCACTATCCACCGTGGGTCTCGTCCTACGCTGCAGAACCTTTAATCATTTTCATCCTCGCTGAGGCTTATAATGCTTTCTCCAGATTTCACTCCCCAATGTCAAAGCAGGGGATGCTTACAGCTAGAGAGGCATTGTCTTCTGCAGCATGAGGACCAGGTTTATTTGGGGGGCTGCTCTTTAAAAAGAGAGTTCTGCTCCCAGTGACAGAATATTGACATGCAGCGTTGCTGTCGGCCCCATGTGGTAGTCTTGTTTAAGTGGGTTGCCAGCTGAAGCTTCCCCAGCGATTGGAAGTGATCTAAGTTACAAAATTGTAGGAGAAGCCGGGACTGTGTAGAAACTGGGCATTGATTTTTCTCACCACACTTCGGGAGTGCGCAAATGGAGGAAGGGGTGGGTTTCTGGCACGAAAGCCGCCTTCTCTGCATGCGGCGTTCTTTCTGAAACAACATCCAAGGGTTAGCGTGTTTGGGCAAACTGGAAACACTGTTCCCCTCCATCTCTTGCACCCAGGGTTTTTGGAATGTACAAAATGGTTTTGTGATGTCCCTTGTTAGGCAAATGGTGTGTTTTGCTTTTCCTTGAACAAAGCATCCAGGTATGTCATAAGAAATACAGGTGCGTTACTGTTCTTTCATGTCTTTCTGCTGGAGAATTTCTAATCTGGCACTGATTTTTACTTACTGTGTATACTCATGTATAAGTCTAGAAATCCACGGGTCAATGGAAGTACAGTACTGTACTTTAACTCATATATATACAGTGGTCCCCCGGGTTACGAATCCCCTGGGGTCCGAAAACCCCGGGATCCGAAAGAGCCGGAGCTGGAAAAACGGCCCCGGTTTCCGAAAAAAAAAACCCAGGTTAAGAAAGAAAAGCGGCGCGAAATTCAAATCACGCCAAGTCTTTTCCTATACTTACAGTGGTCCCCGGGTTTGCGAATGTTTTCGGGTTACAAAAGGGGTGCTGGAACGGATTACTTTCGTAACACGGGGGACCACTGTATGTGTATACACTGTATGTGTATATATATATATATATATATAATTAAAGAAGCCATCCCCTTTCTCTGAATAAAAGGAAAGAGCTTAGTCCATCCTGGGAGCACCAAAAAGAAGTATGGATCCCCTCTACTCTCTCATCCATCCAGCCTTTAGGATCATTTTCCTTTGCATCATCCTTTACATCCTTTGTTACATGTCCTTAACTTTTACCTTCGACTTATCCATGGATCATATCAGAATCCATAATTTTGGCTTCCAAACCTGCTCTCAACTTATACATGAGGTTGACTTATAGTTGAGTATATATAGTATATTGTAGTTTTCAAGTGATGGATACCTCTTGGTACTGCGTCCGAAGAATTGAGTTTGTATCCATGAAAGCTCATGCTAAAATAAAATCCAGTTAGTCTAAAAGGTGCTCCCTCCCGTCCCACTCCCTCCCTTCTTTTTTATTTATACGGTGTAATTTTTACAATGTTAACTCTGATCCAGCTCTTGCTGCCAACGTAAATCACTATAGTCCAATTCAAATCAGTTTGGAAACAATCTGAAACATATGCATATTGGTTTTCACCTGGCGACTTAAAATAACCTGCAGATGGTTTTGAAAATTGAGTTTGTTGGGGGGAGAGGTCCAAATTTAGCAAAAATACAAATAAACACAGTGCTGGTAACTTGCTCTCTTTGCCTCTCTGTGTGCGGTGTCTTTCTGGCAGCACCAAATTCTATTTTTTTCCTTTTGTGCTTTACATTCTGTCACAACTGTAGTTAACAAATCACTCGGCGGCTTCCCTCGAAGAGGGTGTGTTTGTAAACGTATCACAGTTATAGAAATCTGAAGCTGGTGCATCTTGTTTTTTTCTTCAGTGCAATTTGCTAGAGCTCCACAAATGTCTCTCTGGAGGGTATATATGCCTACGCTCTGGGAACGAAAAATCTATCAGAAAACACGTTAGAGCTGCTGTAACATCAGATCTATAATTTGTTGCTTTTAATATTTGATTGTGTGGATAGAAATCACTCACATGGAAACTATAAAGACATTCCTTCTGGTAGCTTAGAGGAAAAATGCTTGGGTGGTTCTTCTCTCAGATTGAACAACAATGTGATCATACTTGGACCATAAGAAACATTAATTTCTACTGTAACCAACGGTTGCTACTGCCCTCTGATTTTCTTTTACCTGAAGCTCAAGGGTCCTCAATGCTAGAAATGTAAAGGATCAGAAAAACGGTCCATTGGTCAGTATCCTATTGGTCTCTTGGGAAGATTCTCCTAAGAGTCTGAGCTCTACCTCTTTTTCTTTGTTCTTAACATTTTTACCTCACCACTGCTTGGCATTTTCCTAGAGTGATTAGTACCCTTTTTAATATGTTAAAACTAAGCAGATCTCCATTGCATTACACTCATGTCTATTCCTTACAAACAGGAGCTGAAAGTAGAATGTGAATCTGCACTTCTTTATAAGTTTGAGCATAGAGAGAGACTAGGCTGCCATGCAGCCGGCGCTTCCGACAGAATTGGAAAGCCACCATTGGCCATGGTTTTCTATGGCCGGAGGCCAGCTCTATTGCCAAGTGCCCAGAAGTTGCTAGCATGCAAAAGAAAAAAAATCTGTAGTCTGCTTTTGTTCCGCATAAGTAAAAAAGCAGACAAATGTAAATTTGTGTACCAATAGAACAAGAGTCGGGTGGAGGAGGCATGAGGTGTTGCTTTGCTTTGCTGTAGACCCAAGTTGTATCTGCACGACAGAAATAATGCAGTTTGGCACTGCTCTAACTGCCATGGCTATGGAATTCTGGGGTGTGTACTTTGGCGAGCTATTTAGATTCATTGTCAAAGGGCGCGGGTGCCACTACAATCTACACATCCCAGGATTCCAGAGCCATGGCAGTTAAAGCAGTGTCAGACTGCATTTTTTCAGCAATGTGGATGCTGCCCCAAACGACCTTTATGCAGCACTGCCACCTTTAAGCATTCATGGTAATTGAGCTGATTTTGCAAAGCCACTGTCATTCCCATTCCATCTGCTTCTGTACTGACTATGATTTTTGGTTCTATGGTTCTATGACCATGAAAGAAGGGCTTCATTTCATATGGCAAACTAGCAAATAAGGGATAGATTCCTCTGTTCACCACCCCGCACACGCCTGGTGGGAATTTCACACATCTCGCCTACCTGGAAATCATAGTTGCCGGTGGTGACCAGGTGAGTGGTTAAAGATAAGCCTGCCTCTCTTTGATGAAAACTCTTTTTACGTTTTGGATGTGTGTTAGAATGGAAAGAGTCAGTTTGCCTATAGACACTATAGTTGTGGATGAGTTTTTAAATGTACTTGTTCTGTCTTTTTTGAGGGTGATTACTCCAGTCAAGGAAAATCGATCTGTCTATCTGTCTGTCCATCCATCTATCTCTTTTCAAATCTTTTCTATGTTCTTGATCACTTGCTTTCTTTCTCTTCAGGATTATAACATTTGCTGTATATACTCATGTATAAGTCTAGAAATTTTAGTCAAAAAAATTGACCCCAAAAACCTGAGTCGATGTATCCACGGGTCAATATAAGTACTGTACTTTTACTTTTACAAAAAGGGAAGCATCCCTTGGTGAAAGGCAAAAATGTAAATCTGTCCTGAAACCACTGACACTCTCTCATCCATCCAGCATTTAGTGGGAGCACAAACAGTTGTGCCTGCTGAAATTTTGTACCTTCTTTGGCATAGTTTTCCTTTGCGTCATCCTTTAGATCCTTTATTACACGAGCCTAGGTTTTACCCTGGACTTATCCACGGGACATATCAAAATCCATAATTTTCACCCCCAAACCTATCCTCGACTTATACATGAGGTCGACTTATAGTCAAGTATATAGGGGTATGTTTTCAATTCTGTTACAAAGAGCTACACAATCAGCTGTGCAAGATGCACGTTGCTAGAGCAAAAAAGGGTTTATTGGATTGACTATAGACTATAAGGGGAGGACAAGCTTTTCATCAGGCACTTAGCAATGAGTCTATGTGATTCGGGTTGAACAGAATAAGGAGTTCCAGCCTGATTTTGGGTTGCTCCTTAACACACATCCAGATCAGTGAAAAAACAAACCCTTGCATTGATGGTTTTTCGGATATTTTTTTCTGACCGCATGGGAATAAAAATGCTTCACATTCACAGGGCTGTTTGTGAGTTCAGAATGAAGGGTTTTTCACAGTACCCAGAGCCCAAAAACACAGGTTCACATCAGATGGAATTAGATTGTTTGGGATATCTAACAGACCTTCCTTTCTGGAACAACAACAACAACAACAACAAAATATACGGTAACCAAGATGACTTTTGTATTTGAAAAATACTATGCCTGTTATTAACAACGTAAAACAAAAACTTGTGATGAGCCTGGGCATTTAGGAAACAGATTTAAGCCCCGACGAAAAAGTGTTTGTTTTTATTTATTTGAAGGAAGACCTGAAACGAGTGATCTAATGAGGTAGTTTCTAACCAAGTTTTGTAAAAAATAGTCTCTAGGGAGGAAATGTCTCCTAGGAGTTTATCAGACGATGGAAATTGGAAGTATAATCCAATGGCAATCCAAACGCAATCATGGGGTTTCACATTATTGCGTATTAAAGTATCTCACACAATTTCGGGCCAAAGGGAAGTCATTCCGAACGCAATCATGGGTTTTACGTTATGACGTATTAAAGCATCTCATGCAATTTCGAGCAATAGGGGGTCATTTTTGGGTAATGGGAAGTCATTCTGAATGCATTCCGAATGCAATTGGAATTCACGTAAATTCGCTCAACTAGCGAATTCACGTGAATTTGAATTGGCTCCAATTGGCTCCATTCTAAATAAAGAGAAATTCCTCCCGTCTGATAAACTCCCTAGTAAAGGAGCCATTCTTTGTGCCAGCCACCAGAGCATGGCACCTGGATGGCACAGTGGTCCTTGCAACCAAATTTCCCCCATGTGCTATTTCTGCCAAACATATATCAGGTCTTTAGTAAGCTGATCTCCTGGCAGGTCTAAACTAATGAAAAACAACTGTTTCCCACCACATTTTGTCCACTGTGGAAATACGATTCAACTCATAGGGTCACCATGTGGTAACCAAGTTTGTATTTGCATTGTGTACCAGGCTGATTGCCTAGGCAAATGCATCCCTGCAGAATGCCATAGCATGGCAACACTGCCATACTTTTGGGCACTTGGAATGGGCATTTTCCTCTGAATTTCAGTCATCTGTTCATCCGTGGTTGCATCTGTTCCTGGTGTGTACCGCCTGCTCAACAAACACCATCCTCATGTCTTCAAAACTGTCAGTTTATCAGTAAATGAACAAAATAAATAAATTGTTGCTTGGAAGTGATGCCACCCTGAAACGGGATGCCTCAATTCCTTGAAGACTTAGAATCATAGAACTGGAATATACCTGAAGGGCCATTGAGTCTAACCCCTTTCTGTCATGCTGGAATACACAATCAAAAGAGCCCCGATAGATGGCCATCTAGCCTCTGTTTAAAAACTTCCAAAGGAGACACCAGCGCTCTTTGAGGTTCGGATATTTAAACATGGCTATCATGTCACCCCTTAACTGTCTCTTCTCCAGGCTAAACACACCCAGGTCCCTAACTCTCTCCTCATAAGGCATGGTTTCCAGACCCTTCACCATTTTGGTTGCCTTCCTCTGGACATGCTCCAGCTTCTCAAAATCCTCCTTGAATTGCAGTGACTAGAACTGGACACAGTATTCCAAGTCATTTTTTTCATGCTACGCTGTGGGCTGGGACACATCAGTTCATCCTTTAGTTCAGGGATGTAAGAGGTTTTTTTTGTTTTGGTTTTTTTACTTTGAAGAGTTCTTGTTCTGTGCCTGAATGCACACTATATCTATTTATTATGAAACTACGTGTGAAAGGGATCTGGGAGTCCATGTAGACCATAAGTTGGACATGAGTCAAGAGTGCGATTCGGTAGCTAAAAAGGCCAATGCAATTTCAGGTTGCATCAAGTATAGTGTCCAGATCAAGGGAAGTCATAGTGCCGCTCTATTCTGCTTTGGTCTGGCTCCACCTGAAATAACACTGTGTCCAGTTCTGGGCACCACAGTTCAAAAAGGATGTGGAGAAAATGGAGCGTGTCCAAAGGAGAGTGACTAAAATGGTGAAGGGTCTGGAAACCATACCTTATGAGGAAAGACTTAGGGAGCTGCTTAGCCTGGAGAAGAGAAGGTTAAGAGGTGCTATGATAGCCATGTTTAAATATTTGAAGGGATGTTATATTGAGGAGGGAGCAAGCTTGTTTTCTGCTCCTCCAAAGACTAGAACACGGAACAATGGATGCAAACTGCAGAAAAAGAGATTCCACCTCAACATTAGGAGGAATGTCCTGACAGTAAGAGCTGTTCGACAGTGGAACACACTCCCCTTGGTGTGTAGTGGAGTTTCCTTCCTTGGAGGTCTTTATGCAGAGGCTGGATGGCTATCTGTCAGGGATGCTTTGATGGAGAGGTCCTGCATGTCATGGGATTGGACTGGATGGACCTTGTGGTCTCTTCCAACTCTATGATTCTATGATTTTATTTGTTTTGTGGATATGTGGTAAACATTGCTTTCTGTGAAGAGCTGTTCAAAGGTTTGTGTACCTATTTCTTCCCGTTTTTGGTCTTGGGTATTCCTGAGCGATGCTTATGGCTTCTCTGTGGGGTGAACTATCTGTAGACATCTGCTCCAGGTCCTTCTATCTCTGCGTCTGCCCACAACATGCTTTTCTTGCACAAGATCAAATGGATGTGTCCTTGCAACCCTCCCACCTTTGCATAGGAGAAGGACTTGCTCTTCTTCACATCACTTGAGCCAGGTTTCCTGCTTCACATTTCAACCACAACGTAACTTTTTTTGTGTGTCCCAAAACATTCCATTGTATGGGACAAAAAAGCACCCCTCCCATGGCGAAATTCATTGGCAAGATGCAATTCTGTACAAGTCAAACTCTGCACAATTTTTTTCAACAAAATGTGACTCTCAGACACTAAAGTGTCCCATCGAGTCAGATGCAGGTTAAGGTAAGCTGGTCCCAAGCTGTTGGTCCCAAGATGGTCCCAAGCTGTAGTGTAGGGCATTTTAAAAATTCTTCAGCAAATGTTGAAACTATATATCTGTACAGTCTCTTCAATTAGGGAAAGGGCAGAGAGTCAGATTATCAACATGTTATGCCCTTCTCTCTGTTGCTCTAAAGGGCTTCTTGCAGCTTCGGATCATCTCTCCTCACTTCAGCTAAGGTTAGGGGTGCTGGGAATTGCAGTTCCAAGACACCTGAAGGGCCACAATTGCCACCCTTTATGTAAAGTAACTGGGCATAGTGTATTGAACAAAGAAAGACATGGGGTATCCTTCTCGAACTTGATCTATCTACTGTAAGCAGATGTATAGACAGCATTACCTTTTGTTTGCTTAATGAACTTGGTTTCCTCTCAAAATTATAGGTTCAGTAAGTATACCTATAGATTCAACTGTGCTCACTCTCCATTGACTTCTTCCCCATCGCCTGATGGATATTACAAAATTATTTTTTCTTTAAAGAAGAATTGCCATGTGAATGAGCTTATTAGACCATTAAACCACAATTTTCTTGGCCAAGAACATGTGTTGAGCGCACTTATTCCTCTCCCTTCTCTTCATAGTATTAAACCATAGTTTCCTGTTGCATCCAAACTCGGAAACTCCAGTTTAATGTCTGCATATTAACCAGGATATCAGAAGAGGATCCAGTCCTGGGTATCCTATCCTGCTCTGCACTAATTTAAGAAATCCTGGAAGTACAGTTACTGAATTCTGGTTTGAGAGAAAAAGTAGGGTGTGTCATGCAAATCTTGGTCCTGATTCAGTGCCCTCGGGAAAGTGTTGCAGGCCCTTTTAGTTGCAATCTTTACAAAGACTTTGAAAACCCACCTGTTTTGAATGAATTTTAATCGCTGTGTTTTGTTAGATGTGCTGCTGTATTGTTTATACTTTGTTGATCTTGCTCTGAAAAAAAATATTTTTCTAAACTGGCTGATTCATATATTAATGTACCATTTGGAGATTTAAAAAAATCTTTGTTATCTTAAAGTTCTATTGTAATATAGTGTTGTATTTCTATATTTTTGTTTTCTTGACTGCCTTGAATGGACTTGATCCAGAAAGGTAGCTTATAAATGTTTATCATCATAAATAAAGAAATAAAAATCAAACTGAGTAATATGTCTGCACTGGGCTGCAGAGCCATCAGAATAAGAAGCAATTGTCTATGAAAGCTGGTTGGCAGCCTGGTTATTTCCATAGCAGCAATGTCTAAGTCTAGGTTGGCAAGCTCTTGCCTCAATAAAATGGGGACTGTGCTTGGTGATACAGTTTTAACGCCTTTAACTCAGTGTTCATCTGTGTCTCAAATGAAATTGCACAGCAGGGATGGACTGGCACACTCCTGATATTATTTCCAAGCAAATGGTACTAAGAGACATTTCAGTTCTAATTCTAGAGGTAACATATAGCCGTTGTGGTTCATAGCCCTTAACAGAGTCGATTGACTTGGACTCAAGTTGGACTCAAGTCATTTCAATGACTCAAATTGGATTCAACTCCACAATAAATTATGCACCGACTTGACCTAACTCTCAACTTGTATATTTTTAGTGACCAACTTGCAGGCCTAACTTCATCCAAAAATGTCATGGAAGAGAAAACGGTTTTCCTTCTGTGAACAATGCTTCCATGTCACTGCTTTTTGCCTACCTGTCCTGTCTTGAAGGCCAGACAGGGCAAAGTACCAAGCAAAGTTTATCAGGGATAAGGCATATGTCGCCCCAGTCATATACAGAAGCTTACCAGCCAGTTACAGTTCTCAAAGTCAGGCAGTCCAAGTCAGTAGGATACAGCAAGAAAGACCAAATCCAAAGGAATGTCTGGTTGCATGATCAATTCATGAGGCAGTGTCCAAGGTCCTTTGGAAAGCCAAGTCAGGAATCAAGAAACAAGAATGTCACTTCCTTCTGAATGATCAGTTCTCAGCAACAACCTCCTGAGGGAGTTGCTGGATTTTTTTTTATGGCCTGGCAGCCTCTTGTAGCTGTTGCCTGATTAATGAGCGTTTCTTATATAGCAATAGCAATAGCACTTTACATTTCTATACCACTTCATAGTGAACGAAGCATTCTCTAAGCGGTTTACAATGTGTAGGCCAAGTGCCCCCAATAAGCTGGGTACTATGAAAGGATGGAAGGCTGAGTCAACCCTGGAGTCCTGCAGGCTTGAACTCACAACGTTTTGCTTGTGGTACTGGTATTTAAACACTGTGCCACCAGGGCTCCAAGTTATATAAATATATATATGCTCTGAGCATCACAAACGCTACCTTTCTCTTCTTTGTTTCACTGCAGTAGGTGTTGGTTGTCAAATCCATGCTATGGCTGTTGAGGAGTGTCACTGTCGGTTTCAAACACTAGCATGTCTCTCTGTCCTTCTGTTTCCCTGTCTGTATCAAAGGAGTTTATCAGACGACGGAAATTGGAAGTATAATCTAATGGCAATCGAATGCAATCATGAGGTTTCATGTTATTGTGTATTAAAGTATCTCACGCAATTTCGGGCAAAAGGGAAGTCATTCCGAACGTAAGCATGGGTTTTACGTTATTGCGTATTAAAGCATCTCACACAATTTCAGGCAATGGGAAGTCATTTCCGGGTAATGGGAAGTCATTCTGAACGCATTCCAAACGCAATTGAAATTCACGTAAATTCGCTGAACTAGCGAATTCACGTGAATTCGAATTGGCTCCAATTGGCTCCATTCGAAATAAAGAGAAATTCCTCCCATCTGATAAACTCCATAGTCTGAATGAGGCACATCCCCATGTCCGTCTGCTTCACTATTTGTGTCAGGGGAAGAAGACTTGACACTACTGCTCTGAGAGCTTAAAAGGAAACTTCCAGTTAGAGCAGATGGCGTGAGCTAGATGTGCAAACAGATTGACCTGGTATATTATTTATCTCAATATTTATGTCCTGCCCTATATTAAAAGATACCTTCACATTTGTACATTTATAGAATGTTCTAATTTTCATTCAAAAGTTGTTTTTATTCAGCATATAAAAAGGAAATCCAGCCCACTAAACTGTCTTGGTCTCACTGACATAACCAATATTCTGAAGTACTTACCCAGAGTTTGTTGTCATGAATACAAACTGCTTGACCGTATTATTTTAGTTTGTTATTTCGAGGTTTTAAAATTAGTTAACTAGCCTGAATTATACTGCTGTGGGGCATGTGTGTGTTTAAACAGAGGAACCAGGCATTAACACAGAATGGCAGCCACTTGGTTCATTCCAGGACTGGGCAAATTGTGTCCTTGCAAATGCTGTTGAGTCGTAATTCCCATCAGCCCTAACCAGTCTGACCATTTATGAGTTATAATGGGAGTAGTGAATTCAGCAATTTAAGGAGGGTCCTAGGTTCCTCACTACTGGTCTTTCGTAACCTTATTGGATCATTTAAAGAGTTTGCTACATTCCCTGACATTAGTTGTAAGTAGTTCTTTCCCCCAATAACAAAGTTGTAACTTCTTTAATTGCAACTGTAACTTTATTAGGGGTAGCTTCATGCCTTTTGTGGTATAACTGTAACTTTTAGTTGCTTTCATAATTCTGGCATGTGACCTGACTAAACAGTGCATGGTTGAAGTCCTAGCCCACGATGCTATCTTGCGGTCTGTTGTGGCTCTCAAGGCTCTTAGTGGGCAAGAAGAGACAGAAGAACAGTATATTTTTACCATATTTTACACTATTACACTAGTTAAGCATTGGGATAATGTTTGTTTATTACTAGCATTCGGCTTTCCTTTCTTGATTCGGCTCTCCTGGGATCAATTGCTATGTTTCTTGTCAGATGCTGTCTTAACTAGCTCTAGGGTAACAGATACATGCTGCCATGCAGCGGTACATTTTATTTTGGGGAATGCTTTCATTAATGTATTTGTCTATCAGTACTTTCTGTATTCAGTTTCCCTGTGACCTTGCTACCTATGAACATATAGGTGTACCATGTGATATTGTGAATTCTGGGTAACACTTTATGCATGTGTGATGAAGTGGTCTGTGGTTCACAAAAGCACATGCCGCAAAAACGGTTGGCCTTTTCACAGGATGATTGTTGCTATTCTTGGCAAACAGGGCTTGTGTGCATTCATCCAGCTCATTTGGGATCGGGGGTTGTGTGCCCACTTACCTGCGAGAAAGATCACTGACTTTGGAGTGCACTTATATCAGGGTTTGCTCTTCGCCTCAGATTCACTCCTTGAACACACAGATAAACCGACCGCTGGGCAGAATTCCAGTGTGGTTCTTATTGCAAGACAGCTGACAAGGCGGGCCTAAAAGGATTTCAGATTGCTCTTACTTGATGTCTTTTATCGGCTCTTGTGCATTTCTTACTTAGATTTTACCATTTATCTTTTCAATTATGGGATTTTAAAAGAAAATCTTCCTAGGAGGAAAGTTGAGTTTGCAAGAGTTAAGGATTTGTTGCTAGAATACAAGTCCTTTCTGGGGCTTGCATGGGAAGCCACTGAGAAGAGCAGATGCTTGGTATGCAGTTGATCCCAAGTCTGTTCCTTTGCCTCTCCATGTAGGACTGGGAAGGACCCCTCTCCTTGAAATCCTAGATAATTGTGTCCATTCTGAGTCTGACATGCTGCACTAGATAGAGAAATAATCAGAGTTCATATACAGCAACTTGTTACCTAAATCAGAAGTGGGCATCTCCATAATCCTGACCCTCAACATTGGCTATATTGGCTAGTTCTGATGAGAAGTGAAGCCACCCAAACATCTGATAAGCCACATTGATAAATCTCTCCTGTAATCTGTTGATTCCCCACTCAGACACTGGATAACCTTGGGCAAGTCACACTTTCTCAGCCTCCGAGGAAGAGGCAAATCTGCTCTGAACAAATCTTGCCAATAAAACCCTGGGATAGGTTTGCCTGAGGGTTGGCATAAGTCAGAAACAACTTGAAGGCATACAACAGTGACAACAACATTCTGATAATGCCCTGAGTGTACACTCGTCCCTCCACATTTGCTGGGGTTTGGGGCACAGGGCCCCTGTGAATGTGGAAAAACTGTAAATCACAAAAACACTATGTTTTTACCCCTCTAGGAATCTCTAGGTCCTCCCGTGCAACTCTGTGGTCAATATCTGCCAAACATTGATCATGGAATTGCATTGGAGGAGCTACAGATGCCTAGCGAAGTGTTCACTCTAGGAATCTCTAGGTTCTTCAGTGCGACTTTTGGTTAAAATTGACCATAGAGTTGCACTGGAGGGCCTAGATATTCCTAGAGAGAACATATTAATAAAATCTGTGAATAATCAAATCCCCAAATGTCAAAGCTGTAAATGTGGAAGGACGAGTGTATACTGTTCTTTTTCCTTCCTGATGATATGTGTAGCCTCTTTTCCTTCAGCATTAAACAAATGATAGTGTATGGCTCTCCTCTTCCAGTGACAACACACTCCTCACAACAACAATTTGAAGCTGAGGGAGAGAGAACTTAGCCTGGGATCACCTGGTCAGTTCCAGGGCTCAGTGACAACTGGAGTCGAACCTCCCGAGTCCCAATTCAGTCCCCAAACCATTATACCACATTAGCCCATTTTTCTTAAACAAATTTTCCCATAGCATTCATGGGTGCTGCAGAGTAAAACACACCAAGGTATCTCTGCCCTTTTGTTGTTGTTATTATCCACCCTCAACTCGATCTTGACCCATGGTGACCCTGTGGATGAGACATCTCCAAGACTCCCTATGCTGCACTGCTCTGCTCAGGGCCTGCAAATTCATACCCATGACTTCCTTAATATAGTCCATCCACCTAACATGTGGCCTTCCTCTCTTTCTGCTTCCCTCCACTTTTTCCTAGCATTATTGTTTTTTCCAATGAGTTGTGACTCCTCACGATGTGGCCAAAGTACGACAGCCTTAGTTTACTCATCTTGGCTTCCAGAGAGATTTCTGGTTTGATCAGCTCTAGGACCCATTTGTTTGACTTCTTGGCTGTCCATGGTAACCTCAGCACTCTTCTAGAGCACCACAGCTCAAATGAATTAATTCTCTTCCTATCTGCTTTCCTGACTGTTCCGCTCTCACATCCATACATGGTAATAGGGAATGTGATGGCTTTTATGTTTCTAACTTTCGTGCTCAGTTGTATGCCTTTACATTTTAGGATATTTCTAGTTCTCTCATAGCTGCCCTCCCCATTCTTAGACTTCTTATGATTTCTTGACTGCAGTCCTCACTCTGATCAATATTTGATCCCAGATATGAACATTATTTTACTATTTCTCTGTGGTAGAATCATAGAATCCTAGAGTTGGAAGAGACCTCAAGGGCCATCCAGTCCAACTCCATTCTGCCATTCAGGAAGACACAACCAAAGCACTCCCTGTGACGGATGGCGACTCGACCTCTGTTTAAAAACCTCCAAAGACTCCACCACTCTCTGAGGCAGCGTTTTCCACTGTCAAACAGCTCTTAGGAGTTTATCAGACAACGGAAATTGGAAGTATAATCCAATGGCAATCTGAATGCAATCATGGGGTTTCACGTTATTGCGTATTAAAGTATCTCACGCAATTTCGGGCAAAAGGGAAGTCATTCCGAACACAATCATGGGTTTTACGTTATTTCGTATTAAAGCATCTCATGCAATTTTGGGCAATGGGCAGTCATTTTTTGGGTAATGGGAAGTCATTCTGACTGCATTCTGAACGCAATTGGAATTCACATAAATTCGCTAAACCAATTGGCTCCATTCGAAATAAAGAGAAATTCCTCCCGTCTGACGAACTCCTTACAGTTCTTCCTAATGTCTGGGTGGAATCTCTTTTCCTGTAGTTTAAATCCATTTCTCTGTGTTCTAGTCTCTGGAGCAGCAGAAAACAAGCTTGCTCCATTTTCAAGATGAAATCCTTTCAAATGTTTAAACATGGCTATCACATCACTCCTCAACCTGTGCTTCTCCAGGCTGAACATACCCAGATCCCTAAGTCTTTCCACATAAGGCATGGCTTCCGGACCTTTCACCGTTTTGGTTGCTTTCCTCTGGACACACTCCAGGTACTCAGCCTCCTTCTTGAATTGTGGTGCCCAGAACTGGACACAGTATTTCAAGTGACTTCTGACCAAAGCAGAATAGATTGGGACTTTTACCTCCCTCAGTCTTTACACTACACTCCTGCCGATGCAGTTTAGGATCGTATTGACGTGTAGATATCATTTGTAGATACCTACATCACTTGTAGATACTGCGAAGCGAGTAGTACCATAATGGTGATACATGGCAGGCAGGAGGGAATGTGTATTTTGAAGTAAGAGGATGATATACTTTGTTCTAAAGTGCTAATTGCTTATGTGAGGAAATAGCTTGCAAAGAGGATACAGTGGCCCCCCGGCTTATGAATCCCCCGGGTTACGAAAACCCCGGGATCCGAAACCGGCGGGACCGCTACTGTATCCCCCGGGATCCGAAATATCCCCTGGGATACGAAATAAAAAAACCGCGCGGCTCCTTAAAATTGGCCGCGCGGTCCGTTCGCAATAGCGGTCCCCCGGGAAACGAAAGCTTCCGGGTTACGAAGGTAATCCCGGAACGGATTACCTTCATAACCCGGGGGACGACTCTATAAGGTGGGCTCTGAAATCATCTGCTTGTCTCACTTGGGACCTCTCTGTCAAAGTGTGTACCTTTGTTGTGGCTGCAGAAATAAACCCTGTTTTTCATTTCTTTCTTGCTTGAGTTGCTTTGCTAATTGGACAGTCTGCTCGGCAATGTCTTGTGACACTCCCTCAACGGTTCAAGGTAGCCACATATAAAAAAGGTTGCTGCGAAGAATTCTTGCACAACGTTTAAAGTTTGCATCCAGTTTATTTTGTATTTATATATGCAAGAATACTGGTTTTTGGAAGAGCCATCAAGGAAGTACTTTGAGGCTATTGAAGCAATTATTTCATCTGGGGGGAAAAATCTAAGTTATTATGAACCTATAAGGAGGTATGCTGGCTTCTTGGTTGCCCGCAGTGTGCTGGTACATTCTTCTCGATTGCCCTCTCCTTCTGGTGGAAATGGCTAAACAAACCACAGTGGCTTTTCTGGCATGTTGACTGCATCATAGAATTATAGAATCATAGAGTTGGAAGAGATCCCAAGGGCCATCCAGTCCAACCCCCTGCCATGCAGGAACTCCAAATCAAAGCATCCCTGACAGAAGGCCATCCAACCTCTGTTTAAAGACCTCCAAGGAAGAAGACTCCACCACCCTCCGAGGGAGTGTGTTCCACTGTCGAACATCCCTTACTGTCAGGAAGTTCCTCCTAATGTTCAGGTGGAATCTCTTTTCCTGTAGCTTGCATCCATTGTTCCAGGTTCTATTCTCTGGAGCAGCAGAAAACAAGCTTGCTCCCTCTTCCACATGACATCCCTTCAGATATTTAAACAAGGCTATTATATATCTCTTAACCTTCTCTCTTCCAAGCTAAACATCCCCAGTTCCCTAAGGCGTTCCTCATAGGGCATGGTTTCTAGACCCCTCACCATTTTAGTCACCCTCCTTTGGACATGCTCCAGTTTCTCCACATCTTTTTTGAATTGTGGTGCCCAGAACTAGACACAGTATTCCAGGTGGCACTATTACTTCCCTTGATCTAGACACTATACGGTACTTCTATTGATGCAATCTAGAATCGCATTGGCCTTTTTAGCTGCCGCATCGCAAAATGTAGATGTAATGCTGCTCTGGTTTCTACACCTCAAATAAGCCAGAAAAGGATTTGTGCTAGATTACTCTATGTAGCCTTTTGAGAGCAGGGAAAAGTGGCAGATATATTCCTTTTTCGATGACTTGTTCTACTTGATGGTTTGGGGAGCAACCAAGCAGTCTGTGCTAGGACACTTCGTGTAACTCATAAGTCAGGGTTTCCATGGAGCCCTGACTTATTGTGTCATGCACCGATGACTACTGTTTCTGCACCGCTAAAGAGCAATGCCGCTGATAATAAATGTGGGCAACCACTCCAGAAAGATAATTATTCTTTCTTTTTTACGTTCATATCCCGCTGCTGGGTGACCTTGGTCAAGTCACACACTCTCAGCCCCTATAAAACTCTGTGATAGGTCCACCTTAGGGTCACCGTACATTGGAAACAACTTGAAGGCACAAAACCACAACAAGCTACATTGAGTGCCATTATCGGGGAAAGGGCAGGATATAAATGAATAGAAGAAGAAGAAACAGATGAACAAATTTCATTCAATAATGCTTTGAATTGACTTGCAAGACCCTGTGAATTAAATGAAGCCTGATATTCTCAGTATTGTAGCAAAAACATGGAAGATGTTTGCAGAGAGGCAGATGGTAGAAATGAACATCTATTTTAAAACTTAGATTAATATTGACAGAAAAGAACCATACAATGTATTTAATCTAGCTCATGGTTCAGTACACAGATACAGACACACACAGACACACACACACAGACACACAAATGCTCCTTTGGTGAAATCCATTGTCGGGCTTCTAATTGGAACTAGGTTAGCTTTTCAAAAGGGAAAAGCTCTCTAATTTTCTAGATTCAGTCATTCCACAAACAGCAGGTTAGGAGAGACTGAATGCCTTCTTGGGAAAAAAGTGAGATGAAAAATAATCCGTGCTTTAAAAACAGCCCTGGATTTAGTTTGGCAAAATACGACATAGGTTCTGGTGATTAATTTTAAAGCACTCAGAGGTTTCTGTCCGTATAAAAACTCTGGTGCGGTCTCTGCTTTTGCTAGCAGGGCACAATGAAAGGCACCTCTTTGTATGTCACGCTGGAGCGGTTGGGGATTGGACATAAAGGATATGTTTTCTTATCACTGCATCAATGATGCCCTGCTTATTTGATCTACATTGGTTGTATTGTTAAACAAGTGGACAAAACCAAATGTGCCCTCCTTGTCTGCCCAGGGATCTTTTAATAGTCATCAGTTGTTACGGCAGCATAATTTCAGTACACATGACCTCAAAGCGTGTAGGTGTAATTTCCGTATGGGTTTTGCCCTCATTAAACAATCCCTGTTTTAATACGGGTTATGTCCTGGTAAAGCATTCCCCATCCCATTTCATTTTCCTAGCTTTCAAATGTTATTTTGCCATTCTGATGCCCAAGGTTGGGTCCCTGGAATTAATCTCATTCTAGGCAGTGCTAAAAAAGCTCATTTCGAATATAATTAGATTATTGTTATAGCGGGTGGCCTTATATGCAGCAGGATTAAGCAGTAATGTCTGCTCCTACTATTGGATAAATGGGGGGTCTAGCCACGCAAGTGAGTCTGTTTGATTAGGGATGATTTAAAAAGAGAGAAGGGATTTTTGAACGTTGATAATGATTATATTCTGGGGTTGAGGAGACTATCAGGGTGAGATTCTGCTTGTCCAAGGCTACTTGTGAAGTTGACCCAAAAGCGATATAAGTAACTGTCACAGGGACAATTCCTCTTTGCTTCTTTTGTCCCGTTCTCTATGCATCTTGGGATAAGTTCTTATGATTGTTTTCATTTTTCTAATTTTAAATTTAAATAACAACAATGGGGGGGGGAATCATCAAATGAGGTAACACATTAGCAATTGTATTAAATTAATAATGCAATTATTAATTAAAAACAACTCACACCAAACCCTACCGTTAACATTGATATCTAAACATCATATGAAACCTCTTTCCTGAAAGCTTGATGTTTTGAAAGGGGTGAGATGTTTTGCAAATGAGCATTAACATACAGGTTGAATCTCCCTTATTTGGAAATCTAAAATATGAAATATTAAAAAAACAAAGCAACATCTTTTCTTCATGAGTAGCTGAGGCAGTGAGACCTTTGCTTTCTGATGGCTCACTGCGCACAAACTTTGTTTCATGCGCAGAAACTTTGTTTCATGCGCAGAATTATTTAAAATATTGTATGAAATTACCTTCAGGCTACATGTGCAAGGTGCATATGAAACATAAATGAATGTTGTGTGTAGACTTGGGTCCCATCTCTGTGATAGTGGATTATTTATGTACAGTGAGCCCTCCACATTCGCTGGGGTTAGGTGGAAAAAACGCAAATAACAAACCCCAATTTTTTTAGACTAGGAGAACTCCTTTCTAGGAATTTGTAAGTCCTCCAGAACAGCTAAATTGACCATAGAATTATGTTGCAGGATCTAAAAATGTCTACAGAAGTGTTTTCTCTAGGAATCTCTAGGTCTCCCATTGCAGCTTCTGATGAAAGTTGGCAGCAAAGTTGCACTGGAGGACTAGAGATTCCTAGAGAGAACACATCAATCAAATCCATGAATAATCAAATCTGCAAAAGTCGAAGCCACAAATGTGCAGGGGCTGACCCTATAGGAAATAAAGGTATTCCAAAATCCACAAATAAATAAATGATCCGAAATATTTCTGGTCCCAAGCATTTCAGGTCAGGGAATCAACCTGTATTCAATAAGGCGAAACCACTTACCAGCAAATGAAACCATACTGTCACCAGCCATTTTTTCCACATTGTCCTCGATGATGATGATGATGATGATGATGATGATATTACAATTTATTTATGTCCTGTTTCTCCAACTGTCAAAGTGGCTTACACTAAAAATATCCATACAGTGCAATAGTGCAATAATGTTTTATTATATCCCAAATCCTCCCTAACCCTCCCATCCACAATAAAATACAATTAAATTATTGGACAGTTATTAAAACAGTTGTTAAAAGCAGGGCAAAGGCAGTTAGGGCAATTGTCAAATGAATAGATGCAAGGTTACTGAGAGTTCATCTTAATCTGGAAAAGGTTTTCCATCCACCAAATACTCCATGCTTTTCTCCACCAAGTCTCCATTGAGAGACTAATAATTCTAAGCCAAAATGGCCACATATGTAAATAAGTCCCTTTACAGTTACAACCTCTTCAACAATTGGGTTACGTAGATTTCGTCATTCTACCTAGAAGCACAGGATGGATTAATTTTCACGGGTTTTTGGATGAATTAATTTTCACGGGTTTTCTTTTACTGTAACAGATTTTGGGAGTGCTTTGATTGTGTGTTTCTGGATGGCAAAATGGGGTTGGATTGGATGGCCTTTGGGGTCTCTTCCAACTCTTTGTTTTGGGTTTCTGGGAATTGTCATTTTGTGAGAGATTCAGCCTTCTCTGTCAGAGAACTCTGGTACCACAACAAACTACAGTTTCCAGAATTCTATAGCACTGAGCCATGGCTGTTAAGGTGGAGTTAAACTGGATTATTATTTTGCAGTGTGGATGCAGCCTTGGTTTAAACCAGAATCAGTAGCTCCCCTCGCCCCGTGGCTCTACACCTGGATTTCTTTGGTCACCCATCTGGTGGAGAGCAGAGGTCTGGACTTGTATGTTCTTTTCATTGTTGACTATCCCCGTGCCAAATATGTTTTGGGTCTCATAGAGTTTGTGGAGGTTAAACTTGCGCTTGCTTGCTTTATTGCCACTGAGTAAATTTGTTCTGGGCCAGATTTTGCCAGTGTATTACTAAGATGTGCATAGATACGTGTTTAAAAAAATCATCTTACTATAGATCAGGGCCATAAATCTGAGAGCTTGGTCCTGTGCTCCCTTTGGCTGGATGGGCACAATACGTGAACTTGTTTTATCAAGGTAATTTCAAGCAGAGTATCCCAAAAGCTACTGCTTCCTGCCATCCCTTGCTAGCATAATTTCTTTGGGTTTTCTCTCTCCCCCCCAGTCCTCTTAATCTTTAATACAGTATGACAACACAAAAAGTGAGTTATTGACGGCGGTTAAAATTGAGACCATTATAATAATAATCAATAACATGCCTTCTGGAATAATAACCACTACCAGGAATGCATTTTTTCTTTTGGTATTGATTTCAGAATTCACGTTTCCATTGGCCACTGACCCCCCCCCCCGGCAACTACTTTATTTTTGATTTGATGGCACAGTGATATACGAGGGGGTATCCAAGAGTTTTAATGATCACCTTTTTAAAAAATTGACAGAAAGTTTGTTTTGATTTGTAGTTGTTAACTTATCTCTATGTAATCACTATCTAGATTTATACATTTTCCCCAGCGTATCTTGACCCTCCAAATACCTGATATTGTAGAAGTCTGCAGATTGCGCCTTACAAGTGGGTATCGTAAAGTAATAATTATCACCCGGAAGCTATTATGGCATATTGATGAAATTTGGTCAGTGTCATCATTGGTCCCTAAGTGCACGTTGCTGAGAAAATCAGCTCATTGCGTCCTTTATTTTTGTGGCTGGCTCTGCCAGAAGTGACTAAAGTGTAAAACCATTACACATTTCATCCTTTGTGGAAACATGGTCCAGTTAGTGTTTTTTGCACACTGTAACCAAGCTGTGTTTCTTGTTACAAACAGATTGCCTGACCAGACAAGGCATTTACTTTCAGAAGATGTCAAATCATCGCATTGCAGCGGCATCACATTTTCATGTTCTGTTTTCCTGGCATACTTGACATATACTGCCAGGACGGACCTTTGCCTCTGAACTCAACCAGCTGTTCATCACCTGCCTTTGGCAGATACCATTTTTGGTAGCCTTTTGGCAGCCTTCATCCACATGTCCTGAATGGCAGTTGTTGGACCTCTCAGGCCTTGTGTGTTCACAAAATTATTCTGGGCTCATCCTGGCTTTGTAACGGCAGGGCCCTAAGGGCTGATGGCACAGTTTCTCCAAGGCTTCATGATGTCCACCCACCAGGAGCAGTTGGCTGATGTTCAGCTCCGCAATGCTAATGCTCTTCCACACTTTGACTTGGGTAGGGGTTCCTCTCCTTCCACACTATGCTGAGTTTCTATGTTTCACAGATTATGTGGTAAATAATGCTTTCTGTGAACCTTCACTTGCAATCTTTGTTTGCAACCTTCTTTTGCCCTGGGTGTTTCCCAATGATATTTCTGGCTGTTTTACCATGAACTGTCGGTGCATGTTCCAGATGCCTCTATTCCTACTTCTAAAGCCATTAGTATCTCTGCTTGGTCCTTCCTTGACAAAATCAGGTGAACACACACATACTATAGTTTTTTTGTTGGTTTTTTGGGCTATGTGGCCATGGTCTAGAAGAATTTATTCCTGACGTTTTGCCACCATCTGTGGCTGGTGTTGTCAGAGAATGCATTCTCTGAAGATGCCAGCTGCAAATGCTGGTGACATGTCAGGAATAAACTCTTCTAGATCATGGCCAGATAGCCTGGAAAACCCACAAAAAACTATGGATGCGGGCCATGAAAGCCTTCGACTTCACAGACATGCTGCCTTCACACCTCTGTTCCTTGAAAGATGATGGCCTGGGATCCATCTCTTCTACATTTGCCTGAATGCATTTCCAGAGGCTGCTTCTGAATAGGGATGTCCTTAGGGGAGTGTGGACCGCACCAGGAGACACCCAAAGGGGGAATGACGCCACTGCTTCCAAAACATCTACCTTTGGGTAGAAACGGGATGTGACATTTGCTTACATCTCTTTAAAACACTGAAGGGATGGTGTGTGAGTGGGGTGAGGCTCAGTGGGAGGAGAAAGGAGAGGCCCTAGATCGATCGATCGATCGATCGATCTATTCTTATTTTTTAAATTTTAATTTCATTTTTTTAATTTTAAAAATTAAAAAATTCTTTTAAAACGTCATGCCTTATCAAATCTTAACTTGAACCACAATGAAACCACGCACATGTAACTACATTTAAGCTGTTGCACATGATGCTGTAATGTAGAGGTATCGTTTTAATTCTGCTAGTTGTTTATGCCCGAATGCTTGCCATTATATTCAGTTATATCTGGGAATTCAGATTTATGAGTAATGTTAGTACAAACAACATGACTAAGGATTCTACATGATGCGGTATGGGAAGAGGTCAAGGGGGGTGGCGCCATGGGTTACTGCACCGGGTGATGCCACCCCTAGCAGAATAATTTGTAAATTGGCACGCATTTACTGTTGATAGGACATCTGTGGATTTAGTTTCCAGTGAAGTTTCTCTCTTATGTGTAATCCTTCACAGCCCTCCCTGTTGCCTTCACAAATGGAACAACTGGATATCTTACTAAACAGTTGTCCTGTATGTAAGAGGTAGGGTTTCATGTTATCACTGTCTTCCAGTTTCTCTCTGTTTGGGTAGAGGGAGAGGTTGTTTTTCAATGGGATTTGTACCAGCTTCTCTCTATCATGTTTCAACAGAGAGTGGCAAGGTGTTGTTGTTGGGTTGTATCGTCCCAATAAATTACATTGTCTGTGAGCAAAAAAGAACCCAACAGTAAAATGCAGTAGACCTATTGGGAGAAATCTTTGATGCAGCCAAATTATTATTATTATTATTTGTCTGATTATGAAACAAACAAATTCTTTTTTGTCTAGTACGAAACAAACAAACAAATCTGCAAAGTTGCAGATCTACTTCTGTGTGACTTATTCAACAAGATGACTCTGTGGCTCCATCCAGACTGCAGAAATAATCCAGTTTGATACCGCTTTAACTGCCTTGGCTCAATACCATGCAATTCTATCCGAAGGGAGAAGTGGGAAAATAGAAATAAAATCTATTATTATTATTATTATTATTATTATTATTATCTGTAGTTTGGTGGGTCGCCAGAGCTCCGTGACAGAGAAGGCTAAAATGTCTTACAAAACTCTAGTTCCCAGAATTCCATAGCACTGAGCCGTGGCTGTTAAAGTGGTGTCAGACTGGATTATTTTTGCAGTCTGGATACAGACCAAGAGATTAAGATGCCCCATCCAAGCGCATGAAAATTACAAGTTTTAAAGAACAGGATAATACTTGTTGTGTTACATTTTTAATAATAGTGGCCGTTGGCTTCAGATGTCTTTTTCTAAGCAGTGATGGTAGTTCAGATTCCATCTGTCTGACGCATCAAGTTCTGTCCATGTAGAATTTCTGATGTCTTGGGATGGAGGTTTTTATTACCTTGATGTGACTCTGTCAGGGTTGTCGCTTTCGACCAAAGGCCTCTTCGAAATGTGCAACACAAACCATTAATATTGATCGCCACCGTCAATAATCCCTGCCCATTGCAAGAACAATAATATCTTCTTAGTTAAAGCCATCTTTTGCACAGTGGACAGTTAACTCTGTGAAACACCTTTTTCATTTTGTTGCTTTTTAATAGAAATAGCAAACTTGCCTGATCATGTACATTGCAAAGATATCTCACTTAAAAAAAAAAATAAATCACCGCCCATTTTGATACGAGTTCATCATAAACAAGTACAAAACTCCTTGGGGCATTTTGGTACCCAAAATGAATAAGATCTTTAGCCTAAATGCAATCCTTCCAGCAAATGTAGGCCCATTTTAATGAACAGAACTTAAGTGGCTTCTCTATTGATTCCCTGGATCTGCCGGTGCCAGTTAGGACTAACAATTGTATTTCAGCCTTTGGGTTCCAGACAGTTCCCTCCACCATAAAAAAACTAAAACGGGAAAATGCCTTCCCATCTAGAGCTTGGAAAAGTTATTATTTTTGGACAACTACTCTCAGAATTCCCCAGGTGGCATGGCCAATGGGGCACACCTGTAAATCCTTTTGAGCCACACCTGTAAATCATTTCCCAATTAATACAAGTCCCAGAAATCTCTGTGGTCGACAATATCCATTCTTCTATCTCCTTCATCCCATCCTTATCATGCTTGAATAATCCTGGGAAGCAGGGACCCTTTTTACTACTTCTGCAGGTATAGCATAGCATCTTCAGAATGATAAATCAAGCTTGACACCACTTTAATTGCCGTGGCTCAACGCTAAGGGATTCTGGAATTTGCGGTTTATTGTGGCACCGGAGCAGAGCTACAAATCCCAGGATTCCATAGCACTGAGCCACGGCAATTAAAGTGGTGTCAAACGCGATCATTTCTGCCGTGTGGCTGCAGCTCCAGTCCATTCCCATTAGTCCTGCTGGGCTTCTGGGAGCTGGGCATTTCGCCCAGTTAAGTGGTAACGTAAAGTGAAACCCTCTGCATGTTTATCGAGATGCAATCTCTGGTGTGTTCAGCCAAGTTTACTCCTGGGAAAATGTGTATACAGTTGCAGCCGAGGGCTACAGTTCTGTAAATACTTACATAGGAGTACAAAAAGGCTTATTTTTGCATGGGCTGGCAAATTTCTTTGTACCGCACTTCTCCCAGAGAAACAAAGAGAGAGTGGGTACATCTGTACTGTAGACAGTGGCATCACTAGGGTTGGCATCACCCAGTGTGTTAACTCATGGCGTCCCCCTCCCATTGACATCCTCCCATGCCACACCATACAGAATCTTTAGTCATGTTTATGGTACTAATCCTACTCATAAATTGTAATTCCCATACATCACTGAATGGAATGGCAATAGTTGTGACAGAAACAACTAGCAAAATTAAAATTATACCTTCAAATGGCAATATCATATGTTCTCACACAATTTTGGGCAATCGGGGGTCCTTTTCGGGAAATGGGAAGTCATTCTGAATGCATTCCGAACGCAATTAGATTTCACGTAAATTCGCTAAACTAGTGAATTTATCTGAATTCGAATTGGCTCAATTCAAAATTGGGAGAAATTCCTCCCATGGGATAAACTCCATAGTAACATCATTTACGTGTGATAATTCAATGTGCATTCACTGAATTCTGGGGTGACTTTGGATTGGCATTGGAATGGCTTCATGGTAACAGCATTCACGTGTGATAATTCAATGCACATTCATGTGAATTCACTTGGATGGATGGAGAGTGACTCTGGATTGGGGCTGCAAAACCCCTCATCTGATAAGGGCTGATGAATGAGAGGCCTCCGAGATCATCAGCAATCCTGCTCAGGTCTTGCAAATTCAGGTCAGCTGTGTTTTTTCTGACTGACTAAATCCACCTGCAATGCAGTCTCCCTTTTTCCTACTGCCTTCCACTTCACCAAGCATTATCATCTTTCCCAGTGAGTCATGTCACCTCCTGGCCTGTCCAAAGTACAGATTTATAATGCTTCAGGCATTACAGGTGAATCAAGCCTCACTGTGTTACATCTATAGCACAATCCCTATATGGGTTTACTCATTTATTTTGAGAAAGGTGTGAAGCTGTGATGTTTTCTTGCAAGCAAGAAAGCTTTAAATGCAAACATATCCGCTTTTGGGGGCATGTGTTGGTTGCTAATAATTCAAAGGGTTGCTGCAACCATAAACATACTTACTGACTGGTGCTGACCCATGGCATTTTGCTGCCTGACGCAAAGGGCAAGATGCTATGTCCCCCAAAAGGCAACTGGACGAGCAGCTACTTGGAATTAGTTTCATGCCCAAATAACTAAAGCAGAACTGTGTTATGTTCTGGCTGTAATGTAATGAGGGATAACTCATTCCTTTTGAAAATGATAGCTTTGTAGTTATAGAAGCATTGTTCCTAAATGGTAGAAAAGGGGATATCCCATAGCTTACATGCTAACCCATACTGGGCCACAGGCTATAGCTGAAAGGTAAATATTTTTGTTACTCTTGACTATTTCTTTACTTATTGCTTTGGTTACACACATTAATTCTATTCTCCACCATGTTTTAAACCTATTTGAATGAAAGGTATAATCTTGGTCTCCCTCATGTGTTAATCTCCAAATATCGATTAAATTTAAATCGTGTATTAGCAGATGTAGGAAGTTTGCCTTGATGTTTTCTACTTTGTTGTGATGATCTATCTACCTCAACATTGAGAACACTGTTCCAGTCTCCCAACATTATTATTCTTTCATAAATATATTCTTTTATTTTTAGGTGAAATTTTTCATAGAATTTTGTTTCATTTTCAAGTGGGGCATATAAATTTACTATTATTGTCTGTTCTCCCTGAGATATAATTTCTATTGCTAAAAATGACCTTCTTTGTCTTTAAATATTTAGAATCATAGAATCCTAGAGTTGGAAGAGACCCCAAGGGCCATCCAGTCCAATACCATTCTGCCATGCAGGAACTCCAAATCAAAGCATCCCCAACAGATGGCCATCCAGCCTCTGCTTAAAGACCTCTAAGGATGGACATTCCACTACACTCCAAGGGAGTGTGTTCTACTGTCGAACAGCCCTTACTGTCAGGAAGTTCCTCCTAATGTTGAGGTGGAATCTCTTTTCCTGCAGTTTGCATCCATTGTTCCGTGTTCTAGTCTCTGGAGCAGCAGAAAACAAGCCTGCTCCCTCCTCAATATGACATACCTTCAAGTATTTAAACAGGGTGATCATATCACCTCTTAAACGTCTCTTCTCGAGGCTAAACATCCCCAGCTCCCTAAGGCGTTCCTCATAGGGCACAGTTTCCAGACCCTTCACCATCTTAGTTGCCCTCCTTTGGACACTCCAGTTTCTCCTTTTTGAATTGTGGTGACCAGAACCGGACACAGTATTCCAGGTGGGGGCCTGACCAAAGCAGAATAGAGTGGCACTATTACTTCCCTTCATCTAGATACTGTACTTCTATTGATGCAGCCTAAAATTGTATTGGCCTTTTTAGCTGCCGCATCGCACTGTTGACTCATGTTAAACTTATGGTCTACTTGGACTCCTAGATCTCTTTCGCATGTAGTTTCTTTCAGCCAGGTGTCCCCCATCCTATATCTGTGCATTTCATTTTTCCTCCCTAAGTGTAGTACAGTGGTCCCCTGGGATACGAAGCCCCCGGGGAACGAAATCCCCGGGAGCCGAAACCGCCGGGGGTGAAAAAAAGCCCCCGGGATGCGAAGAAAACCCCGGGTTAAGAAAGGGAAAAACCGCACGGCCCCTTTAAATTGGCCGCGCGGTCCGTCAGAGAATGCAGTCCCCCGGGAAACGAAGATTTCTGGGTTACGAAAGGTAATCCGGAACGGATTACCTTCGTAACCCGGGGGACCACTGTACCTTACATTTCTTTGTGTTGAATTTCATTTTGTTAGCTTTGGCCCAGCTTTCTAACCTATTCAGGTCATTTTGAATTTTGATCCTGTCCTCTGAATTTACCCTATAGAGCTTATCCACCTCCACATCTATTCGTTCAATGGAACAATCCATATAGTGTGCTAAGGCCGGTGGTAATCTCTCACTCAAGTCCTCATTATATCTTTCCAGAAAACCTCTTAATTTTAGAGCTTTCACCTTAATACATAGTTCCACTGACAATTTAAAATTTTGCTGCTGTTGTTGATTCTTCTCTAACATTTCTGTTCTTATTTCTATTTCTTCAGTTTTTGCATGAATTTTTGAAACTTTTTAATTTACACCTTTCATTTCTGCTGAAATTTTCTCTATATTTTCTTTAATATCATTTTTAAGTTCTTGAATTTCTTTTTGAATCTCAGTCTTCATTTCTTCTCTCAGTTATTTTTGCTCTCATCTTATTTCCTCTTGTATTTCCAATCTTATGTCCTCCTTAAGTTTTCCCATTTCCTCTTTAAAAATTCTACTGAGGGCCATAATTTTAATTGATTGTAACGTTAATTCCTCTTCCGGTGGTGAAAGGTGGAGTGAACAGTTGGGTTTGAGGGAGCTGATGATAACCCACCTCAGTAGTGGAGTCCAGCTGCGGAGGGCGAGAAAAGAAATAAAGAGAAAATAAAGAGAAAATAAAGAAGAATCCTTGAACACAGTTTGGAGATATCACACCTTCTTTTTTTTGAAAAAGAGGTGGTGGAGAAAACCCACGGCAGCCCCTTAAACAGACTTGGTTCCTAAGACTGGAACGGAAAGACCGCGGGGCTAGGGAGAGAGTCTGACTCCATTACTTCGAGCCCGAGGGCAGAAGTGATGCCCACCACCTTTTTAAAACTAAAAGCAGAAGAGAAGCAGAATCAGAAAACTCTAAATAATAAGAAAAAATAGCTTTTCAGGAAAAACCGAAGAGACTAGAGAGTGAAGGTGAGAGAGAGATGCGGAACCAGGGAAAAGAAGAGTCCAGTGAGGTGGAGAAAGAGGCCCGGGATGAGGAGAAGGAAGTCGGAGATGTGGAGAAGGAGAGGAGATGAGTGCTGTGGGGTCCAGGAGGAGAAGAGGACAGAGACACCGAGAAAGAGGCCGAGTACGAGGAGAAGGAAGCCGGAGACGCAGAGAAGGAGAGGAGGCGAGTGCTGCGGGGTCCAGGAGGAGAAAAGGACAGAGACGCCAAGAAAGATGCTGGAGACAAGGATAAGGAAGCCAGAGACGTGGAGATTGGAAAGAGAAGAGACTGATAAGTGAGGTGACGAGAGGTGTGCGGTCTGGGAGGGGAAGATGTTAGTGAAGGGGAGTCCCCCCCCAAAAAAGCGGGGGGGGGGGGGGTCCAGAACAAATAGAGTCTGGGAGAAAAAGAAAAGATGGTGAGAAATGGGGAAATTGGGAGGAAGAGAGGAGTAAAGAAAGAGTAAAGTAGGTGGAAGATAAAAAGTAGATATAAAAGAAGAAAAATATTGAGAAGATGGCTCCTCTATTCCACCGCCATACTAAGTTTAAAGACCTGAATTATATTTCAGTATAGATAAGAGGTTTATATATTAGGGGTACAAACTCAAAGTCTGTTTTAAAAAGTGCTGCTTAAAGGGCTCTATCGTAGATACTTAAATAAATGAATGATGATTGATATAGCAATTCCATAACTTTAAGAGAAATTGGGTTAAAAATTGTTATATTCTATTGATTATTTAAATGATATTTAAAAATTGTACTCTGATCTTCCAATTGTTATTTCTAGTCTAGATCTAGATTGTTTATAATCGGAATTGAAGTTCACTCTTAAGATTTATTTATTTTTGAGGGGGGGAGGGGGTCTGATAATGAAATAGAAATGGGAAAGTAATTGATTGTTCATGAATTAGAAAGGAGGGAAGAAGGTATCATTTGAAATCATTTGAAATCTAAATATGTAATAATTTGAAATCTAAATGTGTAATAATTTGAAATCTAAGTGTGTAATAATAATAATAGGAGAAAGCAGAGTTAGAAATTATCATGGCTTCAGAAAAATTGCAGCAAACAAAAATTCAAGAGTCAGAAATTACTTGACTTCCAAAGAGATTGCTCCAGGAACGCCCTGCTTCCATTGCCCTAGGCACAGATTGTTTTCCCTGCTTAATTCTAACTTGAGTTTTTTCCTTTGTAACCAGGTGCATTCTCCTTTATCCTCTTAGCTCTGATTAAAAGGGGGGAAGGCAGCCCTCTATTGTCTGGACTTCAGAAAGGCAATGTGATTGTTTGAGCTGAAGGTACAGTTTCTGTATCTTACAGGGACACGAACCCCTAAGCTTTCAGAGATCCAAAGGAAAGCATAGTGGTTGAAAGCATATGAATCTGATTGAACATGACCACCAACATCTTGTAAAGAATTCGTACAAGTTCACATGAATGAATAGCCACGTTGGCCGTACAGCAAAGTACAGGAACATTCAAAATCCACAGAACAGTGATATCTTTATTGGGTCAATCAAAATGAACCAAAGACATGATGCAAGCTTTTGAAGTGCTATTGGCTTCTTCATCAGACAAAGGTGCGAAAAATCATACAGGAGAAAGAAAAATATAATGATTGTCTCATTCCCACTACCTTTTAAACCGGATTGCCGTTCAGTTTGAACTGATTCAAATGACCCTGGTTCCCACTTAAATCGAATTGCTGAAGCTATTCAGTGAGGGGGGCCATGCACCAGACCCATTTAACCCACATTATTTTGATGCTGATTTTTGCCCATATCTTTTTCGATAAATTGATTCTGCGCAAGTGTGAACCAAATGCGGATTAGAATTGATTTAAACTTGCCTTTTGGCTGGCTGGAGCGGATCCATTTTGAATAGATTCATACATGAATGTGAATCACAAGTGGAGTATTTTAGAGGGAAAAAATGTGATCCTGGCAAACGTAGTGGGAACCTCTGCTGTCAAATTGATTCATCGATTCGGATTGCACATCGATTTATCTGTAAATGGGAATGAGGCCATTGTTAGTCATGTGCCTACTTTTTGTCCAGATGTTGTTGTTGTTCTTAGTTAAGATGGCATAGAGAAGCCTGGATCTCAAAAGAAGCATCATTTTATCTTATTAACGATGTTTAAATTTTACTTCATAGACTTTAAGACTTTTTGTCTCCCAGAGCCCACGTGACCAGAAGGAATGGGCTCTGCATGCATGGATAATCCCATTCCCTCCACACCATTTTGACAAAATGTAGGCATTTTGGAGTCATTTGGGGCAGTATTTCATTCCCCCAAAATCCCACTGCCAAAATGTCCTCAAATTAGAATTGACCCAATACCACACAACCCCATCTCATCCCAAAACTGAAAATAAAAATTCAATTAAAAATCAACTGAAAATCATGGCAATCAAATCCAGAAGTGACTTCTGGTCACTTCTGTTCTACTGAAAAAGCATTAGTGTGGCCTGCTGGAACAATATGGGCTAAAAACTGCTCTCGAAGAGTTCTTTAGAAAGTGCTCATTGCTTCTTTCTTTGTGGTGTCAACCAGTTTTACCATGCTTTTCCTGAGATGCCTCTTTCCTCAAACCCTTTACATTCCCCTTTCCTGACTTGCCAGGTCATCTTTGTTGTCCTTTTAAAAAGTAAAGCTTGAAACCTTAGCTAAAAACATTTTATCCCTTTCTTAAGCAATTTTCAAATGGTTCCATGGTTTCCTTCAGAAAAGAAACTAAGATGTAAGCTGCTTCAGCAAGGACTCAAAATCGTGTTGATTTCTGGACACTAAATTTAATAATTGTAGTGTCTCCTCTTTCAATCGGGTAATTCATTTTGTGGCCATGAGAGAAGAATATCTGTGTAAGGCACGTTCTTCTCCTTGGGAGGCATTTGACATTTCCTGGCTTGTTAGTTTTGCCTTTCTTAGAGCAAATGTCACTTGAGACCCTTTAACAATGGGCAAAAAAGGAGTTGTATTTATTTCAGATTGCTCATGTCATTTCAGATGACATCAAATGACTGACTTATGGTCAGTCAAAATGTCATGTTCATGGAGGTTTGCATCTTCAGGTTTGATTCTTCTCCTTTTAGTGTAGCTTTTATACTATTCATGTAGGAAATGTTTGGGCCCAACAATGTATTTGGATAGCTTAAAATGGTTACCACTGTCTTTCCTTCCCCCACCCCCTCTTTAAATGCACCTTATGAGTGTAATACCTTTCCTCAGAGCATTCTGCAACAATCTTGCAGAAGTCCTGCCAGTTGGACATCTGCAATAATTTTATTTGGCAAATGTGCATATACCAGAATTTTGCAGGGAGGCTCTTGTTCAAGGGTCCTGCCAGCTAGCTATGCCTCTTCCAGGGTACTGCATCTGTTCAAATAGACTGGAGTCCACAACAATGATGCCAGATAAAACTTTATAGTCTTTGTGGCAGTGCAAGATTCTTTGATGAGGATACGATAAGCCGTCTGTTTTGATAGCAGCATATATGAAAAAGAGCTGGCAGTCTTAGTAGGCCACAGGCTAGTCAGCATTGTGATGCAGCAGCCAAAAAAGTCTATGGAGTTTATCATACGACAGAATTTGGGGGGTATAATTCAGTGGCAATCTGAACGCAATCATGGGGTTGCCCATTATTGCGAATGAGTGAGTCTCACGCAATTCTGGGCAAAAGGGAAGTCATTCCGAACGCAATCATGAGGTTTCACGTGATTGCGTATTAAAGTATCTCACACAATTTCGGGCCATGGGGGGTCTTTTTCAGGCAATGAGAAGTCATTTTGAATGCATTCCGAACACAATTAGAACTCATGTACATTCACTAAACTAGTGAATTTACGTGAATTCGAATTGGCTCCATTCACAATTGGGAGAAATTCCTCCCATGTGATAAACTCCAATGCAGTTCTAGACTGCATCAACAGGAGTACACTGTCCAGCTCAAAGGAGGAATTCAGAGATATGTACGTGTTTGCTTGGAATAGGGATCTTGCAGCATCTTTGAGATTAACTGTGTGGAAGAATCATGCTACAATTTTTTCCTGTACAGTTAATCTCAAAGGTGCTGCAAGATCCCTTTGCATACAGATCAAGGGACATAGGCCCCATTCAGACTATGCCCTGGTTTGATCCAGATGAGATTGTGCATGGCAAACCGATTCTCTCCAGAGAGAATTGATGCTTTTCGGTGCATTTTACCCCAACAAAGTTCATACACGCAAAAGTAACGATTAAAGATGGAGCCTCTTGGTTGTCAATCAAATGATGTCATGGTGACGTCTGATGCAGCCATTGGCCGCGCAAGATGCTTGTGGTTTTTTAAAAATATTTTTCAATATTTGACAGCTTATGCGCATGAAGCTTAGGACTGGGAGCAGTGCAGATTGAGGCGATCCTGTCCCCTCCTCCTCCTCCTCCCAGTACTTTTAAACTTATTATTTATTATATGTTTTAATATTTTATTTTTATTTTATTTAATTTTATTGTGTTTTATTTCATTTATTATTTTATTGTATTTTTATTTTTTAATTTAATATATATTTTATTAAATAAAATATTTTATTAAATATTTTATTATATTCTATTGTATTTTTATTAATTATTTGTTGTATTATTTTATTTTATAGTTATTTTATTAATTATTTATTTCATTGTATTTTATTGTACTTTAGTGTATTTTATTGCATTTTATTTATTAGTAATTTATTGGATTTTATTGTAATTTTTTTTGTATTTTTTAAAAATATTTTTTATTTCTTTTTTTCCCCCCAGCTTGACAGCTGTCATTCGCATTGGCTAATTAAAAATACAGAAAAAAATATTTTAAAAATGCTGGAGTGCCCGATTTTGCCTGGAGATGAGGCATGTTCCTCCCCCTGGCCTTCTCCTCTCCCCTGAACTTGACCCGATCATGATTGGAGCCAAGTTCACATTCCCTGCAAACCGGTTTTTCCCAAAAGAAACGGTAAATACACCGCTTTGGGAGAAACTGGGTTATGGGGGATTTGCCCCGCTACGGGTGTGCAAAATCCGGATTCAGTAGTGTTAAAACCGGTTTCAGTGTGAACTTCTTGATTTTAAACCGGTTTGCTAACCGGTATATAACGTAGTCTGAACGGCCCCATAGTAGTGCCACTCTATTCTACTTTGGTCACACCTCACCTGGAATACTGTGTCCACTTTCAGCCATCACAGTTCCAGAAGGATCTTGACAAGCCACAACGTGTCCAAAGGAGGATAACCACAATGATTAAAGGTGTGGAAACCAAGCGCTACGAGGAGTGGCTTAGGGAATTGCATATGTTTAGCTTGGAGAAGAGAAGATGGAGAGGTGGTATGATAGCCAGCTTTAAATATCTGAGAGCATGACATCCAGAAGGTGGAGCAAGCCTGTTTTCTGCTGCTCCAGAGTCTAGAACATAAACCAGTGGATTCAGATGAAAAGGAAAGCCTTTCCACCTAAACATTAGGAAGATCTTCTTGGCTATAAGAGCTGTTCAAGAATGGAATGGCCATCTGTCGGGGATGCTTTGATCGGGAGTTCCTGCATGACAGGGGTTGGACTGGATGGCCCTTGTGGTCTCTTCCAACTCTATGATTCTATGCCTCAGAGGATGGTCAGCTTGCCACCTTTGGCGGGCTTTAAAGAGAGGTTAGATGGGCATCTTTTAGCAGTGCTTCAGTTATGCCTGGGTGGTCCTTGCAGTCCCTTTCAACTCTAATAATAATAGTGATAATAATATGGTTACCTTACCCAATATGGTACCATCCATATATTTTGAATGGTGATCCTGATAACTTAGGCCTGTTGGCAGTGCTGGATAGGACTGATGAAAGTTGTAGTCCAAAACATGGAGGAGGGTGCAAGCTTTGGTAATGCTGCTTGCTATACATTGTCAGGATCTCAAACACTGGCTTCCACATCCTGGGTTTCCAGTTCTTTTCTAGCTGGCACAGTCGCCATCCAGGCATTCCTAAAGCATGTGGAATAAAGTCATGAAGCAGGGTGGGGTGCTAGCACCCACTCAGTCCTTGTTTACATTGCCCTCTCCGTGTGGAGGGTGACAGACTGAAGATAGATGCTTCTAATATACTTCTCTGCGATCTTGAACCTCAGTTTTCCAGTGTTCCAGACAGCATGGAAAGCCTCTGCAGATAGGACCCTTTGGTGCTATACCACTGAGCTATGCCTCTTCCCTGCACAATGATGAAATTAATATTGGCAGGTTCCTGATAAGGGAAGGGCTGCAGCCAAAGTTGGTTCCATTCACAAAAACGTATGTCACAAACATGGTACTCCAAACTATGATTTAAGACTTCTCCTTTCCACGATGCCCTATGAGGAATGGCTTAGGGAGCTGGGGATGTTTAGCCTGGAGAAGAGAAGTTTAAGAGGTCATACTATAGCCCTGTTTAAATATTTGAAGGGATGTCATACCATATTGAGGAGGGAGCAAGCTTGTTTTCTGCTGCTCCAGAGAACAGGACCCGGAGCAAATGGATGCAAACTGCAGGAAAAGAGATTCCACCTCAACATTGGGGGAACTTCCTGACAGTAAGACCTGCCCAACAGTGGAACACACTCCCTTGGAGTGGTGTGGAGTCTCCTTCCTTGGAGGTCTTTAAGCAGAGGCTGGATAGCCATCTGTCGGGGATGTTTTGATGGAGAGTTTCTGCATGGCACGGGGTTGGACTGGATGGCCCTTGGGGTCTCTTCTAACTCTTAAGGTTCTATGATTCTATGAAAATTTCTAGACTCTACATTTTAAATAATTACAGTTCTGGTGGGTTGTGTAGTGCACCTTGTTCTGTAGTTCAGTTCATTTTTTGCACACCCCTGCTGTAAGGTATGGGTAGCTGCACCTGAGAGGTCATACTCTGTGAGTTAGTAAGGTCACAAACTATTTAGAGTTTTCTCAATCAAAAACCTGGACTTTGAAGTAGAAGCTGTTGTAGAAGATATAACTTTGTTCATAGTGCCTTCCAGTCCCAGTACTTTTCCTAAACTAGGTGTTTTGTTCTGATGTTATCTCAGAAGAGCTGAACGGAACTTCATGAAAAAAGTCTCAAGGAGATGAGAGTGTCGTTTAAACCTGTAATTTAAATTGAGTTATTAAATATGGTGTCTATCGCTTTGGATAACTGTATGGTGCACTTTTATTTTCCTTATTTTTTTTAAAAAATGAGTTTATCTTGTTTATACTGTTTTCAGTTGTTGGTTTTTTAATATGTGTGTGTATGTGCCTTAACGTTGCTTGTCAACTTTTGGCAATCCTTTTCTTAGGCAAGGAATACTCAGAGGTGGATTTCCCAGTTCCTCCCTCTGAGACTTGATGGTAGTCTCCCATCCAGGGAATAACCAAGGTTGACCCTGCTGAGCTTCCAAGATCAGATGAGATCCAGACTCTTTTGGGTATTTAGGCTTGGTGCTTTTCAAACATTTTCTTGATCTTCATTTTTGGCTGTGTTTAGGGTTAATTATGCTGTGAATTACCTTGGGTCCCACGCTTGGGAGAATGGTAGGATATAAATTAAACTCCAGATCGCTGTTTGGTGTAAGAAAATTAACTTTTCTGATCAGTTGGCTCTCCACGTTTACAGCTTTGTCTTTTGCAGCTTTGATTATTTGTGGATTTG
The DNA here is from genome assembly GCA_034509955.1 of Urosaurus nigricauda. Taxonomy (NCBI): domain Eukaryota; kingdom Metazoa; phylum Chordata; class Lepidosauria; order Squamata; family Phrynosomatidae; genus Urosaurus; species Urosaurus nigricauda. Next base: position 19,248,055 of record JAOEGL010000014.1, on the reverse strand, counting down.
AATAATATATTCTTGGTCTGCATTCTCTAGCATGATTTTGCGGGAGGTTGACTGTGGAGTCATACTAGAGGACCTACAGAGTCCTCAAGAAAATACTTCTCTAGAGATTTGTAGGCCCTCCAGCATTATTCTGCTGTCAAATTCTGATGGATGCAGAGCATAGAGTTGCACTGGAGAAGCTAGAAATGCCTAGGGAGGTATTCACTCAGGTTACCAAAAAAAAAAAAAAGTTTTTTTTTAAATTTGTGGGTTTTCCACTTTCACAGTGAATGTGGAGGGCCCACTGTATAAGCCTCTAGTTGTCTCTAGCTCCTGCTGAAACACCATCCTCCTAGGACCTTATCAGACGTTGGAAATTGGAAGTATAATCTCATGGCAATACGAACGCAATCGTGGGGTTTCACGTTATTGTGAATTAAAGTATCTCACACAATTTCGGGAAAAAGGGAAGTCATTCTGAATGCAATCATGGGTTTTACGTTATTGCGAATTAAAGCATCTCACGCAGTTTTGGGCAATGGGGGGGGTCATTTGCGGGTAACGGGAAGTAATTCTGAACGCATTCCGAATGCAATTGGGATTCATGTAAATTCGCTAAGCTAGCGAATTCACGTGAATTCGAATTGGCTCCAATTGGCTCCATTCGCAATAAAGAGAAATTCCTCCCGTCTGAGAAGGTCCCTATACAAATGCATTAGCAGGAGAGAGCTTCAATGGCCAGTGGACCCTTGGAGCTATCCAAGGTCCTGTTTCCATCTGTGCTCTGCTGCTTTGCCTCCTGTGACTTGATTTCATCTGCCTGGCTTCCATCATATGCTGTGAGCTTCACCTGTGAGTCTCAGCTACCAGCAGAGTAGAATAGTCCCTTTGGCTGAGGCTTTGTATGTTTCCAGCTGCCTGGTTTCTGTTTATAGCCACGTATGGCAGTGTCGTATGTGCTGCTTTAGCTGGAGAATGAGGTGGATCCATGCGTGTTGACAGGATGAGCTTTGCTGGAGTGGCTTCGGCCCGAGCAGCTGTGCAAAGGCTCTAAGCTCTACTTTGTTGTTCACTGTCCTTGAATCAAGCCCAGTTCATGGCGATCCTGTGGACGAGACATTTGTAAGTCCTCCCCTCTCTGTCTTCCACTGTTCTGGTTATGTCCTGTACATTCAGGCCCATGACCTCCCTGGTTAATGCTAGGAAAGGTAGAAGGTGGTAGAAAGAGTGGAAGACCGCATACTAGATGGATAATCTAGTATGCGGTCTTCCACTCTTTCTACCACCTTCTACCTTTCCTAGCATTATTGTCTTTTCTTGTGAGTCATGATGTGGCCAAAGTACGACAGTGTCAGTTTGACCATCTTGGCCTTCAGGGAGAGAGTTCAGAGTTTTTAGACTTGATCCTCTCAAAGACCCGATTGTCTTTTTTGGCTGTCCACAGTATCCTGAGCACTCTTCTCCGGCACTACATCTCAAGTGACTTGATTTTCTTCTTATCTGGGTTTTTCACTGTCTGGCTCTCACATTTGTACGTTGTGATGCAGAATACCATGGCCTGGACGATTCTGACTTCAGTGCTTTGTTGTCTATGTTTACTCATTAGGATATTGTCTAGTTGTTTCATAGTTGCCCTTCCCATTCCTAGTCTTTATCTGACGTCTTGGCTGCATTCTGTTCAATGTTTGATCCAAAGTACCTTTCTTAATATCTAAACTGAGCCATTGTACCGGGGCCTAGGGCTTTTATTCTCTCCAAGGTTGTTTGATAACCAATTTTTTTTCATAAGTAGCTGAGATAGTGACATCTTTGTTTTCTGATGGTTCAATGTGCACAAATTGTGTTTCATGCACAACATTATTAAAAATAGTGAAATTAGCTTCGGGCTAGGTATACAGTGGGCCCTTGTTATCCGCTGGGGTGTGGTTCCAGGACCCTCCATGGGTAACAAAATCCATGTATGCTCAAATCCCATTAAATATAATGGCAAAATGGTGTCCCATATATAAAATAGAAAATCAAGGTTTGCTATGTGAAATTTATACTTTTTGGGAATATTTTAAAGACGTGTATGCTCAAATCCGTGGCTAAAAATTCGTGGATAAGGAGGGCCAACTGTATAAGGCATATATAAATCATAAATGAATTCCGTGTTTAGACTTAGAAGTCTAAGTGTATAAGGCATATATAAAACATGAATGAATTCAATGCTTAGACTTGGATCCAGTCTTAAAGCTATTTTATTATGGCAGTGCAAATATTCCAAAATCCAAATAAATACATAAATAAATAAAATCCCAAAATCCAGAACTCTTCTGGTCTCAAGTATTTCAGGTAATGGAGACTCAACTTGCTTGTTTTGTAAATTCGAGGGCTTTCATGGTCGGCATCCATAATTTTTTGTGGGTTTTTTAGGCTATGTGGCCATGTTCTAGACAAGGTTATTCCTGATGTTTTGCCAGCATCTATGGCTGGCATCTTCAGAGGATGCTGGCATGGAAGAGAGTGGGGTACTGTATATACTCATGTATAAGTCTAGAAATTTAGGTTAAAAACTGACCTAAAAAACCTGAGTGGACTTATCCATGGGTCAATGTAAGGGCTATATCTTAACTTTTATTTAAAAGAAGGAACCGTTCCCTGATGAAGGCAAGAGTATAATCTGTCACCAACCCCCTCTACTCTCTCATCCATCCAGCCTTAAAGAATGAGCACAAAAAATTGAAATTGCTGGAATTTTGTAAGTTCTTTGGCATCGTTTTCCTTTGCTTCATCCTTTGCTACATGCCCCTAAGTTCTACCCTCGACTTATCCATGGGTCATATCAAAATCCATAATTTGGCCCCAAAACTTGCTGTCGACTTATACATGAGGTCAACTTATAGTCGAGTATATACGGTATATATATATATATATATATATATACTGTGTGACCCTAGGTTGGGAGGAGTGATTTCCATGTTAATCTGTGTATTGTTCTGTTGTTGAATGGCAACAGAACAGTACACAGTTTAACATGGAAATCACTTTGCCCTACCCAGGGTCACACTGTGTGTGTGTGTGTATTGTGTTTCATGCACAACATGATTAAAAATATTGCACATAAAATTACCTTCAGGCTATGGGTATAAGGTATACATAAAACATAAATGAATTCTGTGCTTAGACTTGGGTCCTATGTTAGACACATACCCCACTCTCTTGCATGCCAGCATTCTCTGAAGATGCCAGCCACAGATGCTGGCAAAATGTCAGGAATAAACTCTTTTAGAATATGCCCACATAACCCGAAAAAAACACAAAAAACTTTGTTTTGTTTGACAAGTGAATCAGTCCAGGTAGTGTTTATTATCTTCATATGATATCTTCAAGAATCGAGCTAGGGATGAAGTGTGGATGGGCTACATAGATGCCACAAGAAATTAAGCCTATAGTCAAGTCACTAGGTCCATTCCTCATGCAAAGTTGTGCCCTTGTCAGTCTGCATTGCTGCAGTACGGCGGAGCTAAAAATTCCCCGCATCCTGTTGTTGCCAGTGCTCTTACAGAAAGACCTTTTACCCTGGGGTGTGGTTGGAGGAAGGGAAAAAAGTGACATGGAAAACCTTTTGAATATTTTAAAACTCATTAAGCAAATTTGCGCGGCTGTTCAAAGAATGTAACTCATTACTCTGTAATAAATGCTGCACTAGACATTTGTTAGAGCTTGTGATAGTCGATTAGATTAAGTGCTTTATTCCCATCATTAATGATGTTCAGCTATTTTGGTTGTGTCTATGGCGAGTTAAAATTGCATCTCCCCTTTTACGCTGCCACTTGTAGTTTCTTATTTGTAGTGCTCGGCAGTCCCTTTGGGAGCTGATGTTTGGCAGACAAAGCTTGCAGTTATTAAAAAACACACACAAAAGACCATGGCTGCTTGTTTTGTGTGTGTGTGTGTTTTGTGCAGGGTTTGCTCTTAAGGAAATATGAAAAGTGAATTGTCGTGTAATGTTTTGAAGTATTTAGGATCATTTAAAAGTGTGTATATATGGGTTTGTGTGTGTGTGTGTGTGTGTATGCGAAAGCCATTTTTGTTGTATTTCATAGAACTTTTCACTACTCAAGGAGGAAAATATGGGTTTTGCATGCAGAGGGGCCCAGGCTTGAGCCCTAGCATTTCTAGGTATGGCTTAGAAATCTTAGAGAGATTCTGCTGATATAAAGCAGTTTCTATTTTCATAACTATCTGAACCAGATTGATGCCTGAAACTAGAGCTCATCATAAACTAAAGAAAAACAACTCATAGTCCTAAGGTCACATGAAGTTTTCAGTCTAATTTCAACACTGATCTGCATGTGGTCAATTTTTCAGCAGTAAAAGCCTTGCAAGGTTCCCCCTTTTCACTATAAATCCCAGAATTCTCCAGCTCCAGAGATTTGGGTAACTATATTTAAAAACAACAACCGGAAACAGGCCTTCTGACAGGGAAAGCTAAAGATCTCACAAAACGACACATCCTGGAATTCAATAGCTCCGAGCCACGGAAGCTAAAGTGGTGTCAAACTGCTTTATTTCTGCAATGTGGCAAGGGGAAAAAAAAGGGTTCAGAAATGTCAACTGGTCCAAAGAGCTGCCGCCAGACAGTTGACTATGACTGGTTTAAAAGAGACACACGAATCCCTAGTTTGCAAGAACTCCACTGAATACTGGTTTCTTCCTGGGCACAATTCATAGGTGGTTAGGACCTATGAAGTCCTATAAGGGTTGGGTCCACGCTGTCTGAAAAAGGCATGCTTTTCTATAGTGAACCTTTGCCGGCTTTATTATTCCAGGGAAGCTGATAGGTGAATCGTGAGTTATTAGTTGGTAAATCTGAGTTATTAGTTTGTATTAGAAGAATTGGTTTGTGGATTAGTGTTAAGGAACTGCCTCCCATTCAATCGAGTGGCTCATAAAGAAAGAACATCTTATACAAAATCTTATAACCCCAAAACATCTTATACAAGATTCCCATTGCTTAGAAGCAGTGTAGTTACTTTACAGAGGACCTTATCAGACGTCGGAAATTGGAAGTATAATCTAATGGCAATCCGAACGCAATCATGGGGTTTCACTTTATTGCAAATTAAAGTATCTCACTTTATGCTAGGGAATTCTCGGAATGGTAGTTTGCTGGGGCCCCAGAGCTCTGCAAACTATCATTCCCAGAATTCCCTAGCATACAGCTGTGGCAATTAAAGTGGTATCAGACTGGATTATTTCTGCAGTACGGATGCAGCCCATATCTGCTTCTGAGAAAGCAGAAGACAAAATATGACCATTAGACATTCTTGGCCTACGAAAGGCCTCATGAAGGTTGTCTCACATAAAGCAATTGTGTTCTGACATACATGCTGAATTTTAGGGTAATTTAAACTATTGATTTGGGTGTGTGCCTCTGTGTTTCCTTTTGTTCCGGTTCTTCCTTGTCCTATTTTTCTCTGTATAAAATACTGATCTTTGTCTCATTTGGATTTAATTGTATCCAGCAGCAAGCTTCTCCCAGGTTATACCAAATCTTTCCGTGAGGCCAGGCCTCTTTCGGATTGTCCTGTGATTTTGCAGACAAGGCTTTATAATCACTGTTTTCAAGATATGAAGTGTAGTACTGAGGTTGTTTCCCCCTTTCCCCCTCTTGTTTAAAAAGACAAAACAGCTTTTCTGATTGCAAGGCGGGGAAGTAGAAATGAAAATACGCTTCATTGGCTCATACCTTTTCAATAGACTGAAGGCTGAAAATATCATACACTGGGAGGGAAAACTGCAAGTGATTTAATTGCAGATGATACATCTTTAAAAGGCTGCTGGCAACCTTTAAAAGGTGTAAACGGATCAGTCGATCAGATCGCATCCTTACATAACTTACATTACTCACAGATCGCATCCTTTCTGTAGACAATGCTGTATAGTATTCTGCAAGTACTCTCGTCCCTCCACATTTGTGGCTTTGGCTTTTGCAGATTTGATTATTCACGGATTTTATTATTATGCGCTCTGTAGGAATATCCAGGCCCTCCAGCGCAACTCTGTGGTCAACTTTAAGCAAAAGTCACACCGAAGGACCTAGAGATTCCTAGAGAGAAGACTCCACTAGGCATTTTGTAGCTCCTCCTATGGTCAGTGTCTGGCAGATATTGACCACAGAGTTGCACTGGAGGACCTAGAGATTCCTAGTAAGGTGTTTTCTCTACGGTAAAAACAGTGTTTTTGTTATTTGCAGTTTTTCCACATTAATGGGAATCCTGTGCCCCTAACCACAGCGAATATGGAAGGACAAATGTAGTATTCTTCAGGGCTTGAACATTTGGACGAGGGTGAGATGAATATCCTTTCTCAGTAGGTGTTTGTCATGGGTTGGATGTGGGACTTCAGCCTTCCAGATGTTTTGACCTACAGTTCCTACAGATTTTTTTTGATTGACAGTTCCTACCACTTTATAACACAATCTGATAATAAAGGTCCTTCCGTGGCACTAGTTCCCTCCATGTATCTGAGGAAGTAGACCAAGTCTACGAAAGTGTATGCTACAACGTCTGCAAGGTGCTACAAGATCCCTTTCCATACTGATATTCCAGGTTAACATGATCCCTTTGCATACTGATACTCCAGGCTAACACAACTAATGGGGTGTCTACACAGTAGGAATAAATGCAGTTTGACACCACATGAACTGCCACGGCTCTGTCCTAAAGAAACTTGGGATCTGTTGTTTGGTGAGGCACCAGCACCCTTTAGCTGGGAAGGCTCAAGACCTTGTAATACTACACACCCCGGGGTTCCATACTTAAAGCACTTACAGTGGTACCAAACTGCATTTTTCTACAATGTAGATGCATTTTTCTACAATGTAGTCTCTAAATTCTTACATTTTTCTACAATGTAGTCTCTAAATTCTTACCACTGTCACCTAGTGTGACCCAGAGCTTGGAAGTCACCTGTCACAAGTAATGTTAACTGTGACATGTTAGTTTTTGAAAGAAACAAGAACACAGTGGTATCATCTTTGTAAAATAATGCGATGGCCGGTAACATCTTTGAAACAAGTTACTAAGCCACTAGTTTTAAATGAGCATGCAGTAACTAATTACTTTTTGAAAATGATTTTCCAAGGCATGGGGAATGGTAAAGGACTGTGGGAGATGGTGAATGGTAAGGGGCTGTGCTAGTCCAAAATCTGTGAAGGCCCAAAGTTTCCCATCCCTGATTTCAGAAAATTTTTGTACAGCTTTGTCAGTGAAAAGCCTTCCAAGTAGCTTGACAATGAGAGTGAACAATTGTAGAGGCTATGGGGAACCATGCCTTCCCTTCCCACGTTGGCCAAAAATAACCAGAAGTGGGAACGAGAAGATTTCTAGTTTTGTTTTCAGAAAACGTTCAGTCATCTTCAAATCTGGGGGTGATTGGGTGTACATTTTTGGTGTCCTATTCTTGGAGGCCTTCAGGAGTTGTGATGGACTGGGGGGATTTGGGGGGAATCTATTCTCCGTGTTTTAGAAAGAGCGTGGGGACTTTGGGAAGCTCAAGGGGGAATCTGGTGGCAGATCTGGAAGCTATCAGAAAGCCCTTGCAGACTGCATGTGACCTGCAGGCTACAACTTCCCAGGTTGTGCTTAAAATGGCACAAGGCAAAAAAAAAAAAAGGTGAAACAGGGGGAAAAAAAAAACCACCAAAGGACCAGTAGGGCCAAGGGGACGATGATGTGATCAAAGAGGGTCTGGAGGTAGTTGTGGTCATGATCCAGATCAAGAAGGGTGAGACAAAGTAGCAGATATGCTTTGGTGACGAGATGACTGCCTTAGGTTCTGGAGCTTTCTTGGCTATTAGTGTTTCCAGAGTTGAAAACCATCTAGGCTGCATCCACACTGCAGAAATAATCCCGTTTGACACAACTTTAACAGCCACATTTCAGTGCTGTGGAACCCTAGGGTTCGTAGTTTGTTGTGGCATCAGAGCTGCCTAACAGAGAAGGCTAAATATCTCCCAGAACTGCAAATCCCAGAATTTCGTAGTGTTGAGCCAGGACAGATAAAGCATTGCCAAACTGCATTGTTTTTGAAGTGTGGCTTCAGCCCTAGTTATAAATAACTGGTACCTTGCAGTTAATTCATTTGTTTAATCTCAGGGGTGTATCTATGTTATATTGTGATTTTAGCTATGAAGGGATTAATGCCATTTCTTTTGCAGTATAACTACAACCATTTTGTTTATTTGTTTATGGAAACTTTTAGATCCTGCCCTTGTGGGATCTCTAGGTGGTGAGCAAGGACAGTGCACTCTTCCCATCCACTGGGGTTTGAATCTGGGAGCCGCGCTGAAGATGAGAAAACCTGTGCATGCTCAAGTCCCACTATAATCAATGGGTGGTGATATGTGCACGGCTGTGCTGATGCAGCATGTGCATGAACTGCCATTGACAATAATGGGGCTGGGTGATCTGCGGATGCTCAGGTCTATGGATGGCTAGCCCACTGATATGGTGGCTGCGTTGTAAAAAAAACGTACACAGTTTAGAAGAATGAAAATAATTCCAGATTGGAAAGAATAAAATGATTTGAACAGGATAGAAACATACTGAATACGTTAAGATTAAAATGCTGGAATGGTTAAGGCATTAATAATTGGTTGAGGAAGAATCCCAGATGTTCCAGGTGCTGGCTTGTACCACGTCTGACGCTGCTGTCACTTTGTGTTCTGTTGTGTATGCAGAGGTGAAGGTAGTGGCGTCACCACTCCAGGTGTCACCTGCTACATGGAGGGGCTGGTAAAGGGAGGCTGTGGCGGTCAAAAGGGTGTGTGTGCCCTTCTCCTTTGATGCCACCGCAGCTTCCTCCTGGGGAGGGAGGTACTGCAATGGTGAAGTCTGGAGAGGCATGCTCCCATTAGGAGGAGGGCCTGACTGGGTGTCACCCCTCTTCTGAGGTGTCACTTGGTGTGGATGGTGCCCGTGCACCTCCCTGGTGATGCCACTGGGTGAAGGGAAGGTGGATAGGACCATGTTTTGTACTGCAGTCTAGTGTCTAATCACATTCAAGTGAAAAAAAAAATTACAATGGGCCTTTGGTATCCACTGGGGTTCATTTCCAGGAACCCCCATGGATATCTGTGGATGCTCATGTCTCATTAAATACAATGGCATCTTTCTCTTCCTTCATGCTGCCATGGTAGGTGCTGTTAGCTTTGTGTCCTGCTGTTTAGAAACTACCATGCCTTTTTGACTTTCTGCCCCACTAGCTTGGCACTCTGCCTCATCTTGACCCTCGCCATGTGAATCTGAGGCTGCATCCGCACTGTAGAAACAATCTGGTTTGATAGTTTTTTTGCGGGTTCTAGAAGAGTTTATTCTTGACGTTTCACCGGCATCTGTGGCTGGCATCTTCAGAGAATTTCTCTGAAGATGCCTGTCATGACCAGCCCAGTGGAGGATTCGGAGGACGAGGAGGAGGTCGTAGCTACTCAGGTGCAGGAGCAACCTGAGGTCATGCCAGATCCCATCTCTGTTCCTCCAGCCCCAGTGACTGAGGATCAGCAAGACCTGTGCTCTATGGGGGTCTCTTCTAGAGGCTCAGCAGCCTAGGGTTGCTCCAGAGGAAGAACCAAGCATTCAGGTCCCTTCCTTCAGCCAAAGGAGGGCTGAGAAGGCTTGCTTAAGGAGATCTAAGAGACTGGCAGACAACCATGCTGCAGATAAGGAACAGCTGGGATAAGGGAGGGCTTCGCTGATTTAAGGCACCTGGAGAAAGCTGATTGTTTGCCAGAGTTTATTGCAGATCCCTCATATTGGGTGCTGTCGGCGCTGGCTCCTAGAATCCTGTGCTCTTGTGCTTCTTGAACCTTTGTTGGACTTAAACCTACGACCCTGGAATGGACTTGACTACTCCAAACCTTCTGGCTCCCCTGACCTTGGCTTGTTCTGACCTCTGTGACTTCTGGTATCCTGACCCTGGCTTTTGTTTGTGGTTTGCTACTTTCGGACCCTAGAAAGGTCTCTAGACTGTTTGCTAGCTGCCTACTTGGCTTCCCTCGCTGAGTCATTCCTATCAGTATTTGTCTGTGTGTGGGTGCTGGCAGCATTCCCAGACAATGCCAGCCACAGATGCTGGCGAAACGTCAGGAAGAAACTCTTCTAGAACATGGCCACATAGCCTGAACGAACCCATAAAAAACTATGGATGCTGCCCACGAAAGCCTTTTTCTTCACAAATCCAGTTTGACCCCGTTTTAACTGCTGTAGCTCAATAGCTATGGAATTCTGGGAATTGTAGCTTGATGTGGCACCAGAGCAGAGCTCTGACCTTGCCGCTTGGACTAGAGAAGCATTGAATTACTCAGCAGGTAAGAGCGGGAATGATTAATAAAAACGGGAGGATAATTTTTGGCTGAGATTGGATCTTGGAGACACGACTCTCAAATGTTACCCTATTTTGCACCACTGGTCGGACACAGTGTCCCTCTGGAATCAAGCAGCATTTTGCTATTTGATAACGGACTTAGATGTGCTTGTCTTGCCAGTGTGTTCCTTCCATTTGTGATGAAATTTCCACTCCCCTCCTCCTGATGTTAAGCAAACAAAGCACCCTGTGTTTTTATTTAATTATACTGTGTAAACCACCGTCATCAAATGGCTTCCTTCAGTTAGTGGCCCTAGCTGTTCTTCTGTGAAGAGGATTACATTGCTTTCAACCCAGTTAATTGCCAAACAATAGATTGGCCAGAGCTACTCGGGCATAGTATAGTGGATAAATGTGTAAATCCACAGTTCTGATCTCATCTTGGCTGCAAAATCACGCATTGGCTGTCTCAGCTTGGTGTGATGGTGTGCTCCCAAGATTTTCTCCCTTCCTTATTTGAGTTCCTCGCATACAGCTGTCTGTGCCACTTTGGCTCCGTTCGCACTGCAGAAATAATCCAGTTGGACACCACTTGAACTGCCATGGCTCAATGCTATGGAATGCTGGGAACTGTAGTTTGTTGCGGCAGCAGAGCGAAGAGCTATTTTTTTTAGAAATAGGAGATGGCAGGATACCCTAGCCCTGGGATTGCGAACATATCTCTAGTATTAATTTTTTTTCCAGGCCATGCTTCTTGATTCTGAGAAGCAGCAAGTACTAAATAGTGCAGAAAAAATGTGGTGTATATTTTTTTCTGAATAAGTATTCTCCACCGATCTTTGTAGTCACTTGCTGCTTCATTTCACTATTGCAGTACTGTGTTGTACAACGTTGAAATGGACTTAGGAAATGAATGGGCTTTTTCACCTTTTCCAGTACAGATGAACGGTCCACAGTGGTTGATGTGTAAGTACAGTAGGGATCTTCAGCTACTTCATTCCTGCAAGTGAAGATGCATTATTTCCATAAAAGTGAGCAGTTCAGTGCAGTTTTTACATGGTAGCGACACATCCAGAAGTGATTCAGATTATTCTTTGCAGAAATACATGTGTTGTGGTTTTTTTGGTGTGTGACAGTAGATTTTTTCTCTATATTTTTGTTTTGTTTTTTAGTGTAGAAAGTGGCTGTCTTGCACACGTGCACGCACGCACACACACACACACACATAAACCCCTCACGCATGACTGTAGGGAAACAGTGTTTTTGTGCAAAACCTCACAATCATCATTACAAACTGATTTTGAAATGTAGAAATCTAAATTTAATTCCAAACTTTCCATGTGCAAACCTCAGGAGGCTCTGCCTTCCCTTTATTCCTTCCTTGAAGAGGAGAAGGAATATTTGTCATTTCCATTTTTAATTAAATGCGTTATTTACTCATTTTTATCTGACTACAGAGAAAATAAGATGTGGTTAAATTTCACCAGGCTTTCTTAACCTGTGCCTTCCAAATGTATTAATTATGGTTCCCATGATCCCAAATATTGGGAGTTATAGTTCAGGATAGTTAGAAGGTGCTATGTTGGGAAAGGCTAGTCTTAACTACTTTTTAGGGAAAGAATTCACCTTCGAACTACAGCTCCCCAGCCTCTGATGCTTGTTTCTCTAAATCCATCCATCTCCATTATTTAACAATCATAACAATTTAACCATCATTATACAAAATCATCATCTCTAAGGAGTTTATCACATGGGAGGAATTTCTCTCAATTTCGAATGGAGCCAATTCGAATTCACATAAATTTGCTAGTTTAGCAAATTTACATGAAATCTAATTGCGTTCAGAATGACTTCCCATTGCCCAAAATGACCCCCCATTGCCCGAAATTGCGTGAGATACTCTAATACGCAATTACATGAAACCCCATGATTGCATTTGGAAGGACTTCCCATTGCCTGAAATTGCGTCAGATACACTCATGCGCAATTACGTGAAACCCCATGATTGCATTCGGATTGCCATTGGAGTATACCCCCAAATTCTGTCGTATGATAAACTTCTAAGCTTTCACCATCCATCAGTCCCCCATCACCATCACTAAATAAATATTTCACACATCCTTAATATAATTAAATGTTATACATTTTACCTCTATAAGCCCCTAATTATCCCTACTTAAAAGTTCCCCATCCTTATGATCCTTACGATTATATCCTATCTATTTATCATACACATTCTCCTTTCAGTTCTTCTTACTCCTCTTCCAACTTCCTACTCTTTCTCCCCTTCACTCCCTTTATAAATTTATCTCCTTCCAATTCCTCCTCCTTTTCTTCGCTACTAACCCCTCTTTCCCTCTCTTCTAAAAAAAAGCATTCTCCCAATCCAGCAACTCTTATTTCATCTGTAACAAACTCATACATTGAGTCCCTTCCTCCCTACTTTCTTGTTTTGCATTAACCAAGGCTCTCTTCTTACCATTTTCTGCTCTTCTATTTCCACTTTTTTCTATGACTAGATAACTGACTTTGCGACGTTTGTCTAACTTCTGTTTGTCTTCGTATTCCAATGGTAACCATTTTATCATAATCTTATACAATCTATCTTTTTGCTTAATTTATTAATGCATTTCCCTTGTCTTTTACCTATTCTTCTCTTTTCTTCTTACCACCTGAGTATTAAGAAAAACAAACTTGAGAATGTGTAGTCGAAGGCTTTCATGGCTGGCATCTATCGTTTGTTGTGGCTTTTTCGGACTCTGTGGCCATGTTCTAGAAGAGTTTCTTCCTGACGTTTCGCCAGCATCTGTGGCTGGCATCTTCGGAGAATTTCTCTAAAGATGCCAGCCACAGATGCTGGCGAAACGTCAGGAAGAAACTCTTCCAGGACGTAGCCACGTAGACCGAAAAACCCACAAAAAGCTATGAACTTTACAGGCTGCCAAGTAGATGCATTCCTTGAAGGGAGATAGTAAACATGGTAATACTCCACGGGCTTCTTAGTCATGCTCAAAATGGAGGACATTTTGGAATTCCTCCTGGACAGAAGGTTGACATGTAGGGCATGTCCTGGAAAAGGAGAACAACATGCTTTCCCCCTTTTTTCTGGGCGGTGGGTACCTATTCAGTGAAGAGAAAGGGCTACCATATGTAAAAGGACAGTCAGACACGTTTGGAGAGGGCACCCCTCTCCAAAAGCATCTTGCTTGTGGGCCCTTCAGGTGCTACTTGTGGACAAGTTTACTGCCAGCCTTCAATAGCCACCGATATTTTATCCATGGATTCAAGCATCCATGGTTTGAAAATATCCAAAGGAGATATAAATTTCAAAACACAAACCCTGCTTTTGCCATTTTATATAAAGGACACCATTTTATTAGGCCATTGTACATAAGAGGACTTTAGCATCCATGGATTTTGGTATCCACGGGGGACCTGGACCCAAACCCCAGCAGATATGAAGGGTGGACAATGTTTTGGCCCTGCAGGACATCTAAAAACAGTGTCCTCCTTGCTGTCGGATGTGTACAATCTCAGCTTCTCGCTGATTTATTCTTCTGCGTGTCATTCACTTTCAGTACGGGAAGAGTTGAAACAGTCTTAAGTTTCAAAGGTACTGCATTCAAACCATTTTCTGAGACCTTGTCTCTTGTTTAGATGATCATTCTGAATTTACCATTCATCCTGTGATGCCTTCTTGAGTCAGAGCTGGTTCAGATATGGGCTTTATTGCCACAGAAAGACCCTTTTTGGTTGTGGTTTCTGTATGTATATGATGCTTGACATTATCCAAAGCACGTGAAATACTCTGAATTTTTCGGTGGTTTCCAGGAATGCTGTTAAACAGGGCTGTCTCCAGAGTTTTGTAAGCTTCAGCAAATCAACCAAAAGCAGGGTTGGGGGGGGGGGGGCTCTGATGCATTCCTGCACAATGGGGCAGTTAGACTGGATGACAGATTGTTCCTCTCCTGGCCTCAAATCTTTTTATTTCTTCATTCGTTCCAGATGCGCAGTTGCCTTATAGCCATGCAATGCATGTAAATAAAAATAAAACACAAGAAAACAATCAAGAAAATCCAATTAAATATGATGAAAAATCAAGACCTACCATGAATCCCATTGCAACTAGCACTGCATACCCGAAAGAAAGAAAATATCCAAACAACTTTTTCATTTAAAATAAGCTTTGAGTCCCAAATTAAAGATATGCCTTGGTCGCATTTTGTTGGGCAAGTGCAGAACAAGTTAAAAGACCAAAGAGAAAAGGGAAAAAAAATGTACCATATCTGGTGGATGCCTATATATTTTATTTTATTTCATTTCAGGAACTGGCTGCTGAGTATACAGTAAATAGTTGTTGTGGGAAGATCATCATATGCACATAGGTGGTTACTTGTTAAATCTCTAGGTTTATCTGGTCCAAAGCGCAGTGCAGACATCTGCTTTGAGACTGCTTTAACTGCCTTGGCTCAATGCTAGGGATTTCCGGGAACTGTAGCTTTGTCAGATGTTTAGTCGTCTCTGCCAGAGAGCTTTGGGGCCACAATAAATGACAATTTCCAGGATTCCACAGCATTGAGCCAGGGCAGTTAAAGCGGTTTCCAACTGGGTTATTTCAGTAGTGCGGATGCAGCCAGGGTTTACACCTCCTTTCACCCATTCACTAGTGGTGGCAGTGGTGATATATGAAATTGTCTGCTTTTCTTCTTTCTCATGGCAGCACCTTCTCGTAAGGTCCGGAGTAAAAGGGCGCAGCGGCATGTTAGATGTACACGTTGAGTCTCCTTTATTCGGAATTCCAAAACCCTCCAAAATTGTCCACATGGATCACAGAGATAGTGACACCTTTGCTTATTAGTGGTTCAGTGTGCACAGATTTTATTTCATGCACAAAATTATGTCAAATATACCACGTATGAAATTACCTTCAGGCTGTGTTTATAAGGTGTAAACGAAACCTAAATGAATTGCAAAAATGAAGAGTGGCATAGTACTTTTTTTTTAAAAAAAAGTTGGTGTACTTTCCACTCTGATCCACATTCCTTGGATGTAGGATTCAGCCCCCCATAACTGAAATTGTTTTTCAGGATAACATTTCTCTTTCATTAACTTCATTCTTAATAGTTTTTTGTGGGTTTTGGGGGCTGCGTGGCCATGTTCTAGAAGAGTTTATTCCTGACGTTTCGCCAGCATCCGTGGCTGGCATCTTGAAGATGCCAGCCACGGATGCTGGCGAAACGTCAAGAATAAACTCTTCTAGAACATGGCCACGTAGCCCCCAAAACCCACAAAAATCTATGGATGCCAGCCATGAAAGCCTTTGACTTCCCATTCATTCTTCATATTTTATTGCTTGTCTTTTTCAGGAGTGCTGTTGGGATCATCAAGTTCAGTGTTACTAGCAGTCGAAGAGGATCAGCTAGCCAGCTGTGGTAAGAAATATTATCCTTTATCCACAAAGGGGACCTTTCTTCTAGAAGTGGGGTCTATAGACAGCTAATGTACAACTGCCCTCTGAGAAATTTTGAACCTTCCTGACCTTTGCTGTTTCCAAACCTTTTAACAATTCTGCTCCCTTTGCGCAGAAGTCAATCAATAGAATATGTCCAGTTTCTGGAAATTACTTTTAGTGACTTTTTTGTTGTTGTGGCTGAAATTGTCGAAACCGTTCCAAGCTTTAAGACGCTGATCAGTTTGCTAAGATTTAAACAAGAGGCACAGATAAATCACATTTCTGGCTCATGAAATGGTGTTTTTGGTCTCGGAGAGCTGTTGCCAGTCGGAGTAGAGAGCATTGGGTTTGGTGTGAGTTAGTATACATTTAAAAAAAAAATACAGTGGGCTCTCCACATTTGCTGAGGCTAGGGGCACAGGAGCCCCATGAAAGTGGAAAAACTGCAAATAAAAAAGCCGTTCTTTAAAAACCTGAAAGAACACCTCTCTAGGAATAATAATAATAATAATAATAATAATAGTTTATTTGTATACCGCCCTTCCTGCGATCAGGGCGGTGAACATACAAAAATTATACATATACAAAAGTTAAAACAATGATTAAAACAGTTTAACAATGTCACAGTGTCCTCCCAGGGTAGAAATGTTCCAATCCAAGTCCTAATGAGGGAAGGTGGCATCAGGGGAATCAGGGGTAAGCTAAATCAAACAGATGCGTTTTCAACCCCTTCTTAAATTGAGTTAGGGAGGCAGCCAGGCGAAGCTCCGTGGGTAATGCGTTCCAGAGGTTCGGGGCAACGAGAGAATACGCCCTCTTCCTAGTGGATGTCAATCTAGCCTCTGGAACATTGAGCAATGATTGCCCAGTTGATCTAAGTGTGCGGGGCGGACTATATGAGGAGAGACGGTCCTTCAGGTGCTCTGGACCCAAGCCATTTAGGGCTTTATAGGTGATAACCAGCACTTTGTACTGGGCCCGGAAGCGAATAGGCAGCCAGTGAAGATCTTTCAATATTGGTGTTATGTGGGCGGCCCTGGGAGCGCCAGTGACCACCCGAGCTGCCATATTCTGGACCAATTGTAGCTTCCGAGTGTGATACAAAGGCTGCCCCATGTAGAGCGCGTTGCAGAAATCCAACCGAGAGGTTACCAGGGCATGTACTACTGTTTCAAGGTCCCTCCGGTCCAAGTAGGGACGCAGCTGGCGTATCAGCCGAAGCTGAAAACAGGTGCTCCTGACCGTCGCATCCACCTGAGAGGTAAGATGGAGCGACGAATCAAGGAGCACCCCCAGACTGCGTACAGTGTCCTTCACAGGGAGCGTGACCCCGTTCAGGACAGGTGGAACCACCTCCAAACCTGGGCCGGGGGAACCTATCACGAGTACTTCCGTTTTCTCTGGATTCAGGCTGAGTCTGTTTTCCCTCATCCAGTCCATTACCGATTCCAGACAGGCCACGAGAGGAGCGACGCCATCCCTGGTCACTGCATCAGTCGGAGACATAGAGAAGATTATTTGGGTGTCATCAGCGTACTGATAACCTCGCGCCCCATGTCTCCGGATGATCTCTCCCAGCGGTTTCATGTAGATGTTAAAAAGCATGGGGGACAGAATGGCTCCTTGAGGGACCCCAGAGGTGAGGGCCCTCTTATCGGAGCACACGTCCCCCAGCTGCACCATCTGGAACCTCCCAGAGAGGTAGGACCGGAACCACTGGAGCTCAGTGCCCCCGATTCCCACCTCCGCCAGGCGTTCCAGAAGGATACCATGGTCGATAGTATCGAAAGCCGCTGAGATGTCCAAAAGCACCAACAGGGACACGCTACCTCTGTCGATGCCCAGACGGAGATCATCGACCAGGGCGACCATGGCAGTCTCAAACCCGTAGCCCGTCCGAAAACCGGTTTGAAATGGATCTAGAAAATCCGTTTCCTCCAAGATCGATTGAAGTTGGAATGCAACTGCCCTCTCGATTGCCTTCCCCAAAAATGGCAGCAGCGAAACAGGCCGATAATTGCTATGAACCAGGGGGTCGAGGGAGGGCTTTTTCAAAATAGGTTTTATAGTGGCCAATTTAAGGTTGTTAGGAAACTGCCCTTCCCTCAGAGATGAATTAATAATCCGGTGTAACAATGAAGTTACGACTGGTCCCCCCTGTGCTACTAGCCATGAGGGACAGGGATCGAGAGAGCAGGTTGTCTTCCTGAGACTTCCAAGGATCTTGTCCACATCCTCGGTACTAACCGACTCAAACTGATCCAGTACAACCGAGTCCACGGAAGCTCTGGACACCTCTATTCTGGATTCTGCTTCAACCCTGGTGTCAAGACCTTCGCTTATCCGAGAGATTTTATCCGCAAAGAAGTTGTTAAATTGGTCACAGCAGGCCTTAGTAGGTTCAAGGATCTGGTTCGGGACAGGAGGGAGCTGAGTTAGCTCCCTCACTACCCTGAACAACTCTGCTGGACGCGACTCCGCGGACGCGATACGAGCAGCACAGAACGAGTTCTTAGCTGCTTGTATCGCTTCTCCATAGTCCTTCAAATGGTGGTCTAGGAGAGCCTTGTCGGATAAGCACTGGTGTTTCCGCCAGGCGTGCTCTAGCCGTCGCAGAACCCGCTTCCTGGCCCGGAGATCTTCCGTATACCAGGGCTTCCTTTTTGGAAGCAGGCCTGAGAGGGCGCTTGGGAGCGATACTGTGTATAGCCCTGGAGAGGTCCGTGTCCCAGATGTTAACTAGGGCATCAACAGTGTCGCCGTCACTTCCAACCATATGCCCCTCTAGGGCTTCTTGGAACCTATCAGGTTCCATCAGCCTTCGAGGGTGGACCATTCTAATAGGTCCGCCACCCCCGGGGGGGATCTGGGTTGATGCCTTGATGCGCGCCTCCACCAGGAAATGATCCGTCCATGACAGGGCGGAAATATTGGTGATTTCCGCCCACGGATTCTCCAAGTCCGTACAGAAAACCAAATCAAGCGTAAAATGCGTAGGACCCGTGACAAGCTGAGACAGGCCCATGGCTGTCATGGTATCCATGAATTCCCGAGCCGCACCAGATGGAACTGCGTTGGCCGCGAAGGGAATGTTGAAGTCTCCCAGGACTAAAAGCCTGGGGGACTCCAACACCAGCTCCGAGACCAACTGTGTCAGCTCGTTAAGGGAGTCTGTTAGCGCACGGGGTGGCCGGTAGACCAACAGAATCCCTAGACTGTCCCTAGCCTTCAGGGTCAGGTAAATGCACTCGATATAGGTAGTCTGATGAACTTGGTTCCTGCGTAGAGACAAGGTGTTTTTATGCACCAAGGCAACACCCCCCCCCCCGCCCACCTAACCTGCTCTGGTCCTTCACCGAGTACCCGGAAGGGAGGACCTGAGCCCACACAGCATCCCCTTCAGGCCCAAGCCAGGTCTCGGTAATGCACGCCAGGTCGCAGTTATTGTCTTCAATCAGATCATGAAGTATGTGGGTTTTGTTCTTGATAGACCTGGCGTTACACAGGAGCAGAGACAGGGTTTGTGGTACGGCTGGAGTGACCCTCAGGTCCCTTTGGTTAGGAGTAGGACTGGAAGGAGAGATAGATATTAAGCATCGATCCCGCCTTCCCCTGTAACGCTGGTCCCTACTCCTACCGTCATACTTCCTCCTGCCCCACACAACCCGTATCGGGGCCTCAGTCTTATCAAGGCCGGTTGCCATATCTTCCCCAATCAGTCAGCTTCCCTCTCCCGTATCTTAAATCCCCCCTCCCCTCCTTCCGGACAAGCAGCAATCGTAGCCGAAAGGCGGTTAACGGGAAAAGGTTGTTAAGGAGCATGGAATTACAGTCCAATTGTTGACCAAGGGATAACACAGAACCCAAACAAACTAAAAACAAATTAAAAACAGTTAACAACCAATCCAGCCCGCAGTCTTCCCGGCTATCCTCTGCACCGTCGGAACCCAGCATTGTTAGTGCCGCAAAATTGCGGTCATGCGCATTTACATTCTGTGCAGTTCGTTCTTGCGCTAATACATCCCTGGGCCGCTCCCCGCTGGTGCTCCGCCTCCTCTCCCCGCCGCAGGTGTCCGTCAGCACTGCAAGGCCGGCCCTGGAGGTGAGCGCCGCTCTCACCTGGCGCTCTGCCTCCACCCGACCGAGGTGTTCCGGCGCTGGGCAAGCTTGGGGTCCAGGGGCTGCTGGAGGGCTGGTTTAAATGTGGCGCCGCTCCCCGCTGATGCTCCGCCTCCTCTCCCCGCCGCAGGTGTCCGTCAGCGCTGCAAGGCCGGCCCTGGAGGTGAGCGCCGCTCTCACCTGGCGCTCTGCCTCCACCCGACCGAGGTGTTCCGGCGCTGGGCAAGCTTGGGGTCCAGGGGCTGCTGGAGGGCTGGTTTAAATGTGGCGCCGCTCCCCGCTGATGCTCCGCCTCCTCTCCCCACCGCAGGTGTCCGTCAGCGCTGCAAGGCCGGCCCTGGAGGTGAGCGCCGCTCTCACCTGGCGCTCTGCCTCCACCCGACCGAGGTGTTCCGGCGCTGGGCAAGCTTGGAATCTCTAGATGTTGAATCACTATGGTCAACACTTGCGAGAAGTTGACTATAGAATCGCACTGGAGGACCTATGAGTGCCTAGAGAAGTGCTTTCTCTATGAATCTCTAGGTCCTCCAGTGTGCCTGTATGGACAACTTCCAAGCAGAGTCATGCTGGAGGACCTCTAGATTCCTAGAGAGCACATATTATTCAAATCCGCAAATGATAAAATCTACAAAAGTCAGAACCACAAACGTGGAGGGCCAACTGTACACAGAAAAGAAAGTGTCTGTAAATTGAACTGCTAGTCCACATGCCTGAGAGATTTTTAAAGAACTTGGTATGGGAACGCCTCTCCCTACACAATCCGCCCCGCACTCTCAAAAATCAGGGAAGTACTTACTTGAATACCAAAAAACCAGGTTAGTAACAACTTCCAACAGAGTATATACCGCTTTGGCTCCGACACATTGGAATCCCCTAGCCTACCGGAAGAGATCCGTCTTATTACCACCTTAGATGCCTTTAAAAAGCCGCTTAAGACGGATCTCTTCCGGAGGGCCTATCCACTGGATCTTATATAAAGGCTATTTAAGAACATTGGCTTCATTGCATTGCAACTGTATGAATGATTGACTGTAGATTTGATATCACCAGTTAATTTAAATTGAGAATTGTAATGTATATCGATATTTTATGATTTTACTGTAATTGTAATGTATGTATGTCTTTTTGATGCTGTAATCCTGCCTTGATCCGTAGGGAGAGGAGGGAAATATAATTTATTTATTTATTTATTTATTATTTAGGGAGGGCTATGGGTCAGTGATAGAACACATGTGTTGCATGCAGAAAGGTCCATGTTCATTTCCTAGTACCTGTAAGAAAATGCCTTCATCTGAATCTCTGGAGGGCCAGTTTTGTGAGTGTAGTTGGTGAGTGGTATGACCCAGTACAAGTCAGGTTTAACTGATCTGAGAGCTGAACCACGAACATTGGGACCATATTAAATAGTAGTGAATGCCAGCAGCAGTGTCCATCATTCAGCTCTCTACTTCAGTTACAGCAAGCTGCCTTACTCCAAGTGAGATCACTGGTCAATCTAGGTCAACATTATCTACATCCACTGATAGTGGCTCTCTAGGGTTTTAAATGGGGGCATTTCTCATCCTTAATCGGAGATGTCACCGAGTGAATTGGAGACCTTTTGCATGCTGTGTCTTCTTTCTCAAAGAAAAGGGGAAGTAAGACTCTACAAGCGTCGTTCTTTGTAGCAGACGAAGGAAAAACAGCATGGTCTTCAGCTTGTAGTGATCTCCTTCTGGAGGCAAGTCAGGAGGTAGCAGAGATCTTGAGCAGGTTCACATGAGCAAGACGGTGTGAGGCCATTCCTGAGACGTGATGTTCCCCAGGTGAGTTTGGGTTTTTGAAGCTCAAAGCAAGCACCTTGAATTAGGCCTAGAAACAAGCCAGTGTAATTGGAACAGAAAGGGGTTAAGAGGTTTCTTCTACTGACTCCAGGCATCATCTGACTGCAGCATTGTGAGCCTTGTGGAAGTTTTGGGACTACATAGGCAACCTCACATGGAATCAAGAGCCAGTGTAATGTTGTGGTTGTTATGTTAAACTGGGATTTGGGAGATTTCAGATTCTAGTGTCACTGAGACAGATAACCCACTGGGTGCCCTTAAGCCAGTTGCTCTCTCTTGGTCTCAGTTATCTCCCTGTGTTGTAAGAAGAAAATGTGGAGGAAAGGCGACATGTGCACCACCATGTGCACTGAGGTCCAAAGATACACACACACACACACACACACACACACATATATATATATATATGAGTGGATTATAATCCAGTGAAATGAAGTGCAAAACCAATGAAATGCACGCAAGCCTATATATGCACACTAAGAAGTAAGCCCATGTAGTTTAATTGGACTTCCAGATAAGTGTGGATAGGATTTCAGCCTAAGGTAGGTAGCAGACAGCCTATAATAGTTTGCCACTTGCACGATGGGTGATTTATCACAATATGTGATTCGGTTCTTCTTTATTAACTCATGAATTGCTCTTACAAGAGGTACGCTGTCAACACTGGTAAGGGCCCTAGCTTTTAACCTAAGCTGGGTCTCAGGATTAGAAATGTGCTCTATAGCATCAGCATTATCTTGCCATCAACTGGGACTCTTGAAATTAAATGCATGAAGGCGCTGTTATCTATAGGGTGCCAACAGAGTGATTTCAAATATGAACAAAGGGTAGAAAATAGCTCTGCCTGCAACTGAAAAGTCAATGACAGAATTGGGGGCATACTTATCATATTTGCAGATGACACCAAATTAGGAGGAGTAGCTAATACTCCAGAAGACAGGATCAAAATTCAGAATGACCTGAATAGACTAGAAAGCTGGGCCAACGCTAACAAAATGAAATTCAATGTGGAGAAATGTAAGGTTCTGCACTTAGGGAGGAAAAATGAAATGCACAGATATAGGATGGGGGACATCTGGCTGAATCAAACTACGTGTGAAAGGGATCTAGGAGTCCAAGTAGACCATAAGTTGAACATGAGTCAACAGTGTGATGCGGCAGCTAAAAAGGCTAATGCTATTTTAGGCTGCATCAAAAGAAGTATAGCGTCTAGATCAAGGGAAGTATTTAGTGCCGCTCTATTCTGCTTTGGTCAGGCCCCACCTGGAATACTGTGTCCAGTTCTGGGCACCACGATTCAAAAAAGATGTGGAGAAACTGGAGTGGGTCCAAAGGACCGAGACTAAAATGGTGAAGGGTCTGAAAACCATGCCCTATGAGGAACCATGCCCTATGAGCTCCCTGTTTAAATATTAGAAGGGATGTCATTTTGAGGAGGGAGCAAACTTGTTTTCTGCTGCTCCAGAGAACAAGACCCGGAACAATGGATGCAAACTGCAGGAAAAGAGATTCCACCTCAACATTAGGAGGAACTTCCTGACAGTAAGGGCTGTCCGACAGTGGAACACACTCCCTCGGAGATTGTGGTGGAGTCTCCTTCCTTGGAGGTCTTTAGGCAGAGGCTGGATGACCATCTGTTGGGGATGCTTTGATGGAGAGTTCCTGCATGGCAGGGGGTTGGACTGGATGGCCCTTGGGGTCTCTTCTAACTCTATGATTCCATGATTCTGTGGAGGAATTAACTTTTGGATTGAAACTAGTTTGAGCATCATTTTGGAAGCATAATGTTAGATGCTCCTTCTTCTGAGAACTTCAGCAAATCCTTCCACTTCTTTCGTTATGTAAGTATACCTGAAATTAGGATTTGAATATTTTAAAATGAGCATGAGCTGCTTTTCCACACACAAGGCCTCTCAGAGCCTTGCATGATTTGACTGAGGAAGGGATGAATTCAATGAATCAAGAAGAACAATGTCTGTTTTGTTTACTTTAAAAGCTGCCTTATATTTAAGCCAGATCACAGATTGCTCTAGCTCGGTATTGTTTATATATCCAGCACAGACTGGCATCAGTTTTTCTTGCCCTACCTGGAGATGCTGAGGGTTGGAAGTATTCTGCATATAGATGTTAAGCAATCCAGTATTGGCTTTATATCTGTTGAAGGTGTGTTTGAGGAAGACTTTCTTGGGGCAGGGGGGCATTCTAGAATGCCTTCTTTGTTCTTCTTCTTCTTCTTCTTCTTCTTCTTCTTCTTCTTCTTCTTCTTACTATTATTATTATTATTATTATTATTATTATAAGGTATTTATAGCTTGCCTCTACCCAGAGGATCGGGGCAGGTTAGAACCATAAAATACATCAATGACAATATAAAACAACATAAATAAAATTACATAACCCCCTTACCCTGTGTTTTAAACTAAACAACCTCATTATAAAATACTTTTAAGTTGGTAAAAGAGACACAATTAAGACGAGGCATCAGGAGTCAACAAGGCCAAACCATGTCAATGTCAATATCATGGGATGGTCAGTCAGGGAAGGCCTGCCAGAAGAGATCCATTTTGACAGCCGCCTTAAAGGCGTCAAGAGTCATAATATGATGGATCTCCTCCGGCAGGCCATTCCATAATTTAGAAGCAGAAGATGAGAAGGTCCTTTGGGTAACCACAACCAACCTGGCTGCAGTAGGTTACTCCCTGCTCACTGGCATTCTCCGTTTGTACCTGTCCACACTGATGACCAGAGGGAAGGGCAAGGTACACAGTGGTCTCTGGCTCTCTTGTCATTTCCACTAACTCGGAGTGAGAAAACGTTAGAGCAAGGAAAAGTGCCAGAGCTCTGTAGGCTCAAAGGGTTAACAGTAAGCCTAGGGGCTTGATAGTGCCAAGCCCTGATGCCAACCTTGGGGCACATCAAAATGTATCTGGCTGCTCCTGAAATGTGCCGTTTATAAACAATATTTAACCACCTGTGGTTGTTGTGTGCTTTCAAGTCATTTCTCACTAACGTGACTCTAAGGCAAACCTGTCATAGGGTTCGTTTGGCAAGATTTGTTCAGAGAAGGTTTGCTGTTGTCTTCCCCTGAGGCTGAGAGCATGTGACTTTCCCAAGGTCACCCAGTAGGTTTCATGGCCGAGTGGGGAATCGAACCCTGGTCTCCAGAGTAATAGTCCAACACTCAAACCACCACAGCACACCGGCTCTAATATTTAACCATGGGTGTGCTTAATAATGATCCTTTAAAGACGTAACATAGAAGTCCCTATGGGTGCATCTACATTCTAGAAATAAAGTAGTTTGACACCATTTTAACTGCTATGGCTCCATCCTACAGAATTCAGGGATTTGTAGTTTTATGAGGTACCAGCACTCCTTGGCGGAGAAGGATGTGTAAAATTACAGCTCTCCGGATTCCATAGGATGGAGCTAGAGCACTAAATTGGTCTCAAACTGTATTGTTTCTACAGTAGATGCACCCTATTGACACCTTGCCTTGTTTCTTTGCCTTTGCTGAACATGAATAATTGTTGGGGTTATCTTACTATCAGTTCACTTGTAGTGCTCCTGGACTTTAGATGAGGAAAAGCTGACTTCATTAAGAATCGAGGCTTCAGGATATCTCTCTGGGGTACAGAGCTTTAAGCTGATTCTACAACGTTGTTTTGGGCAGCTGCCATCTACATTGGTATCATTCAATTATTCATTTTCCAGGAATGCATTATTAATGGCTTGAGGAGCACTAGGGAGCTAGATCTGAAGCTTATAGGCTCACTGTGAATTTTCTGGGGTGCCTCGCCAAAAGCTTGAGGCAAGGATATTTTCCCACATTGAGGAAAACTTGCTCAATGTCTTAAGTTTGTATAGCTCGCAAGATGGCTGACATGCCTTAGCTTGGAACAGGATTTGATTTTTCCCATAATGTTGGGTGCATGTTCTTCTCTTATGTTGTCATTTTGGCCATGGAAATAGTGTGGGGCATAGTGTGCACCTTAGGCACACATTGTTTCTGTAGGCCATGGATACAGTTGCTCATCCGTTTCCGCGGACTTAACGTCCGCGGTCTCAATTATTCATGGAGAGGCGAGCCTCATTTGCGTGCACCCATTCAAGCCAATGGGGCTTGAATATATGCAAGTTTCTGTTTCGCGGGAGGGTCTGGAACAGATCCCTCGCAAAAATGGAGGGGTGACCGAATAGTTTCTCAAGATGGCAACCTTTTAGTTTTCTGATAGTGTGATGATCCGAGGGGTTAAGCAACTGAGCAACACCCTGCTCCTGGCCCTTAACCCCAGGGGATCTTCTTTGGGGTTTCCCCCCTTGGAGTCCTCTGGATCCCTGTTTCCACTCCCTGCTGAGTGGAATGGGCACCTTAGAGGTCCTCCAAACCTATCTACTGCTGCCACCACCTAGCGAATTACAACTGAGTTCCCCTGTCTTAGCACACGCTAGGGCTTGCTAAAGGGAGTTATAGTTCTTTTCCACTTCCCACTTGCTACCAGCAAGCAACCACCGAGCTAAGGCACGTGTTGTAGGAATAGAGAGCAAACGGATGCGTTTCAAGGAAATGGATTTATTCTAACTACACAAGAATAGAGCATAGAGGTATCTCATTCATGCCAGGCCTCCTTGCCTTGCAGGTACAGGAGCATAGTTACACAAATGTTCAGTTCAAGCAAGCCATAAGAAACATAATAAAAAGGCCTAAATCGCACTAACTAACATAACTCTAAGCTACTCACATAAAGGCATGGACTTGCAGTCTTTGAGGAGTCTGGGTGTGGGAGCTGGCCCTTTTTGGCTAGCTCAGACCACATCCCAGCCTGCCCTGTTGGCAGAGGTCCAACAGCTGGACTTCAGGAAAAAGAAGACGGACTGAAGACTGAAGACAAAAGAGCACATGGGCTCAAGGCTTTTTAAAGGTTTCAGATAGAAGGTTCTTGAAAAGTCCCGGTCCAATTCACTGATTGGTTAAAGGGCCATAGGTTATCTGTGATGTAATTACTCATTAGCATGCATTGCCAGCTCTCATTAGCATGTACCACCCCCAGATTAACCCTTTGCAGTCTGAGAAAGCCCCCAAGTGACTGGTGGGTCCCAGTCACTACAGATAGTTCATTTCCTTTTGTGATACTCTAATGGTGCATGGCTTGCATAAAAATCAGGGTGCTGAAGTGAGTGATCTTTTTTGGCTTCAATTTCCTTATGTGGAGAAAGCATGTTGTATACCTCCTAGCTCCAATGTATTTTGACATTTATATGAGGGAGTCCATTAAGAACCTATTTGCAAAGCCGATTACTTTATAGCAGACAGTAGGAAGTAGGAAGCTGGCAGCTGGCATCCTCTGGGCCAAACCAAGGAAACAAAGAAACCTTGTGTGTGTTTCTTTGTGCATGTTGTGTGTTGTGTGCCTTCAAGTCATTTCTACGGCAACCCTAAGGCGATCCTATCCTTACCTACCAGTTAAGAGAGTCAGCCAGGGAAAGCTACTCAGGTTGGTAACTGTTAAGTAAGCACATTAGCAGAGGAAGGGAGAAGTGCATAAGGCAGCATATCGTACGGAGCAGGGAAGGCTACAAAAACGATGATTTGTGTTTGAGAAAAAATCACCCACCTCTGATATGATTATGACCATTGTGTGGCAAATGCTACAGAGCTGTGACATAGACCCTGAGACCCTCAAAGTGTGAGTTGGAATGTCTGCAAAGATAACAGAAATGTTACCATTGTAGATTTGTATCTTGTGGGATGCACACAAATGATTTTTCTTTTAGGGATGTAATGGTGTGTGTGTGTGTGTGTGTGTGTGTGTGTGAACCACCTCGAGGTTAATTACTGAGTTACTTTGAAAGGGTCAACGCTTTTCCAGCAACATCCATAATCAGTAAAATGTTAAGGAGAGTCCGGTTAAACTAGCTTGCCATTAATTCTTATTCTGCCCATGGTAACAAGCTCTGTTGTCTTTAATTTAGAAAAAGGGGAAAGCTTTAAATAGGATCCCTGTAGGTAAAACCCGTACAAAGTCATATTGCAGAAGTAATGACTATTGACATGTAGACATTCAGTTTTCACCTTGGAAGTTTGGCTGTAAATAAGCTTGGCTATCTAAGAGCCAAACCATATGTGACATGGGAAGCCTGTAATTTGGGTTTACCAATGTCTTTTTCCATATATATATATATATATATGCACACATACATACATACATACATATACATGAGGGGGTATCGTAAGGTTTTCATGACCACCTTTTAAAAAAATTCACAAAAAGTTTGTTTTGATTTGTAGTTGTTAACTTATCTCTATGTAGGCACTATCTAGATTTATTCATTTTCCCCAGCGTATCTTGACCCTCCAAATACCTGATATTGTAGAAGTCTGCAGATTGCACCTTACGAGGGGGTATCGTAAAGTAATAATTATCACCCGGAAGTTATTATGGCATATTGATGAAAATTTATCAGTGTCGTAATTGGTCCCTAAGAGCATGTTGCTGAGAAAATCAACTCATTGCGTCCTTTATTTTTGTGACTGGCTCTCCCAGAAGTGACTAAAGTGTAAAATCCTCATCAGGTGCAATCTGCAGACTTCTACAATATCAGGTATTCGGAGGGTCAAGATCGGCTGGGAAAAATGTATAAATCTAGATAGTGACTACATACAGATAAGTTAACAACTACCAATCAAAACAAACTTTCTGTCAATTTTTTTAAAAAGGTGATCATTAAAACTTTTGGATACCCCCCTTTTGTATATGTGTGTGTGTATAATTTGAATAGAGAGGGAAAGTCTTCCCCCTCGTCCTTTGTTCTTCTTCTGCCTTCCAAGCAAAGATCTTCTTATTCAAGAGAGGAGGCACAAGTACATAGGAGGCAAGATGGTTAAATTTTGCCAGAACATGGGGTGGGAGGTAGCACCCCCCCCCACCTGTTGCTGTTGTGTGCCTTCAAGTCATTTCTGACTTACAGTGACCCTGGGGCAAACCTATCATAGGGGTATTTTGGCAAGTTTCATCAGAGGGGGTTTGTCATTGCCACCCTCTGAGGCTGAGAGAGTGTGACTTGCCCAAGGTCAGCCAGTGGGTTTCCATGGTTGAGCCAGGAGTTGAACCCTGGTCTCCCAGTATCTTAGTCCAACGTTCAGATTGCACCCACCCCTGTTCCTAGGACCATGGACATGCGAAATGTGCTACATATATTACAGTTTTGCTTAGATAGTCAACTGGAGCAACTACTTTACTTTGCTTGTCTGCTCTTAATACAGGTTAGGGTCCTTGGGTTTCTCCAATTCTTTTTTATGTCTGGTTTAGCAGTGGCTACCCTGGAGAACTGGATTCAGATCCCCACTCAACGGTGGAAACCCACTGGGTGATTTTGGGCAAGTCACACTCTCTCAGCCTCAGAGGGGAGGCAAAGGCAAAGCCACCTTTGAACAAATCCTGCCTATAAAATCCCATGCCTTTGGGTCACCATAAGTTGGGAATGACTTAAAGTCACACAAAAAAACAGTAGCAACAACAGTAAGACCCCCTTCCCTGATTGTATGCTCCTGTTTTTTGGCTTCTGCTATCAATCGGCATTGTTTCGATTACTGAATTTTATCCATACAATTGTGATGCTTCTAATCTGGTTGCTTTAAATTGTGGTGGGAGCCCTGCGTGCAAAATATGGCTTTGGAGAGTTTCACTGACCGAGTACTTGCCCACCTGCAAGGGTGCTGGACTCCTTAAGCTGGCCTACCCCAGAGATGTTCAGGATCTGATATTTTCTCCAACAGAGGAAGATTCCTGGATGTTGTGGGAGATTTTCACTGTGACAAGATTGATGGTCCTGTTGGGGCCCTAGATGAGCTGAGATGAAATGAGCCACCACAGTTGACTGAAGGTGGAAGCAGTCAGTGTGTGAAGTCGGGAATGCGTGCCTACGATGCTGAATCCCTATTTAAGCTTTTTGTGCACAATTTTATAGCTTTTTGTGGATTTTTCAAGCTATGTGGCCATGTTCTAGAAGAGTTTATTCCTGACGTTTCATCAGCATCTGATGCTGGTGAAACATCAGGAATAAACTCTACTAGAACATGGCCACATAGCTTGAAAAAACCCACAAAAAACTATGGATGCTGGCCATGAAAGCCTTCGACTTTATGTGCACAGTTTGAGAAAATGCCATTTTTTGTCTACAAGTCCCCCAATCCCCCAGCTAGTGGTGACTGGGGTTTTTGGAGGATCTGTAGTCCAAAATCAGCGTCTTTACAAATTCTGGATGCGAACCAAGGTTGTTGGAGAAGATTGTCAGCCTTCTGGGGAAGGGAGCACATTACATTCTTGCTGATGCTGCTAAAGAATGCAAAAATAGCGGTAAGCTGGGATGGGCGGTAGAAAAATGACAGCTGTAATGTGGAGAGCAACGCTCAGTGATCAAATTGATTTTTCTACCATTTCAGTCAGTTGGAGTCTGGTTTGCTTTACAAGATTCAACCGCTGTGCCACAATAAGTAAGACTCACGGTGGGGTGGCAGGTAGTAATTAACTCGCAGCGGGGCTGTGCAACATTTTGGGGAGGGAAACTGGCATGTGCGTGCCAGTTGGACACTGCCGTGAGAAAGCAATTTACCCAGAGAGGAATTTGTAAAACAACCCTTCCCTGGCAGTAGATGCTATTGGGATTATTGACACTTACAAATGGTCATGAACTCAAATACAGAGAGGTTGGCAGCCCAGGGCATGTTGTGCGCGGTTGAGTTTTGCAGCAATTTTTCCTGGGGTTTCACCTAGAGCTGCAGTTAATCAGTAGATAAATCGACTACAGCCTTCCTTGATTAATTGATCATGGCTAATTATAACCAGGGTTTTAAGGTGGTTTTGATTTTGGCATGTTATCCTAAAAGGTTATGCTTAATAAAGGGGTGGGTAGCCTCCCAAAAAACAATGAGCCTGGATCGTCAAGGAAGCAGCGTTGAAAAGTTACTTGGAAAAGTCAATCTTGGCTGTTAACAGTTTCAAGGATGAAAAGTAATCAGTTAAAAAGTAACTCCACTTTCTTATTACTGAAACGTAACTATAGTAGTTTCATTTAGAAAACACCAGAACACTCCAAATCTTTGGAGATTATCAGACGGGAGACGGGAATGAATCCCATCCTTATCCTGTTTGTGACAGCAATCGCGCAAAAGACATTTACCATGGTCCTGTCATTAAATTGTCAGTGAAGTGGAATTGCATTATCACGTCCATCCGTTAATTCAAAATTAAGGGCAAGGACAGCACAATTCCACTTCAGTGATGGGGTAATAACAGGATAAGCGCAGCATCATGTGAAAGTCTTTCATGCAGTCATGGTCAATTGCAGTTTAGTGATGTTACACTGATGGGATGAGTTCGACGTAGTATGAAAATCTTTCCGCAGTTGCACTATAAGGATGGGACAAGGATGGGATATCCCCTGTCTGATAATCGCCATTGTCTTCTGTAGCACAAAACACATCTAAACAGTGATATCATACACCCTCAGTAACTGTACAAAAAACTTAAAGCTGTTTGCAGTTGCAAAAGGAGTATTTATTAATTAATTATTTCATTTCATTTCATTTCTGTGCTGCCATTCTCCGAGAAAGGGACCCAAGGTGGCTCACAAATAAAACCATTTAAAAAATTTACAATTAAAAAAAAAAGAAAACAAAAAAACCCAATCAAAATCAACTAACTAAAACAATATAATATTCTATAAACATACAAAAGTTAAACATAAAATTAATTCTCATTCTGTTGCAATTGTAACGTAACATAGTTTTTCTTAGTTACTCCATGAAGGAATTCCAGGTTGAATCTCCCTTATCTGAAATGCTTGTGACCAAAAGTGTTTTGAATCATGGATTTTTTCTTTTGGATTTTGGAATATTTCTATATATATATAAAATGAAGTATCTTGGGGGTGAAACCTAAGTCTAAACATGATACAGTGAGATTTTTTATCCATGGGTTTGAGCATACACGGCTTGAAAATATTCCCCAAAAGTATAAATTCCAAATAGCAAACCTTGATTTTCCATTTTATATATGGGACACCATTTTGTTGTGCCATTATATTTAATAGGTCTTGAGCATATGCGAATTTTGTTATCCACGGAGGGTCCTGGAACCAAACCCCAGTGGATAACAAGGGCCCACTGTATTCATTTATGTTTTGTATACACCTTATGCACATAGCCTGGAGTTCATTTTATACACAATATTTTTAATCATTTTGTGCATGAAAACAAAGTTGGTGTCTGTTAGACCATCAGAAAGTAAAAGTGTAATTATCTCAGCCTCCCGTGTGGACAGTTTTGGATTTTGGAATATTTTGGATTTGGAAATTCCACAGAATGGAGACTGGAGCTGTTATTCCAAGTAACTGGTTCCTTGTGACTGGTAAGTCAGAGTTGGCTAGATACTAGGCAAAATAGTCTCCTTTTCAAGATGCTTTAGCTGAGTTTTGCTCCGACTCAGGTTTAGCTTAGAAGAATTCATGCCATGGGATGGACAGCTGCCAAAAGACAGCACTCTTTTGCTGTTCTTTGAATCTCAGCCATTGGTTCCAGTCTTGGCTCTACTTGCTGAAGGCAACAGGGCTACTCTAGCAAGTGAATTGTGGACAAGGGGTCTGGCCACATTAATAGGAACTTATGATTTATACAAGCGTGAAAAGATTAATTTTTTTCCCCATTGTGTGTTCCCCTTAAATGGAAGAAAGGTCATCCAAGGAAAGCAATTTTTAACAAGAACGCTCGCTTCCCTTCTGTGCACCCTTTCTTCCGAAATAACAATGCACTCAGATTAATCCTTGCATTTAAGTCCCAAAGCTAATCAAAACTTTGTTATGTAAACACTTCAGATTTCTGCATATTGGGCATTCCTTTGGTGCTTAGAAGAGGACTTCTTTTCAAAGTGATGGTCATGGTGGATTTGGACCCCTCCTTTTTTTAAATTGCTTTCTCCAAAAAGTTATTTTTGATGCAATCGACTGGAAGGTGCCTGTGGATCAAAAGCATCTGATAAAATGTGATAATGAAATATGATTGCAGCTTTTAGAACCTGCGAATAATTTTTTTAAAGTGTTGCGATGTGATTTATTTTAAAAGGTGCTTTAAGCTTTAAAGGTATATAGCAATTATTTTTACCTTGGTTCACTGAAGTTGAAAGCTAATTGGATTTTTTTTTAAAACTCAGGAGGCCACTTACATGTGATTATTTCTCCTCCTTTGAATTGTGGAGAGGTGTATATGTTTCATGTTGAAACTGTTAGCTGTTTCTGAATAGTTTAACTGCTGGATGAGGAGAAATGCAAGGTTATCGTTGTTGAATAGTGGGTTTTCACTTTCTCCACTTTTTAACCTGTTTTACCACATGCTGAAGAATTAAATGGTTGAATTATTACATCGCTATTTCAGGTAGAGGAGCTCTGTGTCACCAATGTCCTACTAAATCCAGCTTTGTGTGCATATGGAAAACCATGGAATCATAGAATTGGAAGGGACCTCATGGGGTATCTACACCAACCTTCTGCTCCAGCTCCAGTTACATTGGTTCCCAAACTTCTCCAGATGTTTTGGTCTTCAACTCCCAACGGTTGGCCAAGCTTACTAGGGCTTCTTGGAGCTGAAGTCCATAACACCTACAGGACCAAAGTTTGGGAACCACTGAGTTAGAACATCCCCAGCTGGTAGCTGTCCAGCCTCTTTTTGAAGACATCCAGAGAAGGAGACCCCACCACCTCTTTAGGCAATTGGTCCTATTGCTTCACCACGCTCACTGTCAAGACTTTCCTCCTAAAGTACACAAATTTTTTTTTGGTTTATTTAGTGTGCCTATTTTCACACACACATTTGTGGATGTTTGTATTTTAACATTTTATAAGGAAATAACATCATTCAGATTAGAGCAGTGTTGTTTATATCAATTCACCACTTAACGCATGTGTACATTTTACACATATTTAAGATTACTGCATTACATTCTCAGAGCGGTACAAAACAGGAGCGGATGGGACCAGAAGTGGCTGTTCCCATTTTCTACCATTCTGAGAACATTCTGAGAACACAATATGGTAAACTTAACAGTCTCACACCCAGCTACACATACACCAATGCTCACAAATATGTACACACTCCATTCACGCTTGGTCACTCTTTAGTTCTCTCAAACACATACCGTATAGACTTTTGTACAGGTTGACCTCATGTATACATCGAGGGAAGGTTTTAGGGTCAAAATCGTGGATTTTGATATCATTCATGGGTAAGTCGAGGGTAAAACTTAGGGCACTATAACAAAGGATCTAAAGGGGAAAATGCCACTTCTCTCCCTCCTTCTCCGGGCCTCTCCCATCTACCTAACACCACTTCCCAGGTGCTGGCCAAGAAAGTTTTAACACCGAATTGGGGAGGGAAAGAAGTGGATCTAAATGTGGGGTTTGGTGGGGAAAGAAGGTTTTAACATGGACGAGGAAGGGAAAGAAGTGGATTTAAATGTGGAGTTTGGTGGGGAGAGAAGTCTTTAACATCGGATCGATAAGGGAATCGCTTCTCTCTCTCACACACGCACTCAAATACTCACTCCCTGCTGGCAGCTCTTTCAAAAATCATTGCTGAGGCACCCGGTGGTGCTTCTTTCAGGACCTTTCTTAGCAGTATTACTGTATCGACCTGTATATACGAGGGGGTATCATAAAGTTTTAATTATCACCTTTAAAAAAATTTGACAGAAAGTTTGTTTTGATTTGGAGTTCTTAACTTATCTCTGCGTAGTCACCATCTAGATTTACACATTTCCCCCAGCGTTTCTTGATCCTCCAAATACCATTATTGTAGAAGTCTGCAGATTGCACCTGATGAGGATTTTACACTTTAGTCACTTCTGGCAGAGCCAGTCACAAAAATAAAGTATGCAATGAGTTGATTTTCTCAACAACGTGCACTTAGGGACCAATGATGACACTGACAAAATTTCATCAATATGCCATAATAACATCTGGGTGATAATTATTATTTATTATAATTATTATTATAACTATTATCCTCTTGTAAGGCGCAATCTGCAGATTTCTACAATATCAGGTATTCGGAGGGTCAAGATAGGCTGGGAAAAATGTATAAATCTAAATAGTGACTACATACAGATAAGTTAACAACTACTAATCAAAACAAACTTTCTGTCAATTTTTTACAAAGGTGATCATTAAAACGTTACGATACCCCCTCGTAGGTCGACCCTAGATTTTAGGGACAATTTTTGGGCATGAATTTCTCGACTTATAGTCGAGTATATGCAGTACTCATTTACTCTCTCACGCACGCAGTCACACAGAAGCATTCGTTTTTGTGTGCATAGTCAAGTGTACACAAGTGCATGTGTGAGCAAGTGAAACCAGTTGAAGAGTGTGGCTGTGTCACACACAGAGAAGGAGAATGTGTGGGTGAGACTGTGTCTGAATGAATGCTATCTGAGGGATTGAGAGAGAGAGAGTCAGGAAAAGAGCATTACGGAGTATGTGTGTGAGAGAATTAGTGTGAGAAAGCTGGGCACACCCAGAGAGCGGTACCAAGGGTGTGTGAGAGTGAGGAAGAGTTAGCATGTGAGAGCATTTGAGAATGTGTGTGAATCTGTGAATGTGAGGAGGAAGAGAGCGTGTGCAAGAATTAACTGGCTATGAGTTAACTGGCATTCAGCTGGTTGTGTGTGTTACAAAAATATCTTGTGTACCACCTTTTGAGACCGAAAAGAATTCCTATCCGAGAAATAGGTCAGCAGGTCAGAGAATTAGTGTGAATTAGCATGTGAAAGAAAAAGGCCGAGAGAAACAGTGTGACTGAGTGTGAGAGAGAAAGAGTGTGCATGTGAGAGTGCTTTGTTGGGGAGGGCCTGAGAAACAGGGCCTCTTAAATGCTTGTTTGGCTGGGACCCCAAATCTTTGTAATAGCAAGTACATTTCTATACTGCTTATCAGTGAACTAGTACTCCCAAAGCAGTTTACAGTGTGTAAGCCATTGCCCCCAACAAGCCGAGCACACATTTCAGTGACCTACAGAAGGATGCAAGGCTGAGTGGACCCTGGAGCCCTGCAGGATTGAACTCACAAGCTTGTGGGTGTGAGTGGCTGCTATCAGTAGCCTCACTGGGGGGATGTGGGGGGATCTGTGAATGCTTGAATCCGTGGATAAAAAAATCCATGGATAAGGAGGGCCAACTGTAGAATTACTGTATATACTCATGTATAAGTCTAGAAATTTAGGTCAAAAAATTGACCCAAAAAAACCTGAGTCGACTTATCCATGGGTCAATGTAAGTACTATATCTTAACACTTATTTAAAAGACAGAACCATCCCCTGGTGAAAAGAAGAGTATAATATGTCCTGGAAGCACTGACCCCCTTTACTCTCTCATCCATCCAGTCTTAAGAATAAGCACAAAGAGTTATGTCTGATGACTTTTGGAAGTTATTTGACATTTTTTTCTTTGCTTCATCCTTTAGATCCTTTCCTGTATGCCCCTAAATTTTACCCTCGACTTATCCATGGGTCATAGCAAAATCCATTTTGGCCCCAAAATTTTGGCCCCAAAACTTGCCCTTGACTTATACATGAGGTCGACTTATAGTCGAGTATATATGGTAATTTCAATAGAGACAAATGTGAGGTGCTAGATTTAGGCAGGACAAATGAAATGCACTCATACAGGATGGGTGTATTGAAAGTGGTACATGTGAAAAAGATTTATTATTATTTATTATTATTATTATTATTATTATTATTATTAAAAAGATCTAGAGGTTTTTGTAAACCGCAAAGTAAATGTGAGTCAAAAGTGTGGTGCAGCTGTCAGAAAGCCAATACAATTCTAGGATGCATCAACAGGACTGTAGTGTCCAGATCGAGGGAAGTAATAGTACCAATCTGTTCCGCTTTGGTAAGACCTCGCCTGGAATATTGTGTTCAGTTCTGGACATCACAATTCAAGGATATCGACAAGCTGGAACATGTCTAGAGGAGATTGACCAAGATGATAGAAAGTTTATGTGGAACAACGTAAGGAGTGGGCACGTTTGGCTTGGAGAAGAGATGAAATGATAGTTATCTTAAAATAACTGAAAGGATGTGTGATGTCAGTGGTACAGCAAGCTTGTTTTCTGCTACTCCAGTGACTAGAATATGAACCAATAGGTTCAAGTTACAAGAAAAGAGATTCCACCTAAACACCAGGAAGAACTTTTTTTTCCACTGTAAAATCGGTTGGATAGTGGAATAGATTGCTTTGGAGAGTGGTGGACTCTCTTCCTTTGGAGGAGTTTCAACATCTCTCAAGAGTGCTTTACTTATTTATTCCTGCATGGCAGGGGGTTAGGCTAGCTGGCCCTTGTGGTCCCTTGCCACTCTACCATGAAGAAATAAAGCCAGCCAATGGCTTTATGGAAGCAACTGTAGGAGCCACTTTGGCAGAGTCTGAGGATTTACTCGTATATATCACATTATAAGTCATTCACATCGTATCTGACTTGCCTAATGTCACATCACTTATTCCAAATTATAACATGGAAAAGCGAGTCTGTGTTATGACATATTTCTTAGTGCTCCTGTGTGTGAGTTATTTATATCTAGAAGGAGAAGACTGGAGCTTTTCAACAGTAGTTTCCTTAGTCTTCCATGGGAGCAGACGAGGGGAATGAGAACTGCTTTCCTTTCATGGCACTAGTGTGCAACAGGTGAATAAACGCTGGCCAAAGTCCAATATTAGTACCACTGGTGGAGCTTAAATCTCCTCCAGTCTACTATACTGGGGCAAGAAAGAAGTAGTTGGTGACCCCAAGACAAGAAAGAAATGTCCTCCTCCTCTTGCCAGATGTGGAAGGGCAGCCAGATGCAGCAAAAAAACCTTTCAGCCCACCAGTGTCTGGGGAGGAGTGGGCCTGTACAGAGTCTCCAGCTCATTGTAGTTAAGGCCATCTTGGCGAAGTGGTTTGAGTGTTGGACTAAGACGCTGGAGATCAGGGTTCGAAGCACTACTGTGCCATGGAAACCCACTGGGTGACCCTGGACAAGCCACACACTCTCAGCTCCAGAAAACCCTGTGGAATGACTTGTGTGCGTGTAAAATTTAAGCATTAGACCTGTTGCTTGCTTACAAAAATGAAAACAGCATTTCTGCAGAGAGTGGAAGGTTTCTGTTAGCTGTTTGATACACATCTCTGTATCAAATATGAAAATGTCTTACAAAAACTCTTTAATTAGGAGCTCAGACCTAACTTTTAGTAGTTTACACCTAAGAACATAAAGACGAACCTTGCTGGATCTTCCAGATTGTTGTTTTTCACAATGGCTGGGCAGATGCTCCTGGCCTGCTCACAACCAGGATAAGAATGTAGATGTCTTCTCCTGCTGTTTGTCTCCAATGATTGTCATTCAGTGTTGTAACTTAGAGGTCCTGTTTAGCCATCATGACTAAGCTATCGATAGACAACCCCCCCTTTAAATATATCTAATTCCCATTTCAGTATATGGGAACTTCATAACCCAGTGCAGGTTTTGGCATGTCTTGGCTGGAGTTTTGCAGTTCTGAGTAGGGAGCCCCATCAGTTCAAGAAAAAACTAAGAACATCAAAATGTTTCCCAGTTGTTAAAAGGGTGTTTGATGGAGAACTTCAGTTAGTTTCCTATGGTGCTTCCCGGTGGAGGACTTCTTGTGTTACCCGTCAAAACCGGTTGTACAACGGTTTTCGGGCAGGCTATGGGGTTGAGACTGCCATGGTCGCCCTGGTCGATGATCTCCGTCTGGGCATCGACAGGGGTAGCGTGTCCCTGTTGGTGCTCTTGGACATCTCAGCGGCTTTCGATACCATCGACCATGGTATCCTTCTGGAACGCCTGGCAGAGGTGGGAATCGGGGGCACTGTGCTCCAGTGGTTCCGGTCCTACCTCTCTGGGAGGTTCCAGATGGTGCAGCTGGGGGATGTGTGCTCCGATAAGAGGGCCCTCACCTCTGGGGTCCCTCAAGGAGCCATTCTGTCCCCCATGCTCTTTAACATTTACATGAAACCGCTGGGAGAGATCATCCGGAGGCATGGGGCGCGGGGTTATCAGTACGCTGATGACACCCAGATAGTTTTCTCTATGTCTCCGACTGATGCAGTGACCAGGGATGGCGTCGCTCCTCTCGTGGCCTGTTTGGAATCGGTAATGGACTGGATGAGAGAAAACAGACTCAGCCTGAATCCAGAGAAAACGGAAGTACTCGTGATAGGTTCCCCCGGCCCAGTCCTGAACGGGATCACGCTTCCCGTAAAGGACAACGTGCGCAGCTTAGGGGTGCTCCTTGATTCGTCGCTCCATCTTACTTCTCAGGTGGATGCGACGGTCAGGAGCACCTGTTTTCAGCTTCGGCTGATACGCCAGCTGCGCCCCTACCTGGACCGGAGGGACTTTGAAACTGTAGTACACGCTCTGGTAACCTCTCGGTTGGATTTCTGTAATGCGCTCTACATGGGGCAGCCTTTGTATCACACTCGGAAGCTTCAACTAGTGCAGAACATGGCAGCACGGGTGGTCACTGGTGCTCCCAGGGCCACCCATATAACACCAATATTGAAAGATCTTCATTGGCTGCCTATTCACTTCCGGGCTCAGTACAAAGTGCTGGTCGTTACCTATAAAGCCCTAAATGGCTTGGGCCAAGAGTACCTAAAGGACCATCTCTCCCCACACAATCCGCCCCGCACTCTCAGATCTAGCGGGCAACATTTGTTAAGGGTTCCAGAGGCCAGGCTATTAACAACGGCCAAGAGAGCATTCTCTATATCCGCTCCGAGCCTCTGGAACACATTGCCCACTCTCCCTCAATTCAAAAAGGAATTGAAAACGTACTTATTTAACCAGGCTTATCCTTGATTCCATCTGTCATTGTTATTTACCCTCGTGATAAGCCATTGGAACACTACCATTGTATCTTGCATTGGGATGATAATGTTTTCTCTGTTTTATTCTTGTTTACTGTAATGTTTTTAATTGTAAAGATGATGTACACCGCCCTGATCATAGGAAGGGCGGTATACAAATAAAGTTTATTATTATTATTATTATTATTATTACAACTATTCCGTCTTTTCTTCCTTGACAAATTCTCAGTAGGAAGGGGGGGGGATGAAAGATAAAGTGAAAATAGACCACAGGACTATAAGTAGAAGATGGCATTGTGTGGATGCCCTCCCATAAAATTACAATCGCCGTGCTTCATAAAAACCTAGTCTGGAATTCCCCTTGGTAACTGCTCCTTTTTAAGTGGAAGATAGCGGATAGCGGATTGGGTTTTGTGCTGGCAGAAGTGATACTCTAGAAGAGCATTATCCTCCATGTGTCCCTTCGAACCAGAAATATTTTCTATTGTGGCAGTTAGAGGAAGCCAAGTATGATCCTTTTCAGTAGGATGGCATTCACACTCAGTTTTTTGTCCCGAGGAGATGCGGATTGCTGCACTGATGCATATCAAGATCTTTATTCCCATTGCATTTTGGGTTTGCGGATCTCTCAGAGTCATTTTAACCCTTGTGTTATCTGCACATGCCATCGTTTCAGGATCAAATGGAGCCACCTCCTTTCCCTCAAACAATACAGAGCAATCTTAATTGATTCAGAAGCGTTTTCACACTCCTGAAGGTGTGGATCAATGTGGATCTTTCAGGGAAGAAACAACAACCTGGTATCCAATATCCCTGGTTAAGTGGTTTTTTTGGTAGCCCCTCAAAAAAAAAAAGGGGGCACTGAGTGCATTTGGGGCAAGTGTGAACACCAAGGAAATAACCCGGATTCATCCTGGATTATTTTCATAATCTGCATGAAAAGCCCTTGTAAGTTTACTGTCAGTGCTTATGCTGCAGACAAACTTTGAATTTGCATGTACCTGAATGAATTGGCACATGGAAAGAGAAAGACATCTCTTTCCTCTCCAAGCTCTTGTGTAAAAGATGCTCGTGACAATAAATATTTTGAGTCTGCCGTGCTTGTCATTCACCTTGCCATATATTATTGACTAGGGAACTCTGGTTTCACCCTGAGGAGTGGAATTCAGAATTCAGTTTAATCATCCCCCGCTTTACCATACCGTGAGATATGTTTAAAAACAAATCCAAAAGAACCTGCTATTAATTTTCTCCCCCATGAATATTGCAGCAGTGGAGAAATGGCGAGAGTTTCCAGCAGCTTATTTTGCTCCCTGTCTTTCTTTCACTAAGATTAAAAACATTATCCACCTGTTGATCAGTGTATATGTTATATTGTATGTTGCTGTCCTCAGTCTTTGTCGTCTCCTTCTCTTTTGACTGACCTAATAAGTAAAGAAAGTATCACATGTGCAGCGCTGACTTTATCTTTGACAGCGATAGATGAGAATTAAAGATTTAAATATGTCTCTCTCTCTTTCCCCCCTTGCCCCCAGTTTGTGTGGGAGATAAATGTTATTATCTGGGAACAGGTTTGCTGTTCAGATTCAAATGTGGCAGCAATATTTATTTGGACAATATCGGCATGCATTATGCTAAGGATGAGGCGTATATCTTGCTGTCCAGGTGATAAGAGAAGGAGATGAGGAGGACTGGTCAGGAATAGCCCTGCCATTTGGCAATGTGATACTATTGATTTGGAGTTTCATGAAGGGGTAGAAAAGTATTTATTATTTAATGTGTTATTACAGTGCACCCTTGGCATATGCACCCTCTCTCTATGTGGTTTTAAGCTTACGTGGACGGCAAGGGGCGAGGGACAAAATAGTGCGCATGCAGCGGTGTGTGGGAGTGTGCTGCCATTCAACTCAATGGGGACTCCAACATACATGAAATTTGCCTTATCTGGAATGGTGGTGGTCCAGAATGGATCCCTGCATATGGCAAGGGCAGACTGTACTTTATTTTTATTTCCAAGTAGAGATGCCAAGAGAGCCAGAATGGTGTAGTGGTTTGAGTGTTGGACAATGACTCTGAAGAATAGGGTTTGATTCCCGCTCAGCCATGGAAACCCGCCTTGGGCAAGTCATATGCTGTCAGCCACAACCTTCTCTGAACAAATCTTGCTAAGAAAAACCCATGATAAGGTTGCCTTAGGGTCGCCATCAATTGGAAACAGTTTGAAGGAACACAACAGCAAAGAGAGGCTGAAATGATTTGACTGGTCTTGGGTACCATGCAACTCGGTAGGGGGAATCTTTTGGTGCTTTGCCTCAGGCAGCAAAATGTCTTACATCAGCTATGGACACTCAAGTGACAAGAGTAGGGTTTGTTTGGCAATGCTTGCCACTTTTTATTTGGTGTCTTTAT
Organism: Urosaurus nigricauda; assembly: GCA_034509955.1. NCBI lineage: Eukaryota > Metazoa > Chordata > Lepidosauria > Squamata > Phrynosomatidae > Urosaurus > Urosaurus nigricauda. The sequence continues at coordinate 19,206,000 of JAOEGL010000014.1, read as the reverse complement.
CAGCTGTCTGTTATTACAGATGGCTTCCTGTATCCACGGATTCTGTATCCACAGATTCCACCATCTGATAGCTTGAAAATTAAACAAAACTTGATTTTTGCCCTTTTATGTAAGGGACTCCATTATACTGTGCCATTGTGTACTATGGGAGTTGAGCATCCATGGTATCCATGGAGGGTTCTGGAACCAAACCCCAGCAGATACCAAGGGCCCCCTGTTCCTATGCCATACTGCCATTTGCAGACATGGTGGCTCCCTACTCTTTTCTCCTCCTCTTATGCTTTTGGCTTTCAAGGATGCAGTGATATCCACTAGCTTAGACTGGGTTAAGAGAGTGTTAGAGAAATTTGTAGGGAAAGTCTGTCCCCAATGATTTGTCGTGATGGTTTTATGCAGCGCTCAGTTTTTGAAGGCAATATGCCCCTTGTTATTAGTTGGTGGGGGAGAAGTAGCAGGAAAAGTAGCCTGTTTTGTATATTTTGGCTTTCCTTAGCTGGTTGCTGGAAGAAGTATAATACTGTACTACCAGTACAGGCTTTGGTGACTTGTGACTCTCCAGATGTTTCTGAATTACAACATCCGTAATTCATCATCACTGGATATTCTGGCTACAACTTATAGGAGCTGTAAGCCAAAAACTTCAACAAGGCCATGGTTGTTCACAGCTGCTGTATTAGACAAAGCCTTTTATTTCATTCAACAGGAGAAGTTCTCAAGGTCCCATGAAGATTTCCTTATTTCTTAAGCCAGAGTTCCCCATGGCATCTGAACTGAAAAATGGTGGTGTAATGCTGCCTACAACCCTAGTTTGCAAGCTGGGGTCCATTTGTTGTTTGTAATTGTGGTTTCTAGGTATTGCTTTCAACCATTTTCCCTATCCAGATGTTGGAAACTATGGTTTAACCAACCAAAAAACATTCTTCCAAGTCATGTACATGGGGGGGGGGGGGGGGGAAGGGAGAACTTAAGTATGTAACTCGGTTCCCACATGTCTTGGAATCAGATCTCAGAAAAGTTCCTTTTTGGCCTACAACTCTTAGAAACCCCAGTCGTCACGGTCACTGGCCACAACTGGAATTGTGGAAATTGTTGTTCAGAAGAGTAATTTGTCAAAGCTGTGCTTGCAATCAGTGCCAGTAAACATGATGGCAAATATTGGCAGGAGGTTAAGTGATACATTTTCTTCCCTCCCTTAGAAAAAGTAGTAAAATAATAATAATAATAATGTTTATTTATAACCCGCTCCTCTAATAAAATATTCAAAGTGGGGAACAACAGAATTTTAAAAATACAAAGTAAAACAGCAATCGTATCCCTCCTATACCACCCCCCCCATAAAACTGAATTAAACCAGAATATGTTAAAATTAGAGGCGTTAAAATTGGTCAGCAACTATTAAAAGAAAATACTGTCTCCTGGGTAATATATGTGCAAATTCGCAGTAGATGGATCAGCAGTTTTGCATAAGGGAACAGCTAAAGTTGATTCCCCAGTTCTATTTACATTTTCAGAGTCTGGAGTTGATGGTCCATTTTATACCTTCTTCAAGGAAAGGCCTGCCGGAAAAGATGCGTCTTTAGAGCCTTTTTGAAACTGGCCAGTGATGTAATGAGACGCATCTCGTCCGGCAGGCCGTTCCAAAGCTTAGGGGTGGTAGCTGAAAAGGCCCTCTGGGAGTGACAACCTAGTTTTCATAGGCTTCAGCAGGTTCCTCCCAGAGGACCGAAGTGTGTGGGGTGGTTCATATGGGAAGAGGTGGTCCCTGAGGTAAGACGGGCCTGAGCCATGTAGGGCTTTAAAGGTTAATACCAACACCTTATACATCGCTCCCACCGTTCTCTCTGCCTCTGCTGTCTGATTTAGATTCTTGTTTTGTGGAACCTTTAAAATTGGATTGGGAGCTGGTTCTTTCATGCGAATGTGTCTTGAACACTTTAGAGAGTTTGTTTTGCAGTATAAAGTTGTTCCTGAACTGGACTCAGAATCAGCCTAGCAAAGAGGACAGCAAGCCCACTGGGTTATGCGTACAGAGTCAACTGTTTTCTGCTTCTGTTGTTACATCAGTTAAGCATGTCAGCAGCAGTGGTGTCACAAAGGTTGGTGTCACCCGGTGCAGGAACACATGGTGTCACCCTCCACATTGATCTCCTCCCATTTCACACCCTACAAAACCCTTAGTAATGCTTTTTTGCACTAATGTTACTCATTAATTGTAAATCCCATATACCGAATGGTATGCTACAAGTTGTGACATAAACAACTAGCAAAATTAAAATGATACCTTCAAATTACAATATCATATGTACAACTTGAATGTATTTACATATATGTATTGAAGATTTGGTTAATAAGTGATGTTTCTAAAGAAAATTTTAAAAGAATTTTAAAAAATTAAAAATGGCAATTGTGTTAAAAAAATTAAAAATTGCAATTTTTAATTTTTTTGAAATTTGAAATGTTAATTTTTTTAAAAAAAGAGTTCTCAACTGCTTCTCTGTTTTGCTTTGTGGAATGTGAGCATGTGTTTGCCTTCTCATTCACTCGACAGTTAACTTTCATTCAAAACATAGCAACTGCCCTATCTAATAAGCTACTGAAGTCCTCCGCAACGTCTTTCCCTCCAGATGTCCAAATGGCTTTGAACAGTGGGGTGTCAGTACACCCAAGAGGTTTCAAGTGATCTAGTAATCTCTGGTCAATTTTCCCAGTCTTTTCCAGTCCTTATGTATGTCGTACACCCTTTAAAGACATTAAGTGTTAAGACAGCGGCACGGATCTTCTTGACCTTGTTCTTTCTCCGCAGCCTTCTTCTGATTCTTTTCTTTTCCACGATTCTCTTCTAGAAAATGAAAGAAGGATGCTTTGGTGTGCTTGTATTGCCTGCCCTTCAGTCTTCCCAGGCACCCTATGGTGCCAAAGATGCTTGGTTTTTATTCTGAGCACCAGGCAGTTCTCCTGTGCCTCCTGTCTCTCAGCAACACGTGAGACAAAGAATGAGGGAAGGCAGAACAGAAGACAGGTGGAACTCCCAACGTGCCTATGTTGCAGTCAGTGGCATCACTAGAGTTAGTGTAATCCGGTGCAGTAACTCATGGTGTCACCCCCATGGACCTCCTGGGATGGGGGTGCAGATGGGAAGAAGGGTCTCAGCTGGGGAACCCATCATTCTTCCTCCACCATCCCCTCCAGCCAAGACAGCAGAGATGGCACACCCCACATAGGGGTTGTTCCCACTTATGGAGAATTCTGTGCCTAATCTGAATTGAGGAATCGGCACAAAAATAGTTCCTGGTTCCCACTATATTCTACCAATTCGGATCAGGTACCTTGGCCTCTTCTAGCCTGACTGTCCCCAGCCAGCCTCCTTACCGGCTTCTTCTGGCCTCCTTCGGCCACTAACCGGCTTCCCCAGCTTCCCTGTGGCCTCCTCCCATTCCCTGCTGACGGGGAAGCTTGCAGAGAAGCCTCCCTGACTTCTCTGCGACCTCCTTTCCAGCTTCCCCCCAACCATCTTCCATTCCCCGCACCAAAGGAAGGCAGGAAGGAGGTTGCAGGAAGGTTGCAGGGCTCCCCTGGCTTCCCTGCGAACTTCCTGCAGGGTCAGGGAAGTCCTGTGGCCGTGAGGAATCCTGCCTTCCCCAGGCGCGGGGAATGGAAGAAGGTTGGGGGGAACCTAGAAGGAGGCCTGAAGGAAGCTGAAGGAGGCTGCAGAAGGCAGAAGAGAAGTCGGTAGCCGGCCGTGCAGGAACCGAGGATGAAACATCCTTCTCAGCATGCGGCCGCCTCAGTGGCCGCATGTCATCAAAAATGGCTACGCGTGTCAGTGCTGACACACGTGTCATAGGTTCGCCATCAGGGCCCTAGGCGGTGAAAGCCAATTTCCCCCAACAAGCTGGGTACTCATTTTAGAGATCTACGGAAGAATGCAAGGCTGAGTCGACCCTGGAGCCCTGCCTGGGACTGAACTCACTAAGTTGTGGCTGCGAATGGCTGCAGTATTGGCATTTCATAGAATAGAACCATAGAATCCTAGAGTTGGAAGAGACCACAAGGGCCATTCAGTCCTACCGCCTGCCATGTAGAAACTTTCAATTTAAGCATATCCTACAGATGGCCATCCAGCCTCTGTTTAAAGACCTCCAAGGAAGGAGACTCCACCACACTCTGAGGGAGTGTGTTCCACTGTCTAACAGATCTTACTGTCAAGAAGTTCCTCCTAATGTTGAGCTGGAATCTCTTTTTCCTGTAGCTTTCACCCATTGTTCCAGGTCCTGTTCTCTGGAGCAGCAGAAAACAAGCTTGCTATCATGTCACCTTTTATGATCTGCTTCCTCCCTGAATTCATATTTTGGCTTTTTAAAATCTAGTATTTTGTTTCTACCTTTTTAGTTGTTTTGATAATGTAGTGGTCTCTCTCTTACTAGCTTTAAATTGTTGTTGTTGGCTGTCTTGTGGCCTGTAAATAAGACACACTTTGCAGCTTAGGTGATCTGAACAAAGTAGCCTTTATGGAAGGCCTGCTAACAGTGGTGTGGGCATGTAGTAGTTTATTGTACCACAAAGCTACTCAAAGTGCTGGTCTGTGGACCAGTGTTGATCTGCAAGCTATTGGCAGCCAATCCACGGCAGATTTCCAAAAAAGATCGAAACAGTTGTAGCCAATTGGCGCAAATATGGTTTTACATTTGGGAAAAAGACCTGACAGCCTGCCACATGAGATAGCTTAAGAAGTTCTATAGTTTGACTGATCTTGGGTGTGGGGAGGACTGTTTTGTATCGTTGTTTTACATTTTCGTAAATGTATCATTTAGTTGTCCATTAGGAGTAGAAAACTGGAATGGCAATGATTTGTAATAGCATCATAAAAGTCAGTGGAACGCATGGGAGCATTGCAGAGTTATTAAGCACTTACCGTAACAAAACTGAAAAGACACCTTTGGAGGACTGGGGGCTGGCATTTATTTCAGACTTTATAGTCTCTATGCCCTTTACAGTTTTTTTTTTTTTTTGTGGGGGGGGAATGTACAGAGTTTTTTCAGCTGACGGGTAAAGAGCTTACAATTATGAGGCTGGGCTTTGAAATAGATGGCTTTATTTATGGCTTTGATGTATTCAGTAAGTCTTATGATGTTTGTAAGAACGTCACCGAGAAGGAAATAGGAAATTAATTCATCATTTAAGAGCATGCTTTACCGTGCCAGCCTGAATCTTGACATTGGTGAGTGATGGATTTTGCTGGGATGCTATGAACTGCATGTTAATATTTCAGTTGAGTAATTTTCATACTTTCGGGCCCAACATTGCTGCGTGATATTTTTGGACAGTTGTGAAACAAGGCCCACTGTTTCTGTCTTGGCCCCACCTCAAAAAAGGAAGCAGTTGGGTCTCTGGGTGCCATCTTTTTCATCCCCCCCCATTACCACTGTGACATAAGGGAACGAAAGGTGCTCCAAGATCGCTTTCTGTGCAAATCTAATTGGTAGTACAGTTGGCCCTCCTTATCCACAGATATTTTCTCCACGGATTTGAGCACACACAGCTTGAAAATATTCCCAGAAAATATAAATTCCAAATAGCAAACTTTGATTTTCCCTTATATATATATGGGGCACCATTTTGTTGTGCCATTATATTTAATGGGACTTGAGCATCCATGGATTTTGTTATCCATGGAGGGTCCTGGAATCAAACCCCAGCAGATAACAAGGGCCGACTGTAAGTCTGCAAGAACAGAACAGCTACCAGAACCCAAACGCCTTTATGCAAATCTGTGATGGACCACAGTTGGAATGCTGTGTGCCGTTTTCCTTCCTTCACCTTTAAAAAAAATGTGGAAATGGAGAAAGCGCACAAAAGAGTAACCAAGGCCAGTGGGCTGTCAAGAACTGCCCTCTTCCCCACAGTTCAGTAAACCACCCTTCTGTATTCAAACGGCAAGAACTTTTATTTCAGCAACTGTAGGTGTTAGCAGGAAGATGTTTACAGACAGAATTACCATCATCCACAAACATTGGCATAAAATTAACAATGTCCCACCACAGGATTTCATGGGCTTTACCTTGATTCGGCTATAAATTGAAAATACCTGCCCTCCCAACCATATTTGCCTTGTCCTCCCAGATCTGTCCTCACACATTTTTAATCTTGTCTCTGCTTTCCATTTCCCTGAGAAAAAGAATCCTCCCTCAGACATTGGCCCATTCTTGTGACCGGCAACAATCTTTCCTCTGAACCACCACTGATTGTTTGCACTAGCGCTATGCCTCCCATCAAACCCCAATAATACATGTTATACAACTGTAACGCTCCTATAATTCTAAAATACAGTCATAACAACCAATTTAATATACTCTTATAGAACCACAACACCCCTGCCAGGTTCCGACAAGGGCTTTTTGATGGGGAAAGATTACAGCAGGCCCCCTCCCTTTTTTTTTCAAAGAAAAAACAACGGTGAGACGTCATAGAAATCTATTAAATTATGTTTTATGTAGAGAAAGTAAATAAAGGGGGAAAAAATTCTCCCTCTCAAAATTTTAGAACCCAGTGGTCTAGCCACTGAAATAGAAAGGTGGGAGATTCAGAAGTGATAAAAGGAAGTACCTCTTTGCAAAATGCACAGCTGGACTAAGGACCTTATCAGACGGGAGGAATTTCTGTTTATTGCGAATGGAGCCAATTCGAATTCACTTGAATTCACTAGTTTAGCGAATTCACATGAATTCCCATTGCATTTGGAATGTGTTCAGAATGACTTCCCATTACCTGAAAATGACCCCCCATTGCCCGAAATTGCGTGAGATGCTTTAATTCGCAATAACATAAAACCCATGATTGCGTTCGGAATGACTTAAATTGCATGAGATACTTTAATTCGTAATAACGTGAAATCCCATGATTGCATTCGGATTGCCATTAGATTAAACTTGCAGTTTCCGACGTCTGATAAGCTCCTATGAGATGGACTGCCGCAAGATGTTGTGACGTCCCTCCACCTGGACAGCTTGAAAAGGGGATTAGAGCACGTCTTGGAGGATGAAACTTAGCGGTTACTACTCACGATGACTCAGTTCTACTTCCATGATAAGAGACTAAATATGTCTCAGTACTAGTTGTGGAGGAACAATAACAGGGCAGGCTGTTGCCATCTTGTCATACTCAAGCATCACTGGGGGAGTGCGGGGAGTTCAGACCTCACTGGGTGACACATCAGAGGGGAATGAATACCCAGTAGGGCAGTCACTTCCCTCTGTCCAAAGACCCTCCTGGTTGCCCCCCTCTGCCAGCCAGGGCTCCTCTGCCATCCATTGGCTGCAGTTGCTTTTGGGGTGGCATGCTGCTACCACCTGGCAGCCCCTTCTGGGTTTTTGGGCAATGCTGGCCAGGCAGGAAAGGGAGGCAATTCTTTTTTCCATTCAGCCAGCATCCCCTTCAGACCTGGAAAGTTAAATGCATGTACTGCAGCCACTCATTCATAAACCACAAGGTTGTGAGTTCAATGCCAGCCAGGGGCTTAGGGTCGACTCAGTCTTGCATCCTTCCTAAGTCACTAAAAGGAGTATCCAGCTTGTTGGGGGCAATTAGTTTACACTTTGTAAACCACTTATGGAGTGCTTAAGTGCACTGATAAGTGAAATAGAAATGTATTTGCTATTGCTGTTGTACTGGGCAGCCTTGGAGTTACTGCATTGTGGTGACACCAACCTTAATCATGCCACTGGTCATACTTGTGGGTTTCTCCTAGGCATCTAGTTGGCTCTCCATTAATCCAGTTTGTTAGACAGAATCCTAGAGTTGGAAGAGTCCACAAGGGCCATCCAGTTCAACCCCCTGCCATGCAGGAACTCACAATCAAAGCACCTCCAAGGGATGGCTATTGAGCCTGTTTTAAAGACCTTCAAAGAAGGAGATAGATTTTTGAGCTGATCCAGGTTGAATGGCTCCTATATTCTTGATGCTGATTCTGTTGTGAATGTCAACAGACTCCACACTCTAACAATGCACTCTTGTATTACAAATGCATGCCACCATCATATATTGCGGGTATGCTGCTGTGGTTTTTAGTTTTGTGGGGATTCAAGGTGGGTTTTTGCATGGCTAGTCCTACAGAACATTCTGCAGCAACTTGTTGGAGATGCGAGCAACAAAGGTGGCCTGCTCCTGACATGACTAGACCCAGTGGAACATCATTCTTTTGCCCTCCTTTTTCAGAAAGTCTTTATACCATGTCTGTTGTGATTAGTTGGTATGTTCAACATCTATGTTTGGTTTTGCCACTCCTTAAAAAATCTGGTGACTAGGCCACTAGGGCTAGCAGTTATTGGCATGGAGCTTTTGGCAAAATTCCTGAATAGCCTGTGAATCTTAGCACACTTGGCATTCTTAGTAGTTTACTTCATGCGAAAGATTTGATGCAAACGGTAATGTAGATTTGCCATCATACCTGGCCAGTAACCCCTGGCCCAACTGCTGGTGCTGCAAAAAGGCAGATGGTGGAAAAATGTATCAAAACCTGGAACCCTGTTACCGTAGCTGCAGTTTCCTGACTGATGGCCCACTTGTTAGCAATAGACTGACGTTGCTAAAGATTGCTTTGTCTAAAATAGAAGTCTGTTCTGTTCACTGCTATGAAAATACAGCATCTGTACTAGAGGAATAGCATTCCATTTGGAAAGGTCCATTTACTGATATCTAATGGTTAGAAATAGATCTGGCCTCAAGAATAGAAGCGCCAAAAGGAAGGATCCATCAAGGTTAAACCTCTCCAAACCCTATTCTGAATTGGAAGGAAATGGAGTTGGGGTGATTACCCTTGTTCCAGTCCACCTTTGTTTATTGGCTCAGTGTTCAGTTGTGCCTCCTCTGATTTAACATAAAGAGTTCCTAAAATTAATTTCAGCATTTATTTCCTTCTGCTGTCATCTCTTTTCCTTCTATGAATACACACATACATATCATTAAACAAACCTGGCTTGGCTGGTTCAAACCAGGTTGGTTTAAACCATGGTTTAAGCCAAATGACTTTTTAAAAAACTCCCGGTTTTTAAAAATTGTTCTTCACACACACACACATACTTAAATATATAGATAGATAGTCTGGCTGCTATTCCTGTTTTCCAGCTTGCTTGGTGGAACAATAATGACTGAATTTAAACATTGTAACTCTAACAGTTTATTGGCAGTTGTTCATTGTTAGACCAGTGTTAGTTGTTTATTTTATTTTATTTTATTGGGCAAGACATGCCATTCAGAAACAAAGCCTTCAACTTGTTTTAAAAGTGAACTTTTTAAAGAATAGTCATTATTGGACATAACATCTGAACTGCATTTTGCTATTTTATTTTCTGATGTAGACCCATCTTGGTGTAGTCCCACACAATAATAATAATAATAATAAATACAACAACAACAACAACAACAACAACGATGATGATGATAATAATTTAAAAAAACCTCAAACCATATCAAAACAAAAAATACTGGTTTAAACCAAAAAACCCTGAAACAGACATAGTATGTATGAGCAGATGAGCTCAATTTTTTAAATAAATGAGCCATACGCATGTGGTTTTAGTACAACCGGGGTAAATAAACGGAAGATAATAGAAATAAATTTAAAGCAGCAGTGAACTGTACATCTATAGCCATCTCTAAGAGATCCCTGATTTAAAGTGAATTAATGGCAGATTCCCGATATGTCCTGTTCTCTGGAAACTCTAAGATCAAGTTGACTGTAGCAGAGACTCTAATGGAGCAAAGTCAGGTCAAATATGGTTGCATCCTGTTTAATAAGGCAAAGTCACATCAGGTATGGCAGTCTTATTCAGAAAGGCAAAGCAGACTCTCAGAACCATGGACAGAGTAGTTTGAAAAGTGGCAGCTGGAGTATTGTCCACATAAGGGGTGCTTCCTTACCAAGATGCCGAGGCCTTCTGAAGGTACTTCCTTCTGGGTTGTTTGTCTTCCTGTAGAAACTGGGTTCCATCCAGCCTCCGCTTAAAGACCTCCGAGGAGGGAGACTCCACCACTCTCTGACGGAGTGTGTTCCACTGTCGAACAGCCCTTACTGTCAGGAGGTTCTTCCTACTGTTGAGCTGGAATCTCTGTTCCTGTAGCTTGCATCCATTGTTCCAGGTCATGTTCTCTGGGCAACAGAAAACAAGCTTGCTTCCTCCTCAATATGACATCCCTTCAAATATTTAAACAGGGCTATCGTGTCTCCTCGTGACCTTCTTTTCTCCAGACTAAATATCCCCAGCTAACTAAGGCGGTCCTCATTGGGCATGCTTTCCAGACCCTTCACCATTTTGGCCACCCGCTTTTAGACATGCTCCAGTTTCTCAACATCCTTTTTGAATTGTTTTGCCCAGAACTGGACACAATATTCCAGGTGGGACCTGACCAAAGCAGAATAGAGTGGCACCATTACTTTCCCTGATCTAGACACTATACCTTTATTGATGCAGCCTAAAATTGCATTGGTCTTTTTAGCTGCCGCATTGCACTGTTGACTCATATTCAACTTGTGGTCTACAAGTCATCCAATCCCCCTCTAAAGTCATCCAATCCCCCTCCAGTCCAGTGATGATCATCACATCTTGTGGCAGTTATTCCATAGAGTTTTTTATATGTCACATGAATCAGGTTCAGCTGGCCCCCCACATTTGTGGCTTCATGTTTTGCAGATTTGATTATCCGCAGATTTGATTAATTTTTCTCTCTAGGAATTGCTAGGCCCTCCAGTGTGACTCCAGATGTTGCCCATAGAGTTATGCTGGAGGACTTAGAGATTCTTAAAGAAAAAATTTCTCTAGGCATTTGTTGGACCTCCAGCATGATTCTATGATCAGTTTCCATCTGATGTTGATCACAGAGTTCCGTTGGAGGACCTGGAGATTCCTAGAGAAGTGTTTTCTCTGGTTTAAAAAGAAAAAGGTTGTTAATTTGGGTTTTTTCCTCTTTCATGGGGGTCCTGTGCCCCTAACCCTAGCAAATTTGGAGGGCTCATTGTACTTCTTTTTGTCTGGCCTGCATTTCCTCCCAATCAGTTTTCTCTAACTTTTAACATCAGCGATGGAGGGGAAAATTATTTCTATTCATTTCTGCAATATATAATTTCTTAAATTTCTAGCTTGCCTCACTGCAGTCTTCTTTTTCTCTAAATAATAAAACTCCAGTTCTTGTAATCCCTCCTCAGTGGGATAGCGCCTCAGCCCCATGATCCTTTTGAGTTGCCCTGCCTGCGTTTTTCCAGCGTTCTGAACTTGCTGAGTCGAGTTATCTTTGAAGATTGGAATAATGAAAAACATTAAGCATAAACAACACAAGCCTCACAACACCTAATGTTTTTTAGTCTTTAAGGTGTCACAAGATTATATTGCAACAGATTCAACATAGCTGCCCCTCTGGAAAGCATGAAGTTTGCATTCCTTATACTGAATTTTGATCCCCCCTTGTTGCAATAAATTTGGTCCTGTTATTATTTTTGTTAGTCTTCCAGAAGTTAAAATGCCTTCTTGGTTGTGTTGATGAGAATATTATCCTATGTGTATGTATCTGTGGGGTTTGTTTCCTAAGGATGGTTCCTATAGACATTCAGCTTCACAATGCCTTTTTACATGTGAAAAAAACAAGGAAGTGATTTGTGAATGAGTACCATGTGGGCAACATCAGGGAGGCACCTAAGGTCAGTGGTTGAAGGTATGCTTTGTTTGTGGACGTCCCAGCTTCAATCCGTGGCATCTTCATTTTTCTTTCTTTTCAAATGTCTGACCAGTTTTGAAACTACTAGTAAATCAATGGCAACATATTTATGTCTCTCTAGTGCTCTATTCTTTGAAGGAGCCTAGCAGGATTGCATAAAGATAATACATACACCGCCCCTCCTCTATTTGCACAGTGCATTACTGTCTACTAATAACTCTACCTTTTGAAAAAAAGGTCTGGAGCTTTTCATCATGACTGATCACATAACAAATCATGTAACAAATCAGAGTATGGGATATACATTTTCTTTTCCCTTCTCCCGTTCCCCAGAGGCCGCGTTCTGTACAATTCGACATTACATAGAAAATAAACCTTTGAAAACAACAATATGATCTGGAGATAAGGCACTGTACATTCTTCAGTGAGTATATTGAATTGTAGAATCTAAAGAGTTGGAAAGAACCCCAGGGGCCACTTAGTCCAACCCCCTGCCAAGCAGGGATACACACAACACTTTTGAAAGATGTCCTTCCAACCTTTGTTTAAAGACCGCCGAAGAAAGAGAATCCACCACCGTCTGAAGCAGTCCATTCCACTGTTGAGCTGCTCTTCATGAAAGTCTTCCTAGTACTTAGGTGGAAGCTCTTTTCTGGAGCTCGCTCTATCTTCTATATGACGTCCCTTCGGACATTTAAAGCTGGATCTATCCTATCACCTCTTAGCTTTCTTGTCTCCAAGCTAAAAATGTAAATTTCCATATGTTGTTTCTCATAAGGTTTGATTTTTCAGACCTTTCTTCGACCATCTTGGTCACCCTTCTCTGGACCCCGAGATCCTTTTTCACACGTACTGCTTTCAAGCCAGGTGCCATACATCTCCCCCCCCCCCCCAAGTTGCTCTGGTTTGGTGTTATCCTCAGATTTGATAAGCATGCCATCTATTTCATCATCTACGGCAGCGGTTCTCAACCTGTGAGTCGCCACCCCTTTGGGGATCGAACGATCCTTTCACAGAGGTTACCTAAGACCATAGGAAAACACATATTTCCAATGGTCTTAGGAATGAGACACCACTCCTCTATCATTGGGGGTCACCACAACATGAGGGACAGTATTAAAGGGTCATGGCATTAGGAAGGTTGAGAACCACTGATCTAAGGGGTGAAACAGACGGGCAAAATAAAGGGGCTTCTAGCCACTTTGAAGGCATGGTGTTTATATGGTGCACACCACCCAAGTGGGTGGAAAGAGAAATGAAGCCAGGCTCCGGGGACTAAAAACTGGAGCAAAAAGAAGCCGGGATACTCCAGCTTAACCTTGAAAATATGCAACTTTGCACTTGCATATAAATGCCCTGATGCAAGTGTGAGGCTGCAGCAAAGCCCAAAAATGAAAGTGTGGCAACTCCAATGGATTTAATGACAAAATACACAAAGACCGTCTAGCAAAGGGGCCATATGGGAGGGCATTGAAAAGCTCAACTCAGTTCCATGTGTCAGCTTCCGGGCCTTTAAACACCCTCATCTCCAATCATTGATCCCAAATCAGAGCAGAAAAGGCTTGTGGATTGGGAGGGGAACTGTGTTAGGCCCACATGGGAGAGAGGCCGTCTCAGGTATCTATCAGCTGTGTGTAATGCCTGCTGTTTTTGTTCCATTTCCAGTTACTACAAAACCGAGAAACCTCAGTTGACCGGTTCCTGTCATTAATACCAACAATGCACTAGAGCTTAAAATAGCTAAGTGGCAAAACACATAGTTTGCAAATGGAAGGTTGTAAGTGCAATCCCTAGCATTTCTAGTGTTTTGTTTTAAAGATCAGGTTGTGGATGATGAGAAACCCCTGTGCTTTGAGGCTCCGGATTACTGTGGCCAGTCAGGCTGGACAACGCTGAGTTCTGTCGAAAGAATTCTGACCCAGTAAAGAAGACCATGTCCTTTGATTGACACTCTCGCACTGGACGTGCACATCAAATCTAAACATCTGTTGCTTTAGCACTTAGGGGTGAACATTGTACAATGCACTGTTTGAAAGGGTTTATGATGTTACCGGAATGCTACGTACACTTATTTGCAAAGGTGGTGGAGGAAGAGAACGCAAATACACGTTTTAATCCTAAAAAATCCATGGAACGAACACATTAGGCATGTCAATTTTGTATAGATAGATTTGTTTTTGCTCTTGAACTGGTAAATGAGGGTTGTTTTGGTCCAAAGCCAAATAATACATGGAGGCAATTTCATGCCTCATGAATTATAGAAGAGAATGTTTGGTACGTGGGACTTGTGTCTTTGCCTGGCTGGCTCCCCGCCCCACCAAATCAGTCTCTGTTTGGTTTTAATCCCTTTGGGAATCGCCGTTTGAACCATCTTCCACAGCCTGTAGGATGCCTCTGAAAGCCCCCAGACTGCTTTAGCAGAATGGAAAGAATTCTAAATATGAGCCCGTTTTCCCCTTGACTGGAGCCTTTTCCACCCCTCTCCCCCTCTTCGTTTTGCTGACTCCCAGATGGTAGCAAAAATGCTTTGATCTGATCATAATGGCCAGCCTTTGTTTCGAAGAAAAAAACTTTTCTGAACTTGGGGGCTCTGAGCAGAGTTGCAGCACAGTGTGTTTTAACATTCCCTCTATCAACTTGGCTCTTTGGAAATCAGATGCAGCCAGTACTGAAAAGCAAAGCAGCAGCTACTTGTTTTAAGGAAAAGAGGAGTTGCTGTCTTGGGGGCAAGCGATTTGTTCAGCCAAGGGCCATAGTAGGCTAGATCATGAGTCCAAGGGCAACCGCTCATCGGCATATTTTAGTTGCAAGTCATGAAATGCATCTGCTTATTGTTCTTATTGACTTGACAGATGCTGAACACTAGGTTGGCAGATATCTTGCATACACTCTGCATATTTGAGAGGCATTGACATGTTAGCTCAGTTAGGCAGAAAATACCGTGGTACCAAGTACCACAGAGGTTAAGTTATGAATAGCTGGCAACACATGCTGAGACAGACGAAAGACAAAACCAAGTTGTATGGACTGTGGGCGCTTGGTATTGGCTGGGGTTTGGTTCCAGGTCTCAAGTCTGGAAACCAGGATTTGATTCCTCGCTTGGCCATGAAACTCATTGGGTGACCTTGGGCAAGTCACATGCTCTCAGCCACAGAGGAAGGCAATGGCAAATCTCCTCTGAGCAAATCTTGCCTAGAAAACCCCATAATAGGTTTGCCTTTTGGTCGCTATAACTTGGAATGCACATGAACGACAACAAATATTTTCAAGCTGTGGATGGTTGAATTTGTGGATGCAGAATCTGTGGATGCAGAGGGCCATCTGTAGTTATATATACCATGCAGATTATCCATGAACTATGCCTGGTGCAGCATTGATATGGAATCAGCTAAGCTCCTACCGATTCTTCAGATCAGGTGGTCAGGCAGGGCTGAGAAGCCACAGGATTCTTGTCGGCCATTACATTGTTTGTGCTGCAGCCTTTTGGTGCCTTACACAGTGTCACTTCCTTCCAGCCTCCTCCCCCCAGCTACTATTTCTCCTACAGTCGAAAATAATATAAAGGTTTATTATTGTAGAAATCATACTTCCAAATCTTGCCTGCAGTCCCCTGAGTGTGTTTTCTGGCACATTTTAAAGCAGATTTGTTTTTCCTCTCTGGGCTCAAAGCCTGTTTGTTGTCGAAAAATGAGTGTTTAGATTCTCAAAATTCAGGGAAGGGTTTATGCTAGCAGTACAAAAGTACCTTGGATGGCAGCCACGGATGTCCCTCTTCTGCCTTTGCTTGTAAGAAGAATATATGGATAGGCAGCAATTGCCCTGGCCCAGGGAAAAATGGGATACATGGGATATTACCGTATTTCCATTCCTTAGATGTTCTTGGACAGCAAGAGACCTTGCATCATAGCCAATCATTGGGGGGGGGGGATGATGGGAGTTGAAGTCAAGTAACACCTGGAGGACCACACCTTGCCTTGAATGAAAGGACTGAGGAGTAGTGTAGGGCAATCCAAGTTTACTAAGGCTTTGTTAAGGAAACAAAAAAAAAATTAAATATCAAAAATATCAAAGCCAAGCCTGTTAGGGTCTAGCTTTAAATCCGTCAAGTAGCAGAAACGTATCCTTGTCTAACTGTGCCTCCCTAGGAACCAAGACTGTCTCCAAAAACAACACAAGTAGCTTCCTGTTTAAACAAAAGTTTACCAATGGCTTTAATACTACGTATCCATAGAGGCTATATTCTAATCTAGCTAATGAACAGTTCAGCTAAAGAAGACATCTTTGTCTCACCATCTTTCCAAAGAAAATTGAGAGAGGAGGAAGATGGGCAGGAGAAACTCTTGGTGTGAGAGATAACTTGTTTACCAAATCACAAAGTTATTGCTCTGTGATTCTGTTGGAGCAACTGGGACGTTTGCAAAGAGGGGAGACAGTAGGATCTACATGCAGGAAAATCTATCTATCTAAGGAGGGAAAGAGAGAATGCAAAAAATCTTCCAACAGCTGGAATGCTGAAAATGTTAATAAGGAAGATTTTTAGCTCCAATCTAAACTGAGGCATAGATTCACCGGGGCCCCATTCACACTATGAAATAACCCAGTTTGGAAACTGGGTTGTTTCCCTGTAGTCCAGACTTGTACCTGTTCTACTTGGTGCAGTTTGTGGGGGGGGGGGGAGGGGACCAAAAAGCCCATTTAAACTGGCACCGGATCCCTTAACGCTTCTTCTTCTTTTTTTTTTTTTAGAACTGCAACGGTCCACATTTCCAATAGTGTAAGCAAGTTATCGGATCAATTTGGGTCGTGCAGCCACTGTTCAGGAAATGGAAGCACCTCCATTTTGATCCAGAATGGTAGCAAATGGGAACTTCAGACCAGATTTAAATGCCATGGAGAGATTTGCTTCCTTAAAATGTAGTGGAAATGGTGAATCGATTATGAATCGATTCACAGATGTAAATCCCTCTGTGCAAAAAATGTAAGTGTGACTGGTCCCTGGGTGGACTTCGGCAAGAGTCTGTCTGTTCTTTTCCATCTTGGTTTCTCCATTTACCCAAATCTATAATAATCACAGTTTACATTAGTGGGCACTTGCAGGGGTTACGAAAATGATTGTTGCGGTTCTCTTTTAATGCTTGCTGCAGGAACTAATTGTAAATTATTTTAATTCAATTTTTCTTTTGTAATGGATCACTTGCTCATTACCTTGCAGTTCTAAATTTGGAGAAAAGGTGAGGCAGATTATTTTTATTCATGACAGCAACAACAATAATGATAATGATGTCATGTACGTGACATGATTAGAAATGCATTGCATGAATGCTAAGTTTTAAGCGAATGGTATGGGGATTTGTGACCCCCCCATTTTTTTTTACATGCCACTCCAGAATTTTCATTTTTGTGTGTCTCATGGAGCTATTCTCAAATCAGAAATATGATAAGGTAAGAATGTACGATATGTTGTAATAAAGAAAGAGTAAGCTCAAATATGCACTGCAGAATTAATGGAGTTTGACACTGTTTTAACTGCCATGGCTCTGTCCTGTGGAATCCTGGGATTTGTAGCTTACTGTGGATCAGGTGGGAGATAATGTAGAAGACCTTTGGTTAAGTCTGTTGTCAGACTAGTCAACATGGGGTCAGGTGGAGATAAGGTCTGACTCAGTATATCATATTTGCATATATTACTATTTTCACATATGGAAGTTACCTTTCACTAATGGAATGGCTGTTATACTCCTCACACTGGAGTTTTGGGTGAGAAAAGTTTCATAGAATCATAGAATCATAGAAATTTAGAGTTGGAAGAGACCACAAGGGCCATCCAGTCCAACCCCCTGCCATGCAGGAACTCCCAATCAAAGCATACCCGACAGATGGCCATCCAGCCTCTGCTTAAAAACCTCCAAGGAAGGAGACTCCACCACCCTCCGAGGGAGTGTGTTCCACTGTCGAACAGCCCTTACTTTCAGGAAGTTCTTCCTAATGTTGAGGTGGAATCTTTTTTCCTGCAGTTTGCATCCATTGTTCCGAGTCCTGTTCTCTGGGGCAGCAGAAAACAAGCTTGCTGCCTCCTCAATGTGACATCCCTTCAAGTATTTAAACAGGGCGATCATATCACCTCTTAACCTTCTCTTCTCCAGGCTAAACATCCTCAGCTCCCTAAGGCGTTCTTCATAGGGCATGGTTTCCAGACCCTTCACCATTTTAGTCGCCCTCCTTTGGACACGCTCCAGTTTCTCCACATCCTTCTTGAATTGTGGTGCCCAGAACTGGACACAGTATTCCAGGTGGGGCCTGACCAAAGCAGAATAGAGTGGCACTATTACTTCCCTTGATCTAGACACTATACTTCTATTGATGCAACCTAAAATTGCATTGGCCTTTTTAGCTGCTGCATCACACTGTTGACTCATGTTCAACTTGTGGTCTACTTGGACTCCTAGATCCCTTTCACATGTTGTCTCATTCAGCCAGGTGTCCCCCATCCTATATCTGTGCATTTCATTTTTCCGCCCTACGTGTAGGACCTTACATTTCTCTGTGTTAAATTTCATTTTGTTAGCTTTGGCCCAGCTTTCTAGTCTATTCAGGTCATTTTGAATTTTGATCCTGTCCTTTGGAGTATTAGCTACTCCTCCTAATTTGGTGTCATCTGCAAATTTGATAACTAGGCTCTCAATACTGTCATCCAAGTCATTAATAAAGATATTGAATAGCACTGGGCCCAGGAGAGAACCCTGTGGCACCCCACTTGTCAATTCTTTCCAGGTTGAAAAGGATCCATTGTTGAGCACCCTTTGGGTTCGGTCAGTCAACCAGTTACAAATCCATGTAACGGTTACCTTGTCTAGTCCACATTTTACAAGCTTGTTTGCAAAAATGTCATGGGGAACCTTGTCAAAGGCCTTACTGAAATCGAGGTATACTATAACCACAGCATTCCCTTCATCGACCAAGCTGGTAATTTTATATTAAAAAAAGAGAGATCAGGTTTGTCTGGCATGATTTGTTTCTCTGAAACCCATGTTGACTTTTTGTGATTATGGAATTGCCTTCTAGATGTTCACAGACTCTCTGCTTAATGATCTGCTCCAGAATCTTTCCTGGAATTGATGTCAGACTAACTGGATGATAATTGTTGGGATCCTCTTTTTTCCCCTTTTTGAAGATTGGGACAACGCTTGCCCTCCTCCAGTCTTCTGGGACTTCTCCTGTTCTCCAGGAGTTCTCAAAGATGATTGCCAATGGCTCCGATATTACATTTGCCAGTTCTTTTAATACCCTTGGATGTAGTTCATCTGGTCCTGAAGACTTATATTCATTTAGATTAACCAGGTATTCCTGTACTGTCTCTTTACTTATTCTGTGCTGAAATTTCCCTATTCTGTCCTCTGCTCCATTATCCTTAGGTTGAGCACCCTTTGCCTTTCCTGAGAAGACTGAAGCAAAGAAGGTGTTGAGTAATTCTGCCTTTTCTCTGTCTCCTGTGAGCATTTTGCCATCTTCTGCACGCAGTGGCCCAACCGTTTCCTTCTTCTTCCTTTTGCTGCGGACATATCCAAAAAAGCCCTTTTTATTGTTCTTAACCTCTCTAGCAAGCCTGAGTTCATTTTGCGCTTTAGCTTTTCTGACTTTATCCCTACATGTGCTGGCTATTTGTTTGAATTCCTCTTTGGTGATTTCCCCATTTTTCCATTTTTTATACATGTTCCGTTTAAAACTTAGCTCAGTTGTGAGTTCCTTAGTCATCCATACCGGTTTCTTGAGACATCTCCCATTTTTCTTCCTCATTGGAACTGTCTGAAATTGTCCCTTTAGTATCTCCCTTTTGAGAAAATCCCATCCGTCTTGAACTCCCTTCTCTTTTAGTATTCTTGACCATGGGATCACCCCCAGTATTTCTCTAAGTTTATTGAAATCAGCTCTCCTAAAGTCTAGAATGCGTGTCTGACTATGCCTGGCTTCACCTTTCCACTGTATAACAAACTCAAGGAGGACATGGTCGCTTCCACCTAAGGATCCAACCACTTGCACCCCATCAACTAGGTCTTCCCTGTTGGTTAAGATCAGATCCAAAATAGCTGATCCCCTTGTTGCCTCTTCCACCTTTTGGACAATGAAATTGTCTTCGAGGCAAGTGAGGAATTTTCTAGATCTTGAGGATAGCGCTGAGTTTGACTTCCAGCAAATATCAGGATAGTTGAAGTCCCCCATCACTACTACATCTCTCCTTCCTGATTGTGTGGTCATCTGTTCTAGAAAGGCTTCATCCATTTCCTCTGTCTGACTTGGAGGTCTGTAGTAGACTCCCACAGTAACATCCCTGTTGTTTCCCTCTCCTTTAATTTTTATCCAGATGCTCTCCACCTGGCTTCCAGTATTGATGTCCTGGATCTCTTCACTGGTGTAAATATCCCTGACATATAATGCTATTCCTCCCGCTTTCTTGTTTGGCCTGTTTCTCTTAAAAAGGTTATACCCCTCTATTTCTATATTCCAATTGTGAGACTCATCCCACCAGGTTTCAGTGATGCCTATTATATCATATTTCCCTTGTTGTGCTAGGAGTGCAAGTTCATCTTGCTTATTTCCCATGCTCTGTGCATTAGTGTAGAGACATCTAAGACCATGTGTCCCCTTTACTTGATGCCTGTGCATGTTTTTTTGCCTCCTATTGTTGGGTCCTTGCACTGTTTGCCTTGTTCCCTCTATGTCAGTTTGACTATTTTTTCTAGCTGTTTTGCCTTCCAGACTGCTGTCTCCCTTCCCCAGATCACTTAGTTTAAAGCCCTCCTGATCAGATTCTTCAGACTGTTGGCAAAAACGTTTCTTCCAACTGGTGTGAGATGTAGCCCATCCCTTGCTAGAAGTCCCTCCTCATGGAACCGCAGCCCATGATCCAAGAATCCAAATTGTTCTCGGCGACACCATCTGCGGAGCCAGTTGTTGACATCTGCTATTTTCCTCTCTCTTCCTGGACCATGCCCTTCTACTGGCAGAAGAGACGAGATGACAATCTGTGCGTCCATTTCCTTCAACTTCTTCCCCAGAGCCTCGTAATCCCTTCTGATATTCTGAAGGCTGTGTCTTGCTGTGTCATTTGTTCCCACGTGGACCAAAAGGAAGGGGTATTTGTCAGTAGATTTGACCAGTCTTGTCAGCCTCTCCGTCACATCACGGATCTTTGCCCCAGGGAGACAACACACCTCACGAGACATCTTGTCGGGCCCACAAATAAGTGCTTCTGTACCCCTCAGCAAGGAGTCCCCCACCACAACCACGCGCCTCCTCTGAGGCTTAGCAGCAACTCTTCCCTGCAATGGAACTCCCAGGCTCCCCTGCTGTGTCCCTGAAGTCTGTCCATGCTGCTCTTCCTGATCCTCCTTTATAAGTGAAAGGGCTTCGAAACGATTCTGTAGCTGCAAGCTCCTACAGCTATCCCTGATTTCTCTGCTTCTCTGTGTGACATTCCTCCAGCTGTCTGCCTCCTGCGTACATGAAGTGACCTTCTCACCCCCAGCGACTTTCTCTGTGTGGTCCCCTTCCAAGATCGTTCCTTCCGTTGTGTCCAGGAAAACCTCTTGCTCCCTGACATGCTCAAGTGTCGCTACCCTAGATTCCAGCTGCTGTACTTTCTCCTCCAAGAGGGCTACCAACTTGCACCAAGTTGGTAGCCCCAAGAGGGCTACCAACGTGCACTTGAATAAATCAGCAACCATTTCTCCAGCATTTTGTGCAATTCAAAGATATAGCAGTGTTGGTTTGTAGAATCAGTACGTAGAGATCTTGTAGCACCTTTGAGACTAACTGAAAGAAAGAAGTTGGCAGCTGGAGCTTTCGTAGACTTCACTCTACTTCTTCAGATGCTTTTGGTGGCGGATCTTTCCGTTAGTCTCAAAGGTGCTACAAGATCTCTCTATGTACTGATTTTGTGCAATTGTAATTTTGTGCAGTTGTAAGCATTAGACTGCTGCTGTTGTGTGCCTTCAAGTGGACTCTGACTTACGGTGAAATTGTCCTAGGGTTTTTGTGCCAAGATTTTTTTTGCCAATGCATTTCTCTTAGGCTGCTGAGAGTATGACTTCCCAAGGATCACCCAGTAGGTTTCCCTGGCTAAGTGGGGTTTTGAACCCTGGTCTCCTGAATACCTAGTTCGACACTGACTCTTTTTGTTATATGCCTTTGGGTTGACTCAGACTTATGGTGACCCCATCCTAGTGTTTTCTTTGCAGGATTTCACCAGAGGAGGCTTGCATCAGCCTTCAGGCTGACTTTGACTTTTGGCAACTCTATCCTGTGGTTTTCTTGCCAGTTTTTCTTCAGATGAGGTTTTGTCATGGTCTTACTCTTAAGTACAAGTTGCTCAGGTTGGCCTAGTGGGTTTCCACGGCTGAGTTGGGATTTGAACCCTGGTCTTGCAGATTTTTAATCCAACAGTCAAACTACTACACCGAACTGGCTCTTGAAGAAGTATTCTAGAACCTACCAGCTATAAAACTGCACAAAACCTGGCACAAACATTTGCAGAAGACTGCAGCTAGCAATTTCTTTTTTTCCATTTTGTGGTGCTTATGAATCCAGTCTTGTTTTCTTCAGAAATGGCAAAGAATCTTGCACTCTGCTTACCCTAGGTTTGAGGCTGCAAAGTAATTTTGTGCCTTTCCCCATGGCATAAGCTATAGTTTTTGTCTCTTCTGTGGATGTAAAGGGGTTACAATAAGGATAATTGGGGTTTTTTTGGTTTTTTTGATCAGCACAGTTGGCTGAATTAAATATGTTTTGTATAGCTAGAGCAAACTGTAACATAGATGTTTCTGAATGTGACCTGGAAATGAACACAAATGTCCAGGGTGCTTGTACATTAGATTAGAAATGATGGATAATATTCTGTTTCTGCCATGTGGTTTTGCTTGTTTCTTGAGTCATCTTGAGCTGTTTCCCTTGTATGCCCTTCTGCCTGCCTAACAAAAATACATGGATCTAATGATACATAATCTGTAAACAGGACAAGAGGCTACTGTTAGGACAGAATACAGAGAAATGGCATGGTTTCCAATTGGCAATTTGGTCAGGCAACCTGCATTTTATCACCCTATCAGTTTGACTCGTATGCTGTACATATCATAAGTAAAACAAGATTAGAGGTGGAGGAAGGAGGTGTGAAAATTGGAAGAAGGAACATCAGCAACTTAAGTTATGCAGCCAGCCCTTCCCTTATGTGGGGGATCTGTTCCAGACCCATCCTCGCATAAGGAGAAAACCGTGTATGCTCGCGCCCCATCAAAAACAATGGGACATGCATGCGCGGCGCATGCACCATGGGTGTGTGCCCCATTCATTTAATTATGACATTGAAATTGTCAAGATTTTCCATATGTTGGCTCAGTCATTAATCGGAATGGAGAGTGGAGTCAAAAAATCAGAAGACTAGGACTTGGAAGGACTCCTATGAAGGAACTAGATAAGTTCCTGATGTGTAAAGATACATCACTGAATACTAAAAGTAGGGGTGTCCGTGCCATTATGTTTCCCATTTCTATGTATGGTTGTGAAAGCTGGACAGTGAAGAAAGCTGATAGGAAGAAAATCAACCCATTTGAAATGTCATGGTGGAGAAAAGATCTATGGATATCATGGGTTGCTGATAAATAAATAAATAAACGGGTCCTAGAACAAATTAAGCCTGAACTCTCCTTAGAAGTCAAGATGACTACACCGAGACTGTTGTACTTTGGCCATATCATGACAAGACATGACTCACTAGAAAAGACAATAATGTAAAGTCGAAAGCTTTCATGGCCGGCATCCATAGTTTTTTGTGGGGTTTTCAGGCTATCAGGCCATGTTCTAGAAGAGTTTATTCCTGGTGTTTTGCCAGCATCTGTAGATCTTCTCTGAAGATGCCAGCCACAGATGCTGGTGAAACATCAGGAATAAAACTCTTCTAGAACATGGCCACATAGCCCAAAAAACGTACAAAAAAGTAAAAACAATAATGTTTGACAAACTAGAAGGCAGTAGGAAAAGACCACATTCCAGATGGATAGACTCTCCTGAGGAAGCCATGGCTGCCCTGAGTCTGCAAGACAGGGTGACTTGGAGGTCTCTCATTCATGGGGCTGCCATAGGTCAAAGTCAACTTGATGGCAGTGAACAGCAACAAGCATACTTCTCAGTTATCTGCTTCTTTTCCCGAATTGCCCCAAAGTGATATATGGTTACATATCTTGCCTGTATCGGCCTATGTAACACTTATTGTTGTTAATTGCTGTCAAGTCTTAAGTTTTTAGACTGTAAGCCGTGTTGGGTCCCAATTTTGGGAGAAAAGCAGGATACAAATTAATGTAATAAATAAATAAGTTGACTTTGACTTGTGGCGACCCATGAATGAGAGACCTTCAAGTCATCTTGTCATGAACCATACCATCTGGCCTAGGAGGGAGTGAAAGGAGAGGCCTAGCAATTCCATTGGGACTGGCCTCAAGTTGAAGTGACCTCTCTCCATGGCAACACCATTTGGCCTAAGGACTGGCCAAACTCCATTGGGCCTGTCCTAGATTATGAAGCAGAGCCCTCCCTCCAGTCCATCTGCCTTGGTCCAGGCGTCAGAGGGAGAGAAGAACTTTTGGACCTGATCCCCTTCCCCACCACCATTCCTTTTCTCCTTTTGTGTTGTGTCTTCTTAGAGTGTAAGCCTGAGGGCAGGGAACTGTCTCATTAAAATAATAATTGTAAGCTGCTCTGATAGCCTTTAGGGCTGAAGAGCAGGGTAATAATAATAATAATAATAATAATAATAATAATAATAATGTGGTCTTCCTCTTTTTCTGTTGCCACTAGCTTGAGCAAATGTGGAAATATGTTTATCTTCCCCCTCCTTCTCTTTCTTACAGTCAAGGCAGGCAGATGGATCAATATTTATCTTGAACTTGGGATGCACATGGTCAGTGAGACAGCCTTACGCTCGGCTTTTGATGCAAATGAAGCAGCAGCAGCAGGAGATGCTGCGTTCTTTGATGCAGTCGAGATGAGGAAGGGTTTGAAACGCTTTGTTCTGCTCCTTAAGGAGAATCTCAAAAACATCTTTAAGGACCTATGTGGAAGAGGCTGGAAGGATTGTGAAGAACAGCAGGGGGAAGATATAATAAGAGCAGGACAAGGGAGATCTTGATCTGGTGGTAGTTCTCTGGGTGATTTACAGTAGATTTCTGACTCCTAGTTATTCAGCCATAGCAAAAACAAATTGAGCTCCCTGTGCCTTTAAAATCAAGAAATCTTGAAGTAGCCAGAAGTAGATTGGTAAATGGTTATGACACTAGTTCTTTTCATTTTCAAAACGAAGTTACTTCAAATGTTTAATTCTAAATGTATGCGTTAGAACTGGCAGTTGGTTGATCTCAAGGTACTAGTAAAAAATAAAGTTGATTCCACAAGCTGGATGCCTGCTCAACTCTAGTACAGACAAAGCTGAGGAGGTGTTTGTAGAACCCTTTTTCTGAAGCAACAATAGCTTCCTTAGCATGAGGTCAACTGGTGCCCATTGTAACTTTTATTTGGATGCTCACCTCCATACTGCAACAACAACAACATCTCTAGTACGGATGAAGGGGCCCTGTTGGCGCAGTGGTTGAATGCTGGTAATGCAGCCACAACGTTGTAAGTTGGAACCTAGAGGAGGGCTCCAAGGTTGACTCAGCTTTCCATCCTTTTGTAGGTTGGTAAAATGAGTACCCAGCTTGTTGGGGGCAATTGGCTTACACACTGTAAACCGCTTAGAGAGGGTGCTGCTTCACTGATAAATGGTATAGAAATGTATTTGTTATTGCTATTGCTATAACATGTAGCAATATGTAGAAACAGCACAGAAGAATAGAGCTTGCAGAAGTAGGACTACAATTCTAATTCTAGTTCTAATAATAGTAATAGTAATAATAATAATAATAATAATAATAATTCTTACCCGTCTCTCCCCAAGGCTCAAGGCGAGTACAGTATTGGTTAAAATGAAGTACAGTAGAGTCTCATTATTCGACGTAAACTGGACCGGCTGATAGTTGGATAACCAAAAATGTCGGATAATTCAGAAGGTCCAAGAAAAGCCTTGAAATCACTATGAATTGCAAATGTATTGAAGTTTTATTGCAATAACAGTAAAAGTAAATGTAAAGAAATCATTGATCAACATTGTGATGTACAGTATAAACAGTTCAGTCCTCTGAAAATTTAAAGAAATCACAGTAAATTTAAAGAAATCGCAGAAAATTTAAAGAAAACACAGCAGCCGCGACGTTGAATAATCCAGAATGTTGGATAACTGAAGGCTGGATAATCAAGACTCTACTGTATATAACTAAACCCATGAAACCATTTAAACATACGTTTAAACCCGTAGATCTCAAACAGTGGGGCAACAGTTTCTTTGGGGGCAAGACTATAAGGACCTGATCCCTCCTTCTCTTTTCAGACTTTTTATATGTAAAATTTATACGTACGTCAAGTTTGATATTGAATTGACTTAAAGAAAATGGTTTAAATTTGTACAATGTTAGTTCTGTATAAAATGTTAAAATATGAATATAAATGAATGTGAGAATGAAAAAATGCACACTAAATAAACAAAATATTTTTATTCTTACGCTATGTCAAGTGTCATATTTAAGAGGAACACAAGAATCATAGAATTGGAAGATACCACAAAGGCCATCCAGTCCAACCCCCTGCCATGCAGGAACTCTATATCAAAGCATTCCCGACAAGTGTTGGCAGGGGCAGCAGGTGGGGGGGAGGGAGATAACAATGTTTGCACATAGATGTAAAAGGGATCCCAAGGGTAAAACATTAGAGTACTACTGGTTTTTAAACAGATAAACATAGAAGCTAGTGCCCATGCTATCTAAGAGATTTTGGAAGTTGTGATCCAAAATGCAGTTTTTCTAGTTTCTGACCTGGATAACACCACTGCATAGCTTCAGAGGTTGGAAACACAAACCAAATGGTAAGTCACAGGCAAGCAAAAGTCAAGCTTGAAAACTCTGGTAGATTTTCTTCACACTGTTGGATTACTTGGAGATTGATCTTGTAGCACCTTTGAGACTCATTGAAAGAAAGAAGTTGGCAGCGTGAGCTTTCGTAGACTTCAGCCTACTTATTCAGATGCTTTTGGTGGAGCATCTGAGGAAGTAGAGTGAACTCTACGAAAGCTCATGCTGCCAACTTCTTTCTTTCAATGAGTCTCAAAGGTGCTACAAGATCTATGTACTGATTCTACAGACTAACATGGCTATATCGTTGAATTCTACCACTGTTGGGTTGCTTGTGAGATTAAACCCAAATCGAATTCTTTAGTGCTGCTGCTGGTAAATGTTATCACTTACTGACAAATCTCAAGGTGGTATTTCTTTAGGTTTCAACTGTGCCACATGGCTTGAACTCTAGAGATATATTTCCTTTAAGTCGGAATGCGGCAACTCTCGCATGTTTGCCAAACACACAAAATGGACACCTTCCGCCACAACGTTAATGTTGGAAGAACACATCAGCCACTTGGCCTTAACTGAAGCAGTCTTTCGGCTGGGAGAGTTCAGCGGCTGTCGACATGTCTCCTTGCAATGACGCACCAGGAGAATTAAATCATTTTTATTACCTTTATTGTATTCTCCCAGGCCAGGAGATGCCTTGCTAGCATGCACTACCTTAAAGTACACCATCTTCACAGTATTTAGGTGAGGAGTCAGTCTGTCGTTCTGAAGCTGTGGCACAGTTGGAGGGATTCCATGTTAAGTGGCAGCAATAGATTTTGAATTATGATTCATGGAGCAGGCTGTGACTTTATAGCTTTATAGCTCAGAGCTCTTCTGGCTTTGATGGATTTGTTTGATGGCTTTTCTGTCCCTAGTGTCATTTCTGCTTGTCACGTGTGTCTTTTTTTTTAAAAACCTAAGACTCATTCCCTTGGCATATGGATGCTTTTTGCTTTCCATTTTATTTGCACTGCTTCCTATCTTGACTCTTGTGTCTGATTTCCTCTGCATTTCTCCACCCCTCCATCCTTTTTCTTCCTTCAAGTACTGTACATCGGCACACCACAATGTGTAAAAAGTGGGTTTTCTGTGTGCCTTCAAGTTGTTTCCAACTTACTGCAACCCTCAGGTGAACCTATCATGGGGTTTTCTTGGCAAGACTTCTTCAAAGGACGTTTGCCATGGCCTTTACCTGAGGCTTAAAGAGCGTGACTTGCCCAAGGTGGTTTCATGGCTGAGTTGGGAATCAAACCCTAGTCTCCAGAGTTATAGTTCAACACTCAACCACTACGCCATGCTGGCTATCGGAAAGGGTGTACCAGCTTTTATGTATTGAAACACGGACTCAACAGCTTGCATGGGCTTACATGAATTGAACTTAATGAGATAATACTGTACTATCAAACCAGAAAAATCTGTTGTGGGTGTGGTGGAGAAAGGATGGTAGCAAATTGGTGGAGCTCATCTTTTTAATTTGGAAGGCCCAAGGTTCAGTCCCTGGGGTCTCCAAGTAGAGGTAGGATGGATTCCTTCCTGAGAAGTTTGTTTTTTATTTTCTGGAAGGACCTTCCCTCACTTCTTTTGTTGCTACTTAGCAGTGAAATGCTACCTCCTACCTCATCCTGCATTAACCGTATCACAACAGTTGAGTGGGAAAGGATTTAGTGTGTTATCAGTCTGGCAATCTTGATCCTGGCATTATTGGAAGTAGAAGAATGAAAAGAGACAAAGTCCCATGTACTATGTGATGGTCCAAAAACCTTTATCTCTTAAAAAGCCCAACATGCTTCAGCCTTATCACCAGTTGGCCTTCTTCAGGGGCTTCCTTCTAATACTCAGGAGGTCCATTTTGATTGAGAGTGCAGACTGCAACAATTTCTGATAATAACCCCTGAAGAAATACAAGGTTTTTGGACAATCACATAGCAAGTAGAGTTTTGTCTCCTTTCATTCTTCTACTGTGTTCCAGTTTTGTGTTCTGTTCTTGCCTGGTATACTGGTCACGATTGGAACTAGAATCAATAATATTATGGTTATGCTCATCCCATCATCTTCTGAGATCAAGGGATGGTAGAGCAGCAGGCAAGATGGCCACTAAGAGCACAAGTTCAAAACCCTTTTGAGTCAAAATTAGCCTATGGAAACTGAGGGTGCTCAGTGGCCAGAGGATGCTGCCTCATGATTGGATATGGGGGGGGGGGGGGCACAAAATTCGAGGCAGGAAGCATGATGGAGTATCTCTGGCTGCATCCACACTGCAGAAATCATCTGGTTTGATACCACTTTAACTGCCGTGGCTCAGTGCTATGGGATTCTGGGAACTGTCGCAAAGCTCTGGTGCCACAACCAACTACAGTTCCATAGCGTTGAGCCATGGCGGCTACGTGGTATCAAGCTGGATTATTTCTGCAGTGCAGATGCAATCCTAGAAGCCATGACTGGCTGGCTGGGATTCTACACAGAGGCTTCCATTTTCTTGAAGCTTCTGTTTGTTCATTCTATTGCATTTATTTAGTCAAAGTGGTTATTTATCACTCTTCTGCGCACACAGGCTCCCCAAGTGATTTTGTTAACAGTCCCATTTGTCCCTTCCTCTTGTGATATATCAATCGGCAGCTGCAAGGGAGTGGCCTTTAGGGAATGGGCCCAACCTCACTGCAGTATAGTTCCTTCCCTCATAAGTACGAAATGGGCACCAAGCAGTCAGTTGCCCTTGGCATTGCTTTATAGGTGCTGTCCAAGGCTGTGGCTGTGGGCTTTCGAGGTTAAATAGTTGGCTGGGTCACACTTGTAATGACTCCAAATGGACACAGGTGCCGCTCACTGGCAGGCAGATGCTGCCGTACGTAAAGGAGGCATCATGCCCAGTCGCTCAGCCTCTATTCATTATGTATTTATTTACTGATTACTCCCACTTTCTCCCAATATTTAATTCATTAACGTATTTATACCCTGCCCAGTAACTTGAGATCGCGATGTGACTTATGGTAAAATCAATATCACCACTGTAAGACATTGTGAAGCGATAAAAATAATGGAAACCTGCTAAAAGTTTGTTAAACAGCCCAACCAGTGAAAACAGGGCAGCTTCAACTCAGTGTAAGACAACTTAAAACCATACGCATGTGCAGCTTTGGATGAAACCAGGCCCGAATGGCTGTAACAAGATGCTTGGTATCAGAACGGTCAGCAGATTAACATGGGAATCATTCCTTCCTACCCAGGGTCACACAGTATATATATATATATATATATATATATATTCTCTTCCATTCCAGTATTCTCTGAAGATGCCAGCCACAGATGCTGGTGAAACGTCAGGAATAAACTCTTCTAGAACATGGCCACACAGCCCGAAAAACCCACAAAAAACAAAACAAAAACCAACCTATGGATACTGGCCATGAAAGCCTTCGAGCACCAGAAGCTCAAGAAATCCTTTGTTTTAATGATCTCGAGGCAGACTTTTAACCAAACGTAAATTAGCACAACAGACCCAACCCCCCCCCCCCCCCAGCATGCATGCTACCTCTTCTTAGTTTGCAGAAAAGGCGCACACATATATCAAGCTTTATGGAGTGCTCCCATGGCTCTCTTGCTAACTTTGGTGATTTGGGAAAGTGCCTAGGGTTTTTATCTTTTAATTGGGTAACTGCTGGATATTAAAACAGGCATATTATGTCAAGTACTAAATTCGGAGATGCTCTGAAATGTGAAATCATTAAATGGACATTAGGAAGGTCAATTCCTCCCTCTCCTTTGAGGAGGACAGAGATTTAACAGGGCTTTTCTAAATACCCTGCAAATAATGGATGATAGTTGCTGTCTCTAATAGCCATGTGAAGTGGCTGAGTACCTGTCACCTGGGAAGGGAAATGAGGCCGCCGGCTGCATCTGTGCTGCAACATTAATGCAGTTTGGCTCCGCTTTAAATGCCATGGCTCAGTGCAATGTAGTTTGTTGTGGTATCAGTGCTCTCTTACCCAGAAAGTTAAATCCAGTATCACACAAAACCACAGATCACAGAATTCCTTGGCCATGGCCGTTAAAGCGGTATCAAACTGCATTATTTCTGTATTGAAGATGCAGCCACTCTCACCTAAAGTAGAGGCTTCTCTACACTTGGGTATACCCTAGGTATGCACAAGTGCATACCGTATATACTCGACTATAAGTTGACCTCATGTAGAAGTCGAAGGCAAGTTTTAGGGCCAAAATTATGGATTTTGATGTGACTCGTGGATAAGTCGAAGGTAAAACTTAGGGGTATGTAATGAAGGATATAAAGGACAGTGCAAAGGAAAACAATGCCAAAGAACTTACAAGATTGCAGCAAGCATAACCATTTGTGCACTTACTAAAGGCTGGATGGATGAGAGAGTAGAAGGGGGCCAGTGCTTCCAGGGCAGATTAAACTTTTGCCTTTCTGTGGCGATGAAGAAAGACGCACAGGCAGGATGATGGGTTGACGGGATGGCACCCTTTGCTTTTGGTGCTGCTTCCTTTTATTCATTTCTAGAGTTGCTGACCACGTGGTTTAAGCAAGGCTAATGGGTGACCATGTAGATAATTTACGTTTTCCTGTTGCAGACAATGCCCTCCTACGTGCCGGATCTCCTGCCCCAAGAGGTCTGCTAGCTACTGATAAGACAATCATCCCCCACCAGGAGATAACGGTTACGGTTGTCCCCCCACCCAGTGTGGTTTGCCAGCACTGAAGAAAACAACCGTCCCCTACATCTCCCCCCCTTTTTTTTCTTTTGTTTGTTTTGTTTTTTGGAAGGCCGAATTTTTGGACAAAATATCATGAGCAAACGAGGCAAGCATTGCATGCAGCAGCAACCGCAAATTAAGGCAGTGATGTGTAATATAACAATTAACACCTTCCATTAACCATCACTGGACACCCAGTCAATTGGTATGTACAGCCATAAGAAGTAAAATTATGAAGGTGCTCTACTATAGTGGCATTCTTCAATAGTGGTGTTAAGAACAAATGTCATGTTACAATAGGAATACTTTCCAACTTCAACAGATGCTTTCTTAGTATGGTTAGTGAAGTCCCAACAATATGCTGCAATTTCTTGAAGTCTGCTACCAATGGCTAAAATGGTATAGTGAACATTTTCTTTTGTAGCGTTCCAGGGATCCGGGGATGTTGTTTCCACCCCTTGATTAAAAGGAATAACATGTATTAAAAGTTTTCTTTGGCATGTGAGGGAACATGCATGCAGATCCAACAATTAGTCTCATTTACCAATCGAGAGACATTTTGCACATCCCACATATATAGGAATTTTGTTCCCACAGTCTTGCCCTGGAATCCCATCTTGTAAAGTCACTGTAGCCATGCCAAGAGGAAAAGTACACATTAAAAGAATACACATTACAATGGATACGGCATTATCATTTAACAAAAGGTTCACTGGTGTCTTTGGCATGTCCATTTCCTGTAGCAACTTTGTAGATTGAGTAGAGAGGGCCTTAATCTGCCCCCTGATGTTTCCGACGAGGTGCTCAGTCCCGATCCTGTTGAGGGTTCTGCAGGCTGAGTGAGAAATTCGGGATCGAGTTTTCCATTCCTTGGTGCCACACCATCCTTCCATGGTTTCACACACTGATCAGGGATCCACACCGGACCTGTAGGAGTTGGCGCTACTGTGTCCTTTCCTTCAGGTCGATAAACCAAGGGTCACAGCAATGGAGAAAAGTATTTCTGTATTGGAAATATAATCAGACAGTGAAGTTAAATGATTCCAAGCAAGCAAATCAAATACAATAGATGTGTCCCGGTTCACAACCTTGTGCGTGTGTGTGTGGGAGGGTGCATTCCCCCTTTCTTTTGTTTGTAAAAGAAGGCCATTTGGATGAGTAAAATGGAGGATGAGGAACGTTTTATGTCCCTCCAACCTCTGGGCATACGCAGAGTTCAAAAAATTGGAGATATTTGCACCATTTGCTAATTGCCTGGGAGTTGTACCAAGCAATTGGAACTGAGAAGATGTACCACCTCTGAGATTGAAAGGAAAAGGTTGGCCTGTGCCTTTCACCTTGCAGAGTTTTCTGAGCATGTGAAGAGTATAAAAATGCAGAAGCAGAGGAAGCAACGCATTTGAAGAGACAGAGTGCCAGGATGGCCTCATCCTCTCATAGGCAGTGATAAGAAAACTAAGAAAATTGTTAGGAACATAGGTGGGGGAGAAAAAATTAGCGTCTTCCCCATTTTGGACTTTAAACAGTGTGGGTTATCCATAGGAAGGAACATAAATGGATGGCAACAGTAGATTTTAGTGAGAATGTAGTACACCAACTTTGCAGAGAACAGGAAAACTGTTTTAGCAAATCCTTTTCTGCAAACAGAGCTATGAAGTACGGGAAAAGCTCAAAAACAAAAGGACAAGGCAGAGGAGAAGGAGGAGGAAATCCCCCTCTGTAATTCCTCTGAATCTCACCAAGAGGAAGAGTGAGATAGACTGTGCTTCTAAGTGAAGCTCTCTCTCTAAGAAGCAATGCATGAAGGAAGGATGCAGAAAAACATAAATGAAGGAAGAGTACAAAGGATTCAGACTTATGCATTGCAAAGGTATGACATAAGCCCAAACACACTAACAAAAAGACAAATGAACAATTTCTAGGTGCAGAAGGAATAGAACCTGTTTCTAAATATGTAGCACACTTAAGGTTGATGTGATATATAGTCTTTTGCCATGAGGGCAGAAAGCAACCCAAGCAAGATTCCTTTTTTGCTTTAGCCAAGAGAATTTTTGCAGATAGACTGCTGATCAAAATGAGGCTTAACAGAAACTAAAGACATTTGAGAACAGGAATTAGTTCCTATCAAAAGATCCAACACAGCAAAGACTTTTAGACCAAAAGAAATGAGCTGCCTTCAGATCCGCAAATTACAGACAGCCAAGCAGATAAGCAAACAGAGAAATGCAAACAGCAATTAACACCTATTTTGACCATGCTGGCCTCTAGCTGTTGGGATTTTCCAGCCAAGCCTAGGCAAATCAAATCTACCAAGGAAAAGAATGAGATATAGAACAGGGAAAACCTAGTTTTCCCAAGCACCATGCTAAGTACTGATTTCTTCCACAAAATGCTATGTTCTCTTTGTCTGCAAGACTTGTACATCCAGAGGGGATTTTAATTATGCTTTACCACAACCAAAATAGCAAAAATAGCAC
Source organism: Urosaurus nigricauda (assembly GCA_034509955.1). NCBI lineage: Eukaryota > Metazoa > Chordata > Lepidosauria > Squamata > Phrynosomatidae > Urosaurus > Urosaurus nigricauda. The sequence continues at coordinate 19,172,084 of JAOEGL010000014.1, read as the reverse complement.
CGATTTGAGTCTTTGGGGAAAAAACTCTTGTCCCTTTACAATTTCCACAATTACAAGACTATCAGATTTTCTTTTTACACATGTCTCCAAGCAACTATATCCAGGCTATATAGGAGATCTATAGTTTAAATGAGAGAGAAGAAATTAAGGCATACAGAGTCAGCTGAAAAGCATAATGGAGGAAGAGACCAAAAGTTTGAGACAGTGTCACTCTTGGGTCACACATTCTCAGGAAAGGAGAACGAAGAACTAGTCTCATGAAATGAACAAGCTCAGATTTAAAGAAGCAAAAGAAAAGAAACTCAGCTAAGTGAGAATATAGACCAAATGATCTGCAACAAAAACCTCACACACAATACTATTTTAGGTTGCAAATTCATGAGGACAAGACAAAGAGCTAGACTTTCTAAATATCAGACTTGAACAGGGCAAAAACAGACCCTAAAACCAAACCAAACAAATCTGTCCTATCCACTGTACATCGATTCCATTAGGCTCTATATCCGCTGGGTTTGGGGCTGCAAATGGTAACAAAACTAATTGTGCCACTGACATTTCGATGTCCTGGCAAACTCTGAGCACATCTGCCCATGTGAAATTTCTAGAAGCCATCAGTTGTTGTAAGGCTTGCTGACAATCTTTGTTGCCTTTTGCCAACTTGATGAACAATTCCATGGCCACTTCTGGATTATCATCCTGCTGTGCTGAGGCTGTTTGCAGCCCATTAACAGAGTCACAGTAGGGTTCGGCAAGCTCTTTTTGAATGGTAGCAAAACCTTTCTCAGTCTGACCAAAGAAAGGCATCTTCGGAAAAGCCAAATTTGCACAATCAGAAGATATTGCTAGGGCCTTTGGAGGTATTACTGTGGCAACTTTCATTGCTGCATATGACTGTGGGCTCCATTCATGAGCTGCTCCACTGTTTCGATCCTGTGTCTGAGAGACGGGATCTGCAGCCAAAATTTCTAGATCATCTAGATCACTTGAGCCTGAGTTCTTACATGGCTCAACCATTTTTTGAAATGGAGACACAGCTTCCCCTAAAGGGATTTGTAGCTCGTTGTTAAGTAATGGGGCTGAGGAATCCTGACCTATATCTAACTCCTTAGGAGAAAGAGTTACAGGAAGCACATATGAGGGAAGGAGTTGTTTAGCTAATGCTGCTTTTGCATTAACTGATCCTGCTTTGACTGCACTAACTGGCTCCTGTAAATTAGCAACTGATAAGGAAGCAGTTGGGGAGCTAGGCTCTGCCAGCAGAGTTAGCTGCATATATGGAGGTGGGTAAGCAGGCCCCCCCTCCTCAGGAAGCAAAGAGAGAAATGGAGACGGTGCCTTGAGTCTATGAGTCTCCACAACTTCTATTGCCTCTTTGCATTTTCGCCACAGCAACAAATGCTGTCTGGATGCTTGAGGTGGCGAATGCAAATATATCCCAATTTTTATCCAGTCATGTAAGTTTAAAGTTCCCTCTTCAGGGTACCAGGGACATTGAGAACCTATCTCATTTACTAACAGCTCTAGCTCTCTTAGGCTAGTTCCTCCTGTTCCATTCTGCTTGAGAATTTTCTGTAGCTCTTCTGCATGAACCTTCTGCTGAGCTGACAGTTCCCCCCCCATACTCACGAATTTTTGGAAGCGAAGTTCGCTGTGGTGCACCAGACCTTTCCGGTCGATGAGTGCGGGGGTATCACGTCGCGGGTCGCCAGATGTGGCGATGAAGAAAGACGCACAGGCAGGATGATGGGTTGACGGGATGGCACCCTTTGCTTTTGGTGCTGCTTCCTTTTATTCATTTCTAGAGTTGCTGACCACGTGGTTTAAGCAAGGCTAATGGGTGACCATGTAGATAATTTACATTTTCCTGTTGCAGACAATGCCCTCCTACGTGCCGGATCTCCTGCCCCAAGAGGTCTGCTAGCCACTGATAAGACAATCATCCCCCACCAGGAGATAACGGTTACGGTTGTCCCCCCACCCAGTGTGGTTTGCCAGCACTGAAGAAAACAACCGTCCCCTACACCTTTCAATATATATATATATATATATATATATGGGTTAAAATACAGTTCTTACATTGACCCACAGATAAGTCAACTCAGGTTTTTTGGGTCTGTTTTTCAACCTAATTTTTTAGACTTATACATGAGTATATACAGCAGATTTGTAAATCAAAGGAAAGTTCAGTTTTCAAAACCTCTGCCTCATTAAAGGAGTGAGTGACTTTCCAGAATGGCAGGGCGGCTGACTTTACAGATTGGTGGTGACTGGATAAGGAGGCTTTAAAGAATTGAGGTCAGACAGCCTCTATGAGTTGTCCAGTTAAGTATACGGCTGAGAATATTCTGAGACTGTGAATGTTAATCCATTGTGGGTGGAAAGGTGAAAAGGCATGGCAGAGGAAGAGGGGAAACTGACTTGCCTGACATCCTGAGAAGAGTGTAGTGGCCTTCTACCGTCTGGCACGCTCCAGAGGTTTTGGGTTAGAACCTCCTTACCTCCAGCTGTGCAGGTGACTGAGTTTGTAGTCCTGAAATTGGAAAGATGCCCTGGAGGAAGAAACGGGCATTATCGGACGGCCAGTGGCATTGTATGCAATTGCTGTGTCCGCCTTCCTCCCCAAATTCTTGGCCAAAAATGAGAATTGTCATTCCTGAAAGCCTCCAAGAGAGGTGATCCTCCTTCAAAATGTAGCACAGGACCTCCCTGCACCTAGTTTTGCCCTCCAAACCCTAAAAAAAGGATTTTGCAAGGTCCTGGAGGCAGGAAATTGCCACCCAGAGCTCTGGAGCACCCCCCCTTCTTATAGTAAGTACCTTGGAGATATTAGGATAGGTGGGGATGCCTTTTCTCCTTTTCTCAGAGATGCTGAATGCCTTGAATCCCATTTTTGCGAGAAAGGTGGGATATAAATCCCTTAAAAAAATGAAATAAATAAAATAGTCTCATTGGAAGACTGCCTCTGTCTAAGTAAAGTCAAAACACTGAGCCCATTTACCCATACAGCACCTAAACGTGTTTCCAGATGTAGCAGGACTTTTTTCACATGATGTTTGGGGTCATCCCAAACAGAATGTAGAAAGAACCAGCAAATGCAGGTCATTTTTCAAATGACGTTTGCATGTAAGAGTAATAATGTGAAAATAACACAAACAGAAAGCCTACAAAACGCGCTCCTTTTTATTTTCAGGGAAATTCCGAAAGTAGAAAGGCTTTCCATTCAGGTTATTTTTGCGTTATTTCTCTTTCCACCAATGCATCTGAAAAACAACCTGCATTTGTGGGTGTTTAGTGGATTTAAAAATTCCATTTCTGCACAAGATTTGCCTCCATGTGCCTTTGTGTGATAAAGTAGAGAGACTGCTTGAGAAATTCTAGTGTTCTCTGTCGAAGGAAGACGCCTTTGGCTTCACAAGAGACAGAGACACCCTGGATCCCAAGAGGAGTTACTTTATTGCTGCTAATGGGGTTTAAATTCTACTGTCTTTAATCTAAGTGCCGCATGGCCAAGAGGAGTGTGGCCTCTGCCTACATTGAGATCCCTCCAGATCAAATGAACTATAGCAGAGACAACTTCTATACAAAATGTAGGTCAGTGACTCCGACACTGTGACTTTACATGATTTTTAAAACTTTGATTGCCTGATGAAAAAGCCAGTGGAACTTTGAAAGCTTGCGTGATGTGTTTTGTGCATTTTGGCTGGCCAATAACGGGGTATGGCTCTTTTGCGGATTTTGGATTTTGTCTTGTTTTGCAGTATCGCCAGCACAGCTACCCCTGACTATGTTTCCATTTATATAGGTTAGTGATGCATAAGGCTCCATGCATTGTGGTAGATTTCTGGAAAAAAGAGGACTTTCCAACATCCTCTTTTGGTGTGTCTATTTGTTGGGGAAGCTGCCATCTGGAAGTACCTTTGAACTGCTTGCCTGCATCACACCCAAATGCATTAAGTTTCCTGAAGCTCTCAGGGGTTGTGAAATCAGACCTTCAAATCTAGCCAACTAACTTGCTATATTGAAGGCTAATCAGTGTTTATCTCGCAGATTATAGGATAGTTAGGGCAGCTGCCTTTCCTATAAATATTTTTAGTTGTCAGTTTGGAACAAGTACTGATTCATTTTATATTCTGCCCCCAGTGATATAATCTGGAGTAATGAATGATTTACAAGGAAAGCATAAATCATAAACCCCACATGTCAGGATAACTTTATAACTTTGCTCAGTTTATTGCTGGCCAGTGCATAGTTTACACTATTCCCCTTGGGTTACGTTTCTTCGAAGCACCCGCGTTTTGGCTTGGGTTCACATTAGTTTGCTCATCTCTTATCTCAGTGTTTGCATACAAATGAATTTTATAGGCCTGGGGGAAAATATTGTACAAAATTGCATTCCCTTATAGGTGGGGTCCCCCCTCCTACAGCCTCCTACAGGTTGGAAATTAAAACTGCAATTAAACTGTCATTTCTTTCCCCCCTACCCACAGTTAATCTGTTTTGATTAATCTTGCAGCAAAGCTGTACCTCTTTTGTGGATGCTTTCTCATTGGAGAATTGTTCATTATCTCCTGTAACTGACACTGAAATGCCATGTCCAAGAAGAAGACGTATCTTTTTTAAAATTTGCTAAATGTTGAGCAATGCTATTTTCATAAGCATCTGAAATATCGTTAGTATCTAAATTCAGGAGGGCTTTGGGTGCATCCTGATAGCGTCTCTTTTTTAAAAAAAATTTTTTTTACAGATAAATAGGATTCAAATCTGATCTTAAAGTCTGGCTGACAGTTAAAACTATGCTTAAAAGGGAGAGGCCATCTATTCAGGCTGGAGGAGTAGAGAGAAGGGATGTCTATTTGGATAGATGCTCAAAGGAAGCACTCAGGAGTGGTTTGTGTCTGATAGAGATCAGCAGGTCCTGTAAAATAGGGTCAGGTTCATTATATACAGGACCCTGGTCACAGCAAGGGGACCTGGATAGCATATTGCTGTGTTTTCTTATAGGGGAAAGTGTTTCCCCAGCAAAGAGCTGCAGGCAACTGGGACCTTAAGAATGTTAACCTTTCACTCCTCTTTCAGAGGTTTTGCTCCTGAGGGATGCTAACTACAACCACCAAAGGACCCACAGTATTCTGGTGGCTCACCAGCAAAGATGATGTAGCAGAGTGGTCAGGTCAGTCCGAATCAAGCACGGTCAAGCAAGCAATCCAAATAAAAGCCCAAAAGGGAGAACCAAAAGCATAGTCTGCACATGGAGCAAGGTCTGAGGTTATCAGGCAACGCGAAGTGGGAACAGAAGCGAGGAATGTTGCATCCACCAGGAAAGGTTGGTTGTGAGCAACCAGTTGCCTGAGGGAGGTGATGGAAATTGTAGTCAGTTATCAGCACACAGCTGTTCACTGATCTGATCGTCTGGCATTTAAACATTTTGATCCACACTGGACCACTCTCTGTCTCCAACAGTCTTGCTATGGTAGGTACTGGGAGCTCTGTGTCTTGCTGTTCCAAAACTGCCATGCCTTCTTGGCTTTCAGTCTCACTGGTAGGGCCCCCTGTCTCAGTGGCAGGGCCCTCTGCCCCACTCTTTGGCCTCTCTGCCTCATCATGCCTCTCTATGGGGCAAAACAGACCACCCCATTGCGCTGGCTTGGGGACGGTGTCAGAGTGCAGTATTTAGATGCCATCTGCTCCGAGATCGCTCCAAAGCTGGCGTCATGCCGCTTGCCTGACCACATGCGGGTGCTCTGGTGGTGTGGCATTTACATGCAGCATGCCACAGGAGTGCCACAGAGCTGGTGTGGCGATGGAAAAGCCAGCTTTTTCTGGCTCAAAAAAAGGTGACAAATTGCCACTCATTTTTGAGTCAGCAAAAAACCAGCTTTTCCAGTGACGCGCCAGCTTTGTGGAGTTTTTGTGGGAAGAAAGCCAGGTTGGAGCAACCCTCATCCCGGTTTCGGCCCTATCTCACTGGGTGAATCTGAGTCTTGAGGGTACAGCACAACACAGTAATTTTTGTAGCCTTCGGGTCCTCGGTGGCTGAGGAAAAGAGAAGCTGTGAGGAGTCATTCTTGGAGTCCAAAGCTATAGAAAGGACTGTGTCTACAGGGCTGCACTGTATATAAGGACATGCGGAGAGTTCTTCTTGAAGGAAACAAACTTGTTGGCCTCTGAATTCTCTTTGGGGTGACATTGAGCATGAGGGCAAGATATATGGCAGGGTGAATTAGATTTTGACAGTAAGAGGAAGTGGTTAGGTACTATAAGCAACAGTGTTACAGAGTGGGTATAGTCTTGATTCACACTAATAAAACTTGAGCTATGCTGAGCCAGCGTGGGGTAATTGTTTGAGCATTGGACTACAACTCTGGAGACCAGGTTTCGAATCCCCACTCAGCCATGAAAACCCACTAAGTGACCTTGGGTACGTCACACTCTCTCAGCCTCAGAGAAAGGCCATGGCAAACACCCTCTGAACAAATCTTGCCAAGAAAATCCCATGATAGGTTCACCTTAAGGTTGCCCTAAGTTAGAAATGACTTGAAGACACACAACAGAGATCTAATGGAAGTCCACAAGCAGAAAATGAAGGCCACATTCCCTTTCCATTGTTGATCCTCCGTAACTCTTGTTTTGCAACTGAGAACTGCATACAACTTTCATTCCTAAATATCAATGGTAGCCTTACCCTTCATGAATTTGACAGATTCCCTTCTAAAATCTTACTATAAACCAAGATGCTATCACTGCTTCTCCAAGAGCTTCACTTTTCTTTAAAATGGCAGGAAAGTCCTTTATTTTGTCTACAATAGACTTCTCGAGTTATGAGAGATCTTGTTCCGTCTCTTCTCTTGATAGTCGGGGTTGTTCTCACCTTTTTTGACTGCATGTGAGGTAAAAAATTATTGCATACATTCCCAAAAGGTGAAGGGATTCATAACTTATAGAACTGCTCCAAAGAATTGTCATTTGAAATATTAAGAGTATTAGTCCAGAATGTTCTTCAGCTGTCAGGGTCTTTTTATTTTTCAGGTCAAAGAAAAGGGTCTTCTCTTAAATCAAAAAATGTGGAGATAAATATGTTTTCCAAAAGCAAAAAAGGAACTGTTCTTTGCCTTGGTTGGGTACAAGCACTCTGTCTATATTATTTGGATTTACGAATCTTTGCCTGTTATGCCCTGCCCAAAAAAATTGGCTTGTTTGTCTTGGCTGATGATTTTCTAACCTTGTTATAAAGGTCATATTGCAAGTTGGCAGGAAGGTCTTCCTGCAGTACTTAAGTTATGGCTCCAGTGTTTATTATATTACATGGATTTGATGCATGAGAGTATGAGTGTCCAGTAAGCTCACAAGGTGATTCATGAGACCAAATTTTATAGTGCTTGTGCTGTTACCAAAGGCAGCATTATGGTCGTGGCATTATGTATTATGACTCTACCTTAGACAATTCATTCTCATCTGAAATGTCATGAGGTTACTGTATAACAAAAAGTTGTGTCTTGGCTTTATGATGGAACTAAGGTTAGGCCTTCGCTGCTATGTTAGAAAGACATATGGAAGGGCAAGAAGCTACCAGGCCTGGGAAAGATGCTGAGGTATATTCTGAACTGCCGACTTGAAGGATAGCTATGTTTGTCAAAGTTAGTGGCCCCCAGTCTCTGGTCTTCCAGATGTTTTGGACTGCACCTCCCAAAAATGCTAGTGGTCAGGGATTTGGAGAGCTGAAGTCCAAAACATCTTGAGGGCCCAAGGTGAGAACCACTAGTCTAGGATATCTTGAGCCAGCCACAGGTATCAAGGAATCACATTCAACAAATGCATGGACTGCCAGGCGTATTGCATGGGCAGGCTAGTGGAGGAGGGATAGCAATAGCAATAGCATGTACATTTCTATACTGCTTGTCAGTGACCTCAGCACTCTCTAGACGGTTTACAATTTGTAATATATGTGACCCCAACAAGCTGGGTATTCCTTTTACCAACCTATGAAAGGAGTCAACCTTGGAGCCCCTGGGATCGAACTCACAACTTTGTGGCTTTAGCACCAGCATTTAACCACTGCACCTGGAAAGCGTATACAGTATGTTGTTCTTTATAGTTTCTGTGCTTTCGATTATAGGTCTGCACCTATATGTTCTCCTTGGAAGAAATTAGCTGAGATTTGGGAAGTAATCCCACCCCTCCTGCCATATATGTATGCTTTAGAGTCCACCTCTGTACTGTACTTTGTCTGCCACAGTGGTGACACCTCCAACAAAATCTTTCCACTTTTGGGTGAGATTACAGTCCGCCTTCCGGATTTGCAGGTTTCACTTTTTGTAGATTTGATTATTCACGGATTATTTACTGCCCCCTCTGCTGCTGCCCTGTGCCATTTTTAATAGGGGCTGCAAGCATCATGAGACAGAGAGACTGTGGACGTGTGGCGAGGGTTGTTAAGTCCCTAATAAAAGTGTCGTAGGGCTGCAGCAGAGACTGTGGCAAGTCTTTTTTGTCTTGCGAAGGAACCCCTCCACCTTGAAGGCATCCATGGAGGGTTGAATCTGCTGACCATACTTTTTGTGTATGTTAAATGTTGCTTTTGGGGGGTAGGGGTTAGAGTTATTTGTGTGTATTTTTTCACAGGGGTCGTGTGCTCCTAACCACAGTGAATGTGGAGGACTGGCTGCAGTTCTTTCATCAGCTTTTTTTCTGATCTCATTCTTTTCCATCTGCTTTGTGTCATTTAGGAAGTATCCCTTATAATTGGGATGATTTTGGCTCAGAGGTCTATGGGTTCAGGGGCCCTCTTCAAACACTGTGTTGATCATGTCTGTAAACAGACATGATAGCTAGCTGTCTTTTGTTTTTTGGGAGGAAATCATAACACTGATGCCAACAATATTTGTTTCGCCAAGCACAACAGAATAGGGTTGGCTCATCTCTGGTTATTAGGATAGGAACAAAAAGCACAGTCAGTGGGAATGCCTAAAACCATGGTGGAACCAATGATATGCAGACCTTTCAGAATGCTGAAAGGCTTGCTGTTAAATCCTAGTTCATCTCCAGCTGGTGCCAAAATATCTGTAAGGATGTCGGAGTACCAGGATGCTGCGGATGGTACTGATGTTTTTTTTATGGGAAAAGACCGGAGTGTCAATGGATAATTTACTAACTCAAGACATAATTGAGGACCACTGCACAGGATGATGCAGATTTTTTTTCCAGCCACATCCGTTTTGCCTTTTGTAAGCCACTTTAAGTCCCAAACTAGGGAAAAGGTGGGATATAAATAAACAGAATAATATTATTCTCACTTGGCACTTGCAAGGTGGCCATTGAAGAAAGTTTGTGAAGTAGCCACTTCAGTAATATTCAAAAGGAGGTATCAACTCAGACAATCCTGGGCTTCTGAGCCTCATGGTGGTGTCTCCAGTAGTTCAATTACAAGCCATGTTATACATGAAACCACTGAAGAAGTGGCTTCCTTGCCATTTCATCAGAAATACCAGAAGGCTGGTCCTAGGAATGCCTTCTTTGGACCTTCAGTGTTGTGCTTTGCCTCTAGGGTGAGCCAGCTTGACAGGTCCCATCAGGAGGAATCAGAGAAGGCTCTGGAAGCTGCATTCCCCCCCCAACTACTGGAGGCTACGACCAAACCTGGGCCCTTGAAAGAGCATCCATCGCCATCACAGGAGTAGAGAGCTAATGCAGACTTGGAGGTGGAGATGCCCCCTGAAGAGGCAGCTTGAAAGGACACAGCTGCCAAGAAGCTGAAGAGTGTGCCAGTGCTGAACTCTGCAGACTCTGTCTCAATTAGTGTCAGCTTCAGTGCCCCACCAGCCATGCATCAACACATGTTCTTAATGGCTGCAACCGACATCTGTCTTTGCCTACCGTGAACCCTGCTTTCTGCATTTCTCCTTGTTGTTGGACCTCTTTGACTTTTCTGACCCTTGGCATGTTTTCTGGACATCTCTTTGGCCTGCTCCCTCAATTGTAGTACACACTTGGTAGGACACGCTCTCTTTATCGATGCCTCTTTTTGCCTCCTCCTTCCGGTGCTGCTGGCCTTGTGGATTTTCATACGCCAACCCCAGCCTGACTGTTGAGCCTTCCTCTTGTTGCTGCTTCTTTGTGCTTGTTTCCTCATGGAGCTCTTGAAGCCTCTTGGGCATTTGCGCCTCAGACCACAACACTCCAGTGGCATCACTTGGGGGAGCAGGGGGTGCAGTCCACACCAGGTGATACCTCAGAAGTGGGATGACATCTGGTCGGGCCCTCCTCCTGATGCAGGGTGAGAAAGTGTGAGCATGATGCTCCTGGCTTCCCTCCTCAGGAGGAAGTCATGGCAAAGGAGAAGGGCGAGCATGCCCTTTTGGCCACTGCTGCCCCCGACATCCCCATGCAGTCGCCTCCCACGTCGGGTGACACGAGGTGTGAGGACACCACTGGGACACTCCACAGTTTTTATTTGTGGGCCAGCTTTTCTGTCCTAACCTGAAAGAGACAACGTACAACAGTAGGGACTACGGATGTATGTGATGTCCACCACTGCCGTACAGATCACTGCCGTAGAGCTATTAGTGGCATATAAAACATGCAGAGCCTTCCCCCTGTTGATACAGGAAATAATGTGGTTCAAGCGGCAACGAACAACAGAGTGTAAGCTCAACCAGACCTGTAGTTCACCTAACTCTATAACTCTTTATTCGTCATGTTCATCATTGGATTTATTTGCTTGCTGTTTATGTGTTTGGGGAAAGTAACATTGTAGAAGTAGAAGTCCAGCTGAGACATTAGACAGGAATATGCAACAAGTGCATGTTGGGGATCGCGGAGAACTCCACAAATTGATTTTTTTTAATATACAGGTTGGCCCACCTTAGGGTTGCCATATGTCAAAAATAACTGGAACGCACACAACAACCACAAATTTAGGATTGCATATCACTGTTTTCAACCTTGGAATGGTGTGAGGTAGGGGCACTTTCATGAGATTCAGTTTCTTCTTTCTGGCAAAGATTTTTGTAAATTTAAAAGTACGATATCACCTTCAAAACATAAAGTTTCCTATGAAAAGACAAAGGAAATGCATGACAGAGCCTGTTGTCCCAATTGGCATACAATATACTTCAAACCTGTCCTGTCACAGACATTGCCTGTGTGCAAGTGCAATGGATGTTTTTATATGAGGACTCCAGAGTATAGTTAGTACTGGATTCTTCAGATCTTTTAATATGGTTTTTGGCTTGCATGCATTTGTAGTCTTTTTTCTATAAGAGAAATTAAAAGCAGTTGCTGCTTACCACTAAAAATTTCCTAAACTGAACCCACAGATTTATTAAAAGCTGTGCTCTACACCCTTATAGTTCAGAATGTGGATTTAATTTGGAGTTTTGTTCTATTGCAGAATCTCTTAATCTGTAAAAACAGGTAGATGGCAGGAGTTGATGAGACATTGGCATCAGGTTCTGTTTGCCTTTCTAATACAAATAAGTCTGGCATCTATTTAAGATCTATTCTGTGACCTGTTATTGTCAAGGATGGAAAACAAAGAACACTTTGTTTCTAAGTGTAGGATTTGCATAAAGTTTTATGATCATAATGGAGGCAGAGAGAAAGGCTCAACTTAAGAAAAAAACTGCATGTACTTGCAACTTTTAAAAATAGAATCGGAATTATGACGGTCCTCCGAAGTGATAAGTGTTCTTGTTTTATATTCATTTTCATATTCTGAAAAAGACACATTCAGTATTCTGACTGTATGCTCCTTAGCTGAGTCTAACCAGGTATAAAAACACCCCAAATCCACAAAACAGGGACATCTTTATTGGAACAACCGAAATGCACAAAATACATGTTGCAAGCTTGCAAAGCCCCACTGGCTTCTTCATCAGATGCAACAGCAGAGCAGGGCTTTTGAGCAGGAGCCTAGGATCTCACTCAGCACAATGACAACAACATCTTGATGAAATGTAGGCCTGTGATTCTAGCATCATCATATCCCCCCCCCCCCTATGGTTTCTAATACCTTTGCCTGATGGAGAACCCAGCAGAGTTTCGAAAGCTTGCAACATGCATTTTGTGCATTCTGGTTCTCCCAATAAAGGTTATCACTGTTTTGTGGATTTTGGATGTTATTGTGGCTTGCCACATCTGGAAGAAAATGAAATAATACAACTTGCCTTCTAAAAGCAGAGAAAAGGGATGTTGAGGCCACTGATTGAAGAATCTGGTGTTACTTAATGGCACAGACGTCTAGCTTAGCGTGATAAAATCCTGTTAGGCATTTCTGATGCAGTTCTGGGTTGCAAAGGGAGAGAAAAGAAAAGAGATATGATGTTTCTAATTTCAGCTAGCAACTTGTCCTGGTGTTGGAGATTTGTTTCTTTTTCTTTTTTTGCTTAGCTGGGCAGAATTCTTAATGATGCCCATCCAGGCATAAGGACACCACAGGAATGTCAAACTTTTTGGAAAAAGAAAATGCTCAGCCAGTTCCTGTGTGGCGTTTGGTTTTGAGAAATGCAAGCTAGGAAACGGAGAGTAAAGATGGGGGTTGGATTATTTATCGCCCAAATGAAGCCAGCAGGGATCAGTAGAAGCTTTTGCATGTAGTCTGTCGGAAGAGTGCGTCAGCAAGGGAGGAATGTGTAGCATTATTTAGAGCTTCTGATCCAGTCTGTTCTCTATAACCGATGATGTTAATTCATTTTAGCTACTAATATATTTCTGCCCTGGCTTTTGGGACCCAAAGCCCGCACAAGGTGGTGTGCGAACAATAATAATAATTTAAAAAAATCTTGTCATCATTGCCATCCTGTAAATATAAAATCACATCTTTCAAAACAAGCCATCCTGGGATGAATAGGATTAAAAATAATGAGGAGAGCATTTAAAAAAATGTAAATTAAAAATTTAAAACAGCTCTTTGGGTTTTTTTAAAATTTTATGTCATTTATTCTCTGCCTTCGGGTACATCTGCACTGTAGAAATAATGCAGTTTGACACCACTGCCATGGCACCACTCAACAGAATCCTGGGATTTGTCATTTGGTGAGGCACCAGCACGCTTTGGTAGAAGGCTCAAGACCTTGTGAAACTATAAATCCCAGGGTCCCAGAGGATAGAAGTTAAAGTGGTGTCTGACTCTGGTCTTCCAGGTGTTTTGGATGTTGGCTCCTAGAATCCCAGACCATTGGCCAAGATGGCCGAAGTCCAAACCAATTGGAGGACCAGAGTTTGGGAATCATGGGTGTAGGTGCACCCTTTGTCTTGACATGGGGCCCAAAGCAGCTTACAATATTTTAAAACAAAGTTCAGCTAAAATGAAAACCTATTGCAAGGATCACAAATTTTATACTGGAGCTTTGAAAACAATATCCCGGCACATCACCAGTCTCCTCCAAGAAAGCACAGTGGAGTAGTTCTGAGTGGCATGAGATACCTCCATTTCTACTATTTTCTTATTAAGTTGCATATTAAAATGTCTGATTTGTCCATCTGGCATCCCTCAGGGTGGCTAACAGCAAGGTCAATGATTTAAAATGCAGTTGTGATGAATTTGGTGGAATGGTGATGAAACATAGCCAAAGCTTAAACAAAGACCAAAAGAACTGGTAGGAACAGCAGTCTTTTACTGCATCCTTAATGCCTTCTGGTGACAACAACAATAGTAATAATAATAATAATATTTATTATTATTATTATTTGTTGCTTGTTGGAAAAAGAGCAGTGAAATGGATAGACTTTCTGTTCAGGGTGTTTCACAGCTGAGATGCCATAGCTGGAAAAGTCTTCCCACCTGCTATCCCTCCGAGGGCAGCAATGAGAAATAGTTTTCACCGTTTGGAGAAGCGGCCCCGCCGGGTGGTAGATTCAAAGAGAATTGTAGTACTTTTCTGAACTCTAGGCAGATGCCTGTGGAATGAGAATGGTGCTTGAGATAACCTCCCCCCCAAACTCTTTTGGGATGAATGAAGCAGCTATAAATTATAGCACAATGCAATGGACATGGCCAGTTGTCAGACTTCTGCTTGGTTTTTCGGTCAGAACGTCAAAACCCACCAACTGGGGATGGGTACAAAATAGTGCTTGTGACAGATACAGACAAGAGTGGCTTGCAAGGAAAAGCCAATTGCTTATTGTAGTACAGAGGAGCCACTCACTGGTGTGACCTGTATTGTTGTTGCATGGCTTCAAGAGGTTTCCAAGGCAAACCGATCACTGTGGTTTCCGGGGCTGAGAGTGTATGACTTGCCCACGGTCACCCAATGGGTTTCCATGGCCAAGCTGGGATGCAAATCCTGGCTTGCAGAGTCAGAGTCCAATGCTCAAACCACTAGACTATGTTGGTCTCTCTGTATGCAAGAATACCACTTGTCCTCTAAATTATTCCAGGTCAAGACTTTGAAAAGCCTCATTCAATGGGGTCGAGAATTTTCTCTGTTTCTTTGATTGGTAAAACAATGGCTTGCCAGTGATAACTTATTACTCAGAACCTGACTCTGGGAATTGAGCTAAACTGGAATAATAATAATAATAATAATAATAGTAGTAGTAGTAGTACAAAGTGCTATGCGAAGAATCTCAAATGTCCCTGTTATGGATAGACCTCCACATACACATTCCATACAAGTTAGACTGCTTTATCACACAAGTAGGCAAACAGGATTTAAACGAGAGTTAAACGAGAGTTAAACAGGAAATGTGCTATGTTTATCACAGGACATTTCCTGTTTAACTCTCGTTTAACTCTCGTTTAAATTCTGTTTGCCCCCCTAGTGTGATAAAGAAGATAGTCTGTAAATAGTGAATAAGAGTGGAGACTTGCAGCACTCTCTCACCCTGATTGCAATTCTACAAAACTAAATAAAAAAGAATGTTAGAGAAAATAGTAAAACAATTGGTAATATTAATGCAGTGCGGGCCATGCAAGCCAGTACTGCAGCTTTATAAGAAGGAATTAGCACCTTTACAAGTCTGCATCTGCATTGCAGAAGTAATGCAGTTTGGCACCAACTTAACTGCCGTGGTGCAATGCTATGGAATTCAGGGATTGGTAGTTTGTTGTGGCACCAGAGCTCTCTGATAGATGCTGCTAAATATTTCTCTAAGTAGCTCACAAAACTACAAATCCCAGAATTCCATCGCATTGAGCCATGGCAGTTAAAGTGGTGTCCACCTTCTTTTTTCTTTTGCATTTGTTATGCAAAAGGAGGAAAGACGTCGCCTAAATGAATGGTGGAGGATGTTTTGGGATGTGTAGTTTGTAGGCTGGGGACCAAAAAGGAGCACCATCTTCCCTTTAATGACCATAGTGAAATCCAAACATGTCACCTTGTTATATACCCTTAAGTTTGGAATTTCTGCGACTATTCATACAGTCATAGGAGTTTATCAGACAACGCAAATTGGAAGTATAATCTAATGGCAATCCAAATGCAATCATGGGGTTTCACGTTATTGCATATTAAAGTATCTCATGCAATTTTGGGCAAAAGGGAAGTCATTCCTAACGCAATCATGGGTTTTACGTTATTTCGTATTAAAGCATCTCATGCAATTTTTGGGCAATGGGAAGTCATTTTCAGGTACTGGGAAGTCACTCTGAAAGCATTCCGAACACAATTGGAATTCACGTAAATTCGCTAAACTAGTGAATTCACGTGAATTTGAATTGGCTCCAATTGGCTCCATTTGAAATAAAGAGAAATTCCTCCCGTCTGATAAACTCCATAGAGGTCCTCCCTGGGCACTAGTTCACTTCACTGAGGAAGTTGAACAAGTCTATGAAATTTCATGCTGCAACTCATTTTGCACAGTTAGTCTCAAAGATGCTCCAAGATCCCTTTGTATGCTGATATGCCAGCCTAAGATGGCTATGTCTGTGAATACTAAATTGCAGGATTATTATTTTTTGAAAGAAGAAGCTTCTGATCTTCTCTTCACTTGCAATCTGGCAATAAGAGAATGGGCAAGGGTACCGTAGATCACTCTATCCTAGGGGGACTTGCAGATCTACTCAGATCTGTTCTATTGTGATGAACTGGTTGAATCAGCGCTGTCCCCATGCAGCGTCTTTTTTTTTTTTTTTTGGCAAAGAGGAATATAGCACAGCGGCCTTTATGTAAGAGTTGCATACAGAAGCCTACAAATGCCTAAAAATACATGTGCTTCAAACTTAACTAGGTTGACTACAGCTTCTGTGCATTTTTCTCAGAAACGGTGCTGGTAAATTTGTTTTCATTGTTATCTAAACTGAGTAGGATGTGTCATATTGAAAAAGAAGAAGCTCTGGTATGTTTCCAAACGCCTTCCTCCAAATAAATAAATAAAAAATAAAAGCAAAACCCACTCCTTAAATTACGTTTCCTACAAAAACCAACATTAACTGCAGAGAGGAATCGTGTTACTGCTGCATCCCTGAAGCTCCCCTGACCTTAGTTGATGGAAAATTATATTCACTTGATAGCCGAGTTCAAGGTACTTTCCATAAGAGTGAACATTTTAACGCAAAGTGCAGATGGCTAGGCTTTATGTGAAACAGATGAAATTATGGTAGCAGGGGCAAATGCTTCAATGTACAACAAACCTGGGATTAAGGTAGCTAGCTTTCTGGCTTTCCTTATTTAATAGAGCTCTTACCTGCATATTTATATATTATATTTCTGCCCAAGCCTTCATGGGGATTTATAGTTTAAAATAGTTATGGGTTGCAATCTAAATAACGTGAGTTGAAAGGAAAAAGGAAATCAGTTGATAATGTTATGTTGCTCCAATTCAAAGTATCTACAGTGTACAATACTGCATTAGGCTAGATAAGGATGAATGGGAAGATTTTCTACTGTGCTGACTTGGAAGGGTAACATTTAGCAAACATTTTTTGAAGGGGAAAAAATAGCTTATCATGGAATACACATATTGCATGCAGAATATACAAGGCTCAGGTTTACATAGAATCATAGAATCCTAGAATTGTTGAGTTGGAAGAGACCACAAGGGCCATCCAGTCCAACCCCCTGCCATGCAGGAACTCCCAATCAAAGCATCCCTGACAGATGGCCATCCAGCCTCTTTTTAAAGACCTCCAAAGAAGGAGACTCCACTACACTCCGAGGGAGTGTGTTCCACTGTCGAACAGCTCTTACTGTCAGGAAGTTCCTCCTAACGTAGAGGTGGAATCTCTTTTCCTGTAGCTTTCATTCATTGTTCCGGGTCCTGTTCTCTGGAGCAGCAGAAAACAAGCTTGCTCCCTCCTCAATGTGACATCCCTTCAAATATTTAAACAGGGCTATCATATCACCTCTTAACCTTCTCTTCTCCAGGCTAAACAGCCCCAGCTCTTCATAGTTCCTCATAGTTCCTCATAGGGCATGGTTTCCAGACCCTTCACCATTTCAGTCGCCCTCCTTTGGACATGCACCAGCTTCTCAACATCTGTTTTGAATTGTGATTCCTAGAACTGGACACAGTATTCCAGGTGGGGACTGACCAAAGCAGAATAGAGTGGCACTATTACTTCCCTTGATCTAGACACTATACTCCTATTGATGCAACCTAAAATTGCATTGGCCTTTTCAGCTGCGGCATCGCACTGTTGACTCATATTCAACTTGTGGTCTACTTGGACTCCTAGATCCCTTTCACATGTGATCTCTTTCAGCCAGGTGTCCCCCATCCTATATCTGTGCATTTCATTTTTCCGCCCTAAGTGCAGTACCTTACATTTCTCCGTGTTGAATTTCATTTTGTTAGCTTTGGCCCAGCTTTCTAGTCTATTCAGGTCATTTTGAATTTTGATCCTGTCCTCTGGGGTATTAGCTACTCCTCCTAATTTGGTATCATCTGCAAATTTGATATCTATGCCCCCAATTCTGTCATCCAAGTCATTGATAAAGATATTGAATAGCACTGGGCCCAGGACCAAACCCCACTGGACACCCCACTTGTCACTTCTCTCCAGGATGAAAAGGAGCCATTGTTGAGCACCCTTTGGGTCCAGTCAGTCAACCAATTAAAAATTCATGTAACGGTTACCTTGTCTAGCCCACATTTTGTTGCAGCTCAGATTACAGCAAAGCTGACAATAACATGGTTCAGACATAACATGCAAACATGGTTTGCCAAGCTTCTGAGTGAACCTGGCCAAGCTTTACTGGCTGCTTTTGAAGCCTCTGTCTCACTACTTCCCATAAGGAGGCAGTCCATGGTTTGAAAGTTGCTAGCAAACTAGGATCGGAGCCCATTCTTTGGCCAGACGCTGGCTTTTTGTTACATCAGAACAAAAAAACAAAGGCATTGCTCAGAGGCTGATATTTGTGATGGAAGGTAAGTATTGTCAGGTTCTATGGCAAGAGGGAAACCAAATAAACCTTGGGCCAAGAGGGAAATAATAGTTTGAATTCTAAACTCAACCTCTTTTGCTGAAGGGGGCTCAGTGAAATAAATGCCAACAAAGCCTGTCCTCAAATATTTTTATTTATTTTTTTGCATTTCTCCCCCTCCCCCCACATCTGCCATGCATCAAGCATGGACATCTGCATGAGCACCTATGCACATAGATTTCTTTTGTAGATGAACTCTACACATGCACACACCATGAACTCTACACATTCAGGCAACACAGCCTTCACACACCACATTTCAAAACTATTTATATAGTCATCCAACCACCCTGGCCTTAAGCACCATCTTCCCTCCTGCCTTTGTCTTTCAAGGACCATAGTTAAAACTGAACTTATTATTGCTTTACCACATCCATAGGTTTTTGCATTTCTATGGCTATTCATAAAGTCCGATTATAAAGATCCGTCCTAGGTACCAGTTCACTCTATGCGTCTTAGGAAGTAGACCAAGTCTACAAAAGCTTATACTACAACTTCTTTTGCTCTGTTAGTCTCAAAGGTGCTACTAGATCCCCTTTCATCAGTGTAGTGCGTGATCAACCCTGGCCTCAAGTTGAAGAGCCCTCCCTCCATGACAACACCATCTGGCCTAGGAGGGAGTGAAAGGAGAGGCCTATCAACACCATCCGGCCTGGCTCAAGTTGAAGAGCCCTCCCTCCGTGACAACACCATCAGGCCTAGGAGGGAGTGAAAGGGCAGGCCAAACTCTATCCTTCTCCTTTTGTGTCATGTCCTTTTAGATTGTAGGCCTGAGGGCAGGGAACCATCTAATTAAAGTAATAATTGTAAGCCACTCTGATAGCCTTGAGGGCTGAAGAGCGGGGTAATAATAATAATAATTGGTGCAGTTTATGCTTTAATAAGCTTAATCCTGAAGGTGCCACAAGGTGCAGAAACGGGTAACAGTAAATATGAATGTTGATTAATATAATCTTCCATGGAAATTGTACACCTTCCATTGCTAATCATCCTTGAATTAATACACAGTTCCAGAACTGAGAAACGTATTTCAGAATACTTCTAATTCTATCAGCAACACTACAAGGTTCAGTGGTTACCTAGGAAATATCTTAGTTCTTCATCCAGGATTTTCATCACCCCTATTATAAAATGCAGTTTCCCAGGAAGCATAATCACCCTTAAGCCAACACTACTTGATGCAACCTCCAATTTAAGTATACTTTGGCGACAGGAGATGATAAAACGTGATCTGTCGACAGAATCTCTCAGTATCCTGTGAGTCTTTTTACCAAGGAAGGCTTAATTTTTCTCTTTTTATGTCAAAAGCTACCATAGCTTGGAGGTCGCAGACCTTTCATACAAAACATAATATGGAATATATGGCAAAGGAGTAAAAAATCCAGATTGTTCTCCCTGTACACTCCAGTTCACAAACTGAAAAGGTGCAGGCAGGAAGAAGGAATTGCTAAGGGAAATGTAGGAAGAACTATGTAGAATAATTTTTTATGGGTTTTTCAGGCTCTGAGGCCGTGTTCTAGAAGAGTTTATTCCTGATGTTTCATCAGCAGCTGTGGCTGGCATCTTCAGAGAATGTTGGCACGGAAGTGAGTGGGGTATATATACTGTTGGTTGAGAGGAGGTGATTCGCATGTTAATCTGTGTATTGTCCTGCATAGAAATTTCAGTTCCAGTTCAAAGGACAGGAGATGCCCTTGCCCAGCTTCAGGGATGTACATGAATGGCTGAAGTGCATAATAAGGAATTGGGTCTGAAAACGCATCTGTTGCTTTTTATGAAGGGAAACAGTCTATAAAAGAGGTATTTGCCTAGATTTGGGTTTGGGGGGGGGGCAGTGGGTCAGTGAATGGCACTAATGCTGCCAGCCAATCACCCCTTCTTCAATTCAAAATATTTATTTATTGCATTCATAATCTGCCCTTAACTCCTAGGAATTCATAATGCAACCACTCATTTCTCCTCTGAACAACCCTGCAAGATAAGCTAGGCTAAGAGGAAAAGGTATCTTAAATCTGGTTGGTCAATCCCACCCAGAGTAGACCCATTGAATTGACTTGTATGCTCCACATGTGTTGGAGAGCAACTCTTATACATCGCAGCCAGCATGATCAATGGCTAGAGATTCTGAGATCTGTAGTTGGGAAAATTTGGAAAGCATCAGATTTCCCGCCACTGGCATAGGCAGCAGTATGGGCAACTTGCTGCTCTTGGTACAAGGCAACTTTTTGGGGTGTTGTTTGGAAATAATTCTATACACCTGGAAAAATACGTTGAAAACATTGTGACCTAATGTATATCCTATCAGAGAACAGTCCAGACGCCTCTTGTGGAAGGAAGCGTTAAGTCTGAAGAAGCCCTATGTTTTCTTTTTTGTTCTTCCTCTCGAAGGGTTTTTGTGTAACTTGTCTAGTCCTAAGCCAACAAAAATTGGTCCCATGACAGGCATTGCCTCATTGATGCTGTATTTCCATTTCACTGGGAAATGGCATCCTGGCAACTGCTGTCTGTGCTGGAAACTGGCTCCCCCCCCCTTCCTCCGATATTAAAGGGCTTTTGATAAATCACATTTGCATGAATTGCCAATCTTCATGTAGCGCTGTAACTATTAATAGTTTATGTGCCATGAATAGGTGGAGAACAAAATATTATTACTAGAATAAAAATGTTTAGTATGTTTATCATTTTGGCTGGGTAGCTGACAGCCAACATAAATCAGAATAATTAAATAACACTTGGCAAGAACAGTTGCGTATGGGATACTGTACTGACACTGCCTGCTTACTTGATTTGTGCTTTTGTTGTAAGGAAGTGTGATAAAGAGTTTCAAACGGCTGCATAATGATCTTTCTCAAACGTTATCGTCTTCTCCTGATCCCAGAAATGTAAATTCATACTACCTCCTCCATGAACCCGTTACAACAGTTTTGCCATGCCATGGTCTTGCTAGGGGTAAAATCACAACTTCAATGTCATCATCATCATCATCATCATCATCATAATAATAATAAATTTTATTTCTAGCCTGTCCCTCTGAGCAAGCAATCAGGGCGGGTTACAGCAAAAGTTAAAACAGTGTCAGTTATGTCTCACTTGAACTGAGAACAGAAACATCTTCAAAATGTAAGCTTGTGACTAACATCGTCATCATTTTTCCTCCCCCCCCCCGTATGATTTCTAATATCTTTACCCAATGAAGAAGCCAGCAGAACTTCAAATGCTTGCAGTATGTATTCTGTGCATTTTGGTTGTCCAGTAAAAGTACTATCACACTGGGGGAAAAGATGGGAGCATAGCAGGATGCTCCCGTCAATATTGCACAGTTTGGCAAAGATTATCGCACGACATCGTGCGACATTGCAAATATCCCGCAATTATCCCGTGAATAAAGAGGAGTTGTAGCGCCACTTTTTATTCATGGGATTTTCCCACAAATAAAAAAAACAGCGCTATAATGCCTCTTTATTCGTGGGATATTTGCGACGTTGTGTGATAATCTTTGCCAAATCGTGTGATATTGACGGGAGCATCCTGCTAGGCTCCCATCTTTTTCCCCAGTGTGATAAAGCTCACTGTTTTGTGGATTTTGGATGTTATTGTACTTTCTCTTTGATAATTTGCAAATGCCATGGCGTAAGTCACGCCAAATGACCTGGACTGCAAAGCTTTGGTTCTTTCCTAGTACTTTCTATCTCCCCACCTCTCCTGTTCTAGAGAAAGTCTGATGTACCTGGACATGCTTCACACCTGAATACAAAACACTGAAGTGCTCTGTGAAGCACAGTTCAATTAATCTTTCCTTCCTTCCTTTCCTCTGAGTTGATTTTTGCTATATAGTGTAACCTGGCTTTTCTTTTTTTAATTGATTCCCATAGAACATTGTGAAGTGAGCTGGCATGAGAAGGATCTCATGGCACCAAAGAAATATGGGTGCTGTGCCAGAATATATTGTGTGTGTCACACTATTGTGATTTCATACCTGCTTAATACTTACCTCTGGTAAGTTACAGTCGCCTTTAGGCAATGACTTGTCACCACCAGGATAGATCCGCTAAGGAAGTCACCATTGTGCTGGCTCTGTTCAATGTACTTGCAGTGCTGTGGAAGTTAAGCACATATATTTATTACTAGAGCAACTGTCTCGTAAGATAGGAAAGAGAATAAACCTTTTTGCGATTATGTTAGTGCTGGTCCCTGTAAAGCGTGGCAGGATGTTAGATGATGTATGGCTCATTCTACAATACCTGTGCCGAGCCAACACATTCAGAAGGCAGATCAGATGATGGCCATCGTGTTTAATATTTTGTGGGGGGATCTTTTTGATGACTCTAGTTCATTGTAAATATTTTATCTGCTGAAAGAAACATAAATTGTTAAAAAAAAAACACCCCGCTAAAACGCATGGGACTTTTTCATGAGCACAGGTTGAACTGTTGAAGAAATCCCCTTTGGAAGATGTCTGTCTGAGTTAAATGAAAAAAAGTTAAACAAGCCATCTTTGTTTAAAATATTAAATGAGGGAGCTCTGGGTTTTTTTAAAATAATAATAATTAAAACCTTAACATTCTTTTAAAAAAAAGAAAAACATTCCACCTTTGAGTGGAACACAAAAATGAGCTATCTCATGAATGTTAAAACCTTTTTAGATTTTCTGTAACAGGTACCACATCTTACATACATATGTACAGTGCTTTCAGAATATAAAAAGAATGTTTTCTAGATGAAAAGGGACTATGGCAGTGTCTGTCTCTTGACAGATTAAAGCTGTTTAATTATGGATTAGACTTTTCCTTGCATTAACTAGCAAGGCAGCTCTACCCCGTTCTCTCCATTCCTGTTGTGGAAATCTAAAAGAAGACCGAAGTTTCTTGAATGACTGGAGATGAGCTTCTGGCATACAAATGCATACTGGCAACCTCTTCCTCCTTCATTCGAGTCTATCAAATGATTTATACTCCCAAAATGGAGAATATTAAGCCCAATACTCTGAAGTTCTTTGTAAGAATCAAAGTGAAGAATGTTCATGTTTTCTCGATCAGGACCAAGAGAGTGGGCATTTGGAAATGCCCGGTTAAAAGAATAAATTTATATTGGATGTGGCCAGTATCGAGGCAAAGAGTAATCCCAGACATAAACGGGGCTTCCTTTCCTCATAGTAGCTCTATTTCATTTTTTGCACAGTTCAAGGCTACTGAGGCTACATCTACACTGCAGAATGAATGCAATTTGTCTCTCCTTCAACTGCCATGGCTCCATGCTACGGAAGCCTGGGATTTGTAGTTTTGTGAGAGAGTGAGCCTTCTCGGTCAGGTGGCAACAGCAGACTACAAATCCCAGGATTCCCTAGCAATGACACCGAAAGGGATGTCACATTGTATTGATTCTGCAGCATGTCAGTAGCTTCAGTTGTGCCGAAGGCCCGGCTCTCATGAAGGCGGTAACTTTGCATTTGTGTTGTAGCATTTGCAAAGTTGAATGCTTCCCCGTATAAAACAAATAAATGGTCTGGATATAGAAATCTAGTGGGTGAGAGATCCTGCTGTTGGCCAGGGGTATTTCTAGGGGGGTTCAGGCCACACCTCAGAGGGGAGAACCTGCCGTCCACAGCGTACTGTTGCACCTCTCCACAGGTAGACTGGGACTCCTGGAGATTGAAGGCAGGACACGTCCACCTGTCCGAGATGCTGCTGACATGCTATGGTGAAGTCTTGGAGGCCTCTCCTTTGGCCAAATGGCTCTTGGACTCTTTGGAACTTGCAAACAAGGCAGGTAGATACATGCTATCACCCCGAGGCTTGGCGCCACCAAGACAATGGTCCCAAAGGAACAGAATGATTCTGATGTACTTACCACCTCCAGCTGGTTGGCCAAGGCACCTGAAGTCCATCTCCTGAGCCTTGGTCCACCAGCCGCTGGTGACAAGTACTGTAGAAGGGAATCTTTCTGTTCCATAGCAGCCCAATCCATTTCTATGGGACCATTGGCTTGGTGACTCCAAGCCTGGTGGTGATAGCATGAGTTACAGCACTGGGGTGTCACCAACCCCAGTGACACCACTGATTCTAGCTGAGCATGTATCCTACTTTACAGAAGACAGTCCTCTGTTTGAAGGTTAGTCCTCTATTTACTAACATCCTCAGTTGGATTTCACCACTGGATGTTGGTCAGATGCCTAACTTTGATCTGCTCTTGATAGTCACAGAGCATGTAGCCAGAAGCTAGTTTACTTGGAATGAATTGCCAGCAGTAACAACGTGGGATTATACACTTCTGTGGATAATAATTGATTTTCACCCATAGCCACATGAAGTGCAAAAAAACCTCCCAAGTTATCTGTCCTTCTTGAAAACAGTTACTAGCTTTTACTACAGCAGGCCTTTGCTATCTGCTGGGGTTTGGTCCAGGAGCTCCTGTGGATAACAAAATCCATGGATGCTCAAGTCCCATTAAATACAATGGCGTAGTGAAATAGTGTCCTTTATATAAAATGGCAAAGTCAAGGTTTGTTTTTGGGAATTAGTATATTTTGAAAATATTTTCAAGCCGTGGATGCTGGAATCCGTGGATACGAAGGGCTGACGGTACTACTCCTTTAAAAAGTAGCTTTCTGGCCCTCAAGACTACAGAGATGATGGCAGTTACAATGTGTGCGGAGCAGTAAACATAGATGCAATAAGAGATCTCTAGTTGCATTTCTGGAGCCCCACATATCATAATTCTGTGTTGTGCCTTGATGTTTTTAATGGAAAATAATGTCTTGTTTTGAGACTGTAATTCGCCACGTACTAGATGGCACTGAATGCTTAAAAGAAGGAGGAACCATGCGGATATACTTTTACAATGGAGGAGGTAACCAGTAAGTTTTTTTACAAAATGACAAAGGCTCTTGGCTATCTCATACAGAGTATTATAGTTAATCTGCCCCTGTATGAAATGACTGTGGGGGATGCATTGGAGTCAGGCTTTGGATGCTACTGAATGCTGCAGTGTCTGAACTCCTTTGCAAAAATGGCTGATTCAAGTGAAAAATTAGATGCTATAAATAGATCCTTATTTACCTGCTGGTAGCACTGCTTATACTAAGCTCCTCTTGCTCTGCAGGTAAATGAAAGTGGCCTTTTGGGAGTGGGGAGAACGGAGTGGGGAGTCAGCCAGCCCTTTCTGAGATTATACCATTTTGCTGCTATATGTGACAAGACAGTCCATCTTACTATTCATGCGTCTAGCTTAATGGCACCTTCAGTTAACGCTGCAGGACTGTTTTGACAGACTGTTCGGCCAAGTCAGCAAGTCTGGTGTTTTTGACCAGTCATTACGGAATAGATTAACTCTTCAGAGGGGAGTCAGATTGAATGTTAAACAGGCAAAGTGACAATTAAAACTTCGGCGCCTACAGCTGGAAGGAGCTCATCTATTAAATATCCACTTTCCGACTTGTTCAAATAAAAAGAGTGTGGGTGCTCCTTTGACAGTGACGCCCTTGCCTGTGACTGAGGATCCCTGGAGAAGAAATGGAATCAATAGGAAACCAATCTCTTAGACCCCACTAGTCCTGTGCCTCTCAGCACCCTGGCCTGTCTGATCACTATTAGTAATATACCTACTTTCTTCTATGACCCACTGCCATCCTGACAGCACCACCTTGTAAAAGGGATGAGACTATGGGCATCATTAGGGGGTGCAGGGGATATGAATCACACTGACACTTCAGAAGAAGGAGCACACCTGGTGGGGTGTTGTTCCTATCCATCCCAAGCCCCCCCCCCCAGCTGTTCCCTCCACCAGCCAGGGTGCCTCTGCCATCCATCGGTTGTGGATGTTGGTGAGGGTTGGGTGTTGCCACTGCCCAGAAGCTCCTTCTGAGTCTGGCATGGCTGCTGGCCGAGTCGGAAAAGGGCTACTGGGCGGCCGCTGGTGGGAAGGGGCTGATTTCGGAATTTGGTGGGTCTGCTGACCAAGCAGAAAAGTGAATTGCATAACTTCCCACTCACCCAGCATCTCTGCCAGACCCGAAAAAGGTTGTAGGTGGCAGCAGCAGCAGCAAAATATCCCCATCAGCGATCACTGGAGGGAAGGGTCTACCTTTGTGGCAAAGGCAGCCTGGATGGCAGCCGGGGCTGTGTGCCTGGGGGTGACAGCATGGGTTACTGCACTGGAGTGACACCACTGGATGAGATCTCAGTGGAGCCAGAGGTTTCGAACAGTAGCCTCAGCAAGGGGAGCTGGAGCTTGCTGCTAGCCTTCCTGAGACCAACATCCAGAGGGTTTCTACAGTCAAATAGAACACAGAGTTGGGGAACAAATGAAACATCCCAAATTCTCCTACCGGCACGGATCACCTCCAGGGACAGAGGGAATAGCATATCAAGAAAACGGCTTGAGAGCAAGATGCACAGTACTCACCTGGCAGAAGTCACTTACAAAGCTGCTTCACAATTGCTGAAATGGCATGTTTTTTGCTCTTGGGCTCCCTGCCAGGCTCCCTGCCAGCCTGATGTTCAATATACCTGGAGTCTCCTTCTTTGGAGGTCTTTAAACAGAGGCTGGATGGCTGTCTCTCAGGGATGCTTTGATTGTGAGTTCCTGCATGGCAGACGGGTTGAACTCAATTTCTCTTGTGGTCTCTTCCAACTCTATGATTCTGTGATTCTATGAGCTCAGATGGCAGGGTGGCAGAAAGGGGATAGGCAACATGGTGGTGTGAAATCCGTAAGTCAAGTCAGTAAAACAGCATTGCAATTATAAGGAAGTAACTCATTTTTGTCCTTTCTTTTCACCAAAATCATCTGCACTGACACGGTCACCTCTGTGTGAATCTGGGGACAGTCCTGAACAGCTACAAGGACTAGAAGCATACGTCTTTATCAGCAAAAGTTTAGATCCTCAGAAGTGAAAGCTTTGTGGGCCGCATGCTTGCCCTGCTGAATTGTATATATGATGGTGATGCTGTCAGGAATTGCCTGGGCTACAACTAGGAACCTATACAGTATGCCCTGTGTGATTTAGAGGTTTGAGCAGAGCTCGAATCCCCGGTCAGCCATGGAAACCCGCTTTGGGCACGTCACACTCTCTCAGCCTCAGGGGAAGGCAGTAGCAAACCTCCTCTGAACAAATCTTGCCAAGAAAATCCTGTGACAGGTTTGTCTTAGGGTCGCCATAAGTTGGAAAATGACTTCAAGGCAAACAACAACAACATCAACAATAAACCTTTGCGATGAGCTATCCAAATTGCAGTTTGAAGTGTCTTTCTGGGCAGTGAAGTACAGTATTTTCAGACTCTGAATTGGCCCTGCCCATCCAATCTGACTGTTGGTTCCATTAGTACACAGCTTTTAGTACACACTTGTTAGTACACAGCCTTTCCTGTCTTGGTGTGTGTTTCAATGTATTCTTCGCCTCTAGATTCCTGTCTCTTCTCAGACTGCTGCACACAGTACATCCTTGACAGTTACAGAGCGAGCTACAAATGCAAAAATATGGAGAAACAGCCTCCTGTATTGGGTCATTAACGGCGGGGACAGAACTGGTGATTTATCCTGTTCATATTTTTTTAAAATAAATCTTTGCTGCGTTGCTAGTAAAGCTCTATTAACAATAAAAACCAGAAGCCTTAAATACGACCGTAGCATTGTCTGAGTAATAAGACGTATAAGTGTAGCCTAATAAAATGGAGCCAGCCTTACAGCCATTAACGCAGTAGGCATGAATTCATGTGCCTTAGCGGATAATTTGCCTTTTGACTGGCTGCAAAATGTATTTGTAAGATTGCAAAGCTATAGGCTTTGATTATCTGATAAGACTGTTGCGAGGAAGGAGAAATTTGGCTGACACGCAAGTCCAACTGGCTGGAAACAGTTGCCTCTTATTTGATTATGTTGCATTATTTGACACCAGAAACTATATGTCGGAAATATGGGGCAGGGGGTCAGTGTTTTGAACATGACAGAGCTCTACCTCCTCGGTACGTCGGGTGAAAAATGACTCTGTGCATTCCCTCCCTGGTTGATAACCGATTCAACGTCAAGACTCTAGAAAAATGGGAAGCCTGGCATCCTTGCAAAACCCTCTCTTATTTTAAAGGTATAAACATTAAAATGTAATTTTGTTTAAAAAGTGTAAAATGTAAGCCACTCTGAGAGCCTTTCTAGCTATAGAGAGCGGAGTATAACTGCCACAAAATAGTATGGTTCAGAAATGTGGGAAACAAGAATCATAGGCTGCATCTGCACTTCAGAAGTAATCCGGTTTGACCCCACTTTTAATGGCCACGGCTCAAGGCTATGGCATTTTGGGAATTCCGGTTTGTTGTGGCACCAGAGCTCTGCTCTGAATTGCAAGGCTATTTGAAACAAACTACAATTCCCAGAATTCCATAGCTTGAGCGGTGGCAGTTAAAGTGAGTCAAACTGGATTATTGCTGAAGTGTGAATGCAGCCATAGTCATCCTTTCCAGTTGCCTATGCGATGCAGTGTGGCATAGTGGTTAGGGTGTTGGACTAGGACTCTGGAGATCAGGGTTCAAAGCCCCACTTGGCCATGGACAGATCACATTCTCTCAGCCTCAAAGGAAAGCAATGGCAAACCCTCTGAAAAAATCTTGCCAAGAAAACCCCATGATAGGTTTGCCTTAGGGCTGCCAGAAGTTGGAAACAATGTGCTAGCCAGGGCTGTTGTGACTTGCAGTCCAACAGTATCTGGAGGGCAATAGGATTCCCTCTCGGGCTCAACAGAGTGTTGCCGATCCCAAAAATTACATCATCAACTTCTGAGAATATTGATAGGCTTTTGAAGAAGCCCTCTGTGTCCTGTGTGCCTCTGATTTTGCTGTTTAAAAAAGAAGACAGTACAGTCAGCCCTCCTTATCCACAGATTTTTTTTATCCATGGGTTCAAGCATCCACGGCTTCAAAATAATGTATATCTATAAATTCCAATAGGCAAACCTTGATTTTTGCCCCGTTATATAAGGGACACTATTTTTCTAGGCCACTGTACAGGGTAATTTAAAAAGAATGGTACACAACCAAATAAGAACCGTTTTACTTATTGCACCATTCTTTTTGAGCCACCCTTTATTTAATGGGGACTTGAGCATCCATGGATTTGGATGCTCCCAGCAGATATCAAGGTCCCGTTGTACAATTAAGTTTACAGGGATTGAGGGATAGATGCTTGCAATGGTCGGGTTTGAAAGCGAAGGGCATTCTGAATGTTAAAACGTTAGCAAATGCTAACGTGAATGTGATAAGAACCCAGGACACCACAAGCCCCTATTCCAAAGCCAGAAATTAGTGGTGATGGCCTGGCTCTTGCTTTTTTAAATGCAACAAGGTACTTTCTCTGAGTAATTTTCTGAGCTGCAATGTGACATTCATGTAGGCGGAAGCTTGCATTATCAGTTTGAAGAGTTGTGACAGATATGCTGGATTAAAACCAGGGTGACCAGGCATCCTCCTTTTCCCGGACATGCCCTACATTTCAACCTTCTGTCCAGGAGGAATGCCAAAATGTCCTCCATTTGGACCTTGACTAAGAAGCATGAATTTACATTTATATGAGTGTTTTTAGCTTTTATTTGGTAATGTCCTCCAGTTTCCTTGAATGTCGTCCATTTCACGGTGCTTTGTCCTCCTTTGCAGTTTGGACATCTGTTTACCCTGGCTACAGGTCCAATGGTCTGCAGCCAACATACTAGCTTAAGGTAACCAGAACTCTAGACAGATCTTGTCACACCTTTGAGACTAACTGAAATAAAGAAGTTGTCAGCCTGAGCTTTCCTAGGACGTTATCAGACGAGAGGAATTTCTCTCAATTGCGAATGGAGCCAGTTCGCAATTACGTGAATTCGCTAGTTTAGTGAATTTACGTGAATTCTAATTGTGTTTGGAATGCATTCAGAATGACTTCTCATTGCCCGAAATTGCGTGAGATACTCTAATACACAATAACGTGAAAGCCTATGATTGCGTTCAGAATGACTTCCCATTGCCCGAAATTGCGTGAGATACACTCATATGCAATAATGCGAAACCCCATGATTTCGTTCGGATTGCCATTGGATTATACTTCCAATTTCCGTCGTCTGATAACGTCCATAGACTTCAGCCTACTTCCTCAGATGCATTTACTGTAACAGGATATAGACTTAAGTCTACAAAAGGTCATGCTGCCAACTTCTTTATCTCAAAGGTGCTACAAGATCTTGCTGCATACTGATTCTACAGACTAACATGGCTATAACATTGAATTCTACCACTATGATCTAGACAGTGAGTCCCAAACTTTGGTTTCCAGATATCTTGGACTTAAACTCCCAGGATTCCTGACTGTTGCCCAAGCTGGCTGGGGCTTCTGGGAGTTGAAGACCAGAACACCTGGAGGATCAAATCTTTGGAACCCCTGCTATAAGTCAATGATTCCCTACCTTTGGTCCTCCAGGGACCTTATTACACCAGACAAATTTGGATTGAATCTGAAGTCACCTTGGAACTGATTTCTGTGAATTCAGTTGTTACTGAATTCACTGGTCCTTATCAGACGAAGGTTTTTGCAGCCCCAGTCCAAAACCAATCTAAAGTCACCCCAGAATTCAGTGAATTCAGTAACAACCAAATTCACATAAATCAGTTCCAAGGTTACTTCAGATTCAATCTGAATTAATCTGGTGTGATAAGGTCCACTAAATTCTGTGGTGACTTTGGATTGGCTTTGGATTGGCTTTGGAATGGCTTCATAGTAACAGCATTCATGTGCGATAATTCAATGCGCATTCACTGAATTCTGGGGTGACTTTGGATTGACTTTGGATTGGCTTTGGAGTGGCTTCATAGTAACAGCATTCACGTGTGATAATTCAATGCATTCATGTGAATTCACTTGGATGGATGCAGAGTGACTCTGGATTGGGGCTGCAAAAAAACTCATCTGATAAGGGCCCAGGTGTTTTGGACTTCAGTCACAGAAGTCGTAATAGTCTGGGAGCTGAAGTCTAAAACATCTGGAGAACCAAAGGTTGGGAATCTCTGGTCTAGGGAGTTTATCAGACAGGAGGAATTTCTCTTTATTTCAAATGGAGCCAATTGAAGCCAATTCGAATTCACGTGAATTTGCTAGTTTAGCGAATTTACGTGAATTCCAATTGTGTTCGGAATGCATTCAGAATGACTTCCCATTACCTGAAAATGACTTCCCCTTTGCCCGAAATTGTGTGAGATACTTTAATTCGCAATAACGTGAAACCCCATGATTGCGTTCAGATTGCCATTAGATTATACTTCCAATCTCCGTCGTCTGATAAACTCCTAGTACATCTGGAGGCCATCAAGTTGGAGAAGGTTGAAATTTGGGCCATCAGCCTCTCTGAAGATCGCCTTTTTATTGTAGAAATGAATGAATAGGATAACTTAAAAATCGTCTAACACAGAAGGGAGAAAATAACATCTTTTCAGGAATCAAAACAGCAATTGTGTTTTCTCTCTCTCTTTCCTGACTAAAACAGAAAGGAAGGAACTGTTAATTTGAAAAATGCTCATTTCAAAGGGAGGCCTATTGGTCTCATTATGCACTCCCAATTTCTCTTACTTCCCATTGATTTGTAATTAGCTTTGGCCAGATTCTAGGCTACTGCTAATCAGGACTTCGAGAATTCTAGATTAGTCATTTCTTTCTCCCCAGTGGAAAATTAATCACAACCTCAGGTTCACTTTTACTGATCGTAGGAAACACCCAGCACCAAAGGGAGCCAAAGAAAGAGACAACACTCCAGTTTTGTCTTCCACCTGATGATAGAATCATCGAGTTGGAAGAGACCACAAGGGCCATCCAGTCCAACCCCATTCTGCCATGCAGGAACTCTCAAGCAAAGCATCCCAATTGACAGATGGCCATCCAGCCTCTGTTTAAAGACCTCCAAAGAAGGAGACTCCACCACTTTCCGAGGGAGTGTGTTCTACTGTTGAACAGCTCTTGCTGTCAGGAAGTTCTTTCTAATGTTAAGGTGGAATCTCTTTTCCTGTAGTTTGCATCCATTGTTCCATGTTTTAGTTTCTGGAGCAGCAGAAAACAAGCTTGCTCCATCCTCAACAGGACACCCCATGAAATACTTAAACAAGGCTATCACCTCTTAACTGTCTCTACAAGGCTATTACCTCTTAACCGTCTCTTTTCCAGGCTAAACATACCCAGCTCCTAATGCGTTTTTAGGCTGCATCAGTAGAAGTATAGTGTCTAAATCAAGAGAAGTCATAGTGCCACTCTATTCTGCCTTGGTCAGGCCCCACCTGGAATACTGTGTCCGGTTCTGAGCACCACAATTCAGAAAGGATGTTGTAAACTTGGAGTGTGTCCAAAGGAGGGCCACCAAAATGGTGAAGGACGTTTAAACCATACCTTATAAGGAAAGACTTAGCTGCATTGAGAATGGAGCAAGCTTGTTTTCTGCTGCTCCAGAGACTAGAACACACAACAATGGATGCAAGCTATAGAAAAAGAGATTCCACCTCCACATTAGGAGGAACTTCTTGAAAGTAAGGGCTGTTTGAGAGTGGAACAGACTCAATTGGAGTGTGGTGGAGTCTCCTTCCTTGGAGGTCTTTAAACAGAGGCTGGATGGCCATCTGTCAGGGATGCTTTGATTGGGAGTTCCTGCATGGCAGGGGGTTGGACTGGATGGCCTTTGAAGTCTCTTCCAACTCTATGCTTCATTTCAACTTGTGAATTTGTGGTTCAGAACCTGTTGCTATTTAGCATCATAGAAGTCCATGTTTGTATATCCTTGCCAACAAGGACATCTGAACACATTCTGTTGCTGTAGGCAGAGTGGCGAATGCCCTCCCCACAAGTCAAGGTGCATAGTATGCCGATGGTGTTATTTTGCCATCGCAGGCTAAAAATCTCGCAGTTGCCTTTCCTACTTCCTGGCAGTAAAAATACAATTGTGATAAATTAAATAACTTTCAATGTTCTGCCTTTTCCTGACACATCTGAAATCTGCTGCGGGAGGCACATGCCTCACTCTGCCCCATAATAGGGTCAGTCTTGCTTGTTAGAAAGTTGGAACTGGACAGTATCATTAGAAATACATCCAACTGAGATGGTACAGACACTTTTCTGATGAATCTTTAACTAGTACAGTGGGCTCTTGGTACCTGCTGGGGTTCATTTCCAGGACCCCCGTGGATATCAAAATCCTTGGTTGCTTAAGTCCCAGTATATACAAATGGCATAGTAAAATGGCGCATAAAACAGCAAAATCATTATTTGCTTTTGGATTTTTTTTTTGGAATATTTTCAAGCTGTGGATGGTCTTCAGGCTGAGGTATATACACTCGATGGTGGTTGTTTTCCAGACAGGTTTCCTGATCAAGGTCAAGTTGTTTCTATAAACTATGGCCACCACCCCCCCCCCCCCCCACTTTCCCTTATCTGCTCACTAACCATATAACCAGCTGGGAGAACCTGAGCCCACATAGCAGCACTGGCATCTCCCAGCCAGGTCTCAGTAAAGCATGCCAGAAGGTCGTGGATGATGTGGGTTTTACCTTTGGCCGACTTGACATTGCAAAGGAGCAGATTAAGGGTCTGTGGAATGGTTGGTGCGCTCTCCACATTATCCTGGGAAACAGAGTGAACTGAACAAGGGATGGATACCAAACATCAATCCCTACTTCTTTTGCAACATTTCTTCACTCTGTTGCCGCCATACCCTCCCTGCCCCCTCACTACTTCAATACCCGCTCCCAGGCTATTTCCGGCTCCATTATCTGATGGATATTGATAATAATCCAGCTATTCCCAGCTAATTTCTATCCCAATACAAGTTGGGCAACAAGTTATGCCATCCCAAGAAAACTGTAAATAATGTCCTCAAATAATAAGATGAAATTCATGAGGACAAGGATGTTCAAGCTTCTCCCCTTGTCCAAGCCCCTTGCCTTAGCTATTGCCTTGGTGGTAAAAGACACAGGCAGCCTCCCAGTTTGGCTTGGAGCTTGCTCATTTTCTTTTCTCTCTCTTTTGCTAAAGCAAGCTGCTCTGCTTTCCATTTTTAACTTACATCAGGGCAATTTTTCTGAACCAGTAGGTCACCGAATATATACATAAGCAGCAAGAAAATAGCCTCAGAAATGGCTTCAAGTACAGCTTGAATTCTGAGAAGAAAAATGGCTCTTTTGGAGCCATTCTGCCTAACTTGTGGCACACAATGCACTTCAGAGAGATTTCGAATAATAGACCTTAGATCTAGGGTGTTCCAGATTTAAAGTTTTCAGCAATGATCAAACAAGAGATCACTCTGTCAGGCATCTCTGAATTTGACGGGAACGGTAGGGAATGTATAGGGACTGGAAAGTGTTGCCTTCACACTGCACCCTGTTTGTATGCTGTCCCCAAGGCAAAACTACTTCTCTCTGTGTTTTTGGAGAAGGCAGAACACACTTTTTGGAGCTAGCAGCCAAGCATATTAATGGAAGCGTTCTCCAAGAGAGTGCCCCCCTCCAAGTTAGCATAGTATGGTGGATCTAACTCCCATCTGCTTCAAGGGGACATTTCAATTCCCCAAAAAATGCTATTGTAAAAGCTATATAGAAATAGAATACAGTGGTCCCCCGGGTTACGAAATTAATTGGTTCCGGCTACTTTTTCGTAAGCCGAAAATTTCGTAACCCGGGGCCTATTTCCCATAGGAAATAGGTAATCTGTTCCCGAGGCCTGGCGGGGGCCTCCTGGCTGAGGAAGGGAGGGTCCGATCCGGCGGATCGGGCCTTCCTTTCGTCAGCTGCGGAGGCCCAGCCTGGCTGGGGAAGGGAAGGTTCCCTTCCCCAGCCAGGCTGGGCCTCCGGGCCTGACGCGAAAGGGAGGCCCGATCCGCGGGATCGGGCTTCCTTTCGTTGGGCGCGGAGGCCCGGCCTGGCTCCCGAAGCCAGGCCGGGCCTCCACGCCTCAGACACGAAAGGAGGCCCGATCCGCGGGATCGGGCTTCCTTTCGTTGGGCGCGGAGGCCCGGCCTGGCTCCCCAAGCCAGGCCGGGCCTCCGCGCCTGAGGCACGAAAGGAGGCCCGATCCGCGGGATCGGGCTTCCTTTCGTTGGGCGCGGAGGCCCGGCCTGGCTCCCCAAACCAGGCTCCCCAAGCCTGAGGCACGAAAGGAGGCCCGATCCGCGGGATCGGGCCTCCTTTTGGTGGGCGCGGAGGCCCGGCCTGGCTCCCCAAGCCAGGCCGGGCCTCCGCGCCCAACGAAAGGAGGCCCGATCCCGCGGATCGGGCTTCCTTTCGTCTCGGGCGCGGAGGCCCGGCCTGGCTTGGGGAGCCAGGCCGGGCCTCCGCGCCCAACGAAAGGAAGCCCGATCCCGCGGATCGGGCCTCCTTTCGTGTCTCTGTTTCGTCCCTTTTCGTCCCTTTTCCTCCGAGGCCTAGCCTCAGAGAAAAAGGGACGCCGTTTCGTCCCTTTTCCTCCGAGGCCTAGCCTCAGAGAAAAAGGGACGCCGTTTTTTGTGGGTTTTTCGGGCCACGTGGCCATGTTCTGCAAGAGTTTCTTTCTCTGAAGATGCCAGCCACAGATGCTATCGAAACGCCAGGAATAAACTCTTCTAGAACATGGCCACAGAGCCCGAAAAACCCACAAAACCCCCCAGTCCTACTGATTTTTGTGATGGGGTCCAGCCAACACAGCATATTAGGACAAATGAATGCTCATACCTTGCATTGGTGAGGTGTGAGAGAGCGAAGCAGAAGTGACGGTTGTCATTGGGTTGACCCCATCGGGTTCAAACTGAAATTTCTTTTTGAAAGGAGGCATTCTGACCAGAGAGTGCCCCCCAATATTTCCCTAAGATTACAGAAATCACTCTCTTGAAGTCTGGAGTGCACATCTGATTATGTTTGGTGTTCCCTTTGCTCTGTATAACAAGTTATAGGAGAACATGGTCACACCCACCCATGGATCCTACTATTTCTACCTCATTGACCGGTTGACCATCCTCTGGACCTTAATAATTACAGACCAGTATCAATTCTTCCTTTTGGGGGCAAAGTGATCCATACTCAAGGTGGTCTTGAATGACACACACTTCTGTGACCCATTTCATTTCTTTAAAGTTTTTATTGATTAAAAAGGATATATAAAATAAACCACATTACAATACATTGCTTTGACATAACACTAAACACACTTACCAGTAACTATTAATGAGACATACACATACCAACATTTAATACTAAACTTTACAGATCTTCCTTCCATATCACTGAACTTTGTTTTATACGTTACAATACTTTTATTCCTCAATTAACGACCATCAAGACATCATTACCTTATGAATACAGCAATTTCAAGAAGATAGGAAAATAACTCTTCTAGCCAAGAGACTTTTGGCACTGTGACACCTCATACGTAACAATCTGTTGTTTAGAATCATAGAATCATAGAATCATAGAGTTGGAAGAGACCACAAGGGCCATCCAGTCCAACCCCCTGCCATGTAGGAACTCCAAATCAAAGCATCCCTGACAGATGGCCATCCAGCCTCTGCTTAAAGACCTCCAAGGAAGGAGACTCCACCACACTCCGAGGGAGTGTGTTCCACTGTCGAACAGCCCTTACTGTCAGGAAGTTCCTCCTAATGTTGAGGTGGAATCTCTTTTCCTGCAGCTTGCATCCATTGTTCCGCGTTCTAGTCTCTGCAGCAGCAGAAAACAAGCTTGCTCCCTCCTCAATATGACATCCCTTCAAATATTTAAAAAGGGCTATCATATCACCTCTTAACCTTCTCTTCTCCAGGCTAAACATTCCCAGTTCCCTAAGGCGTTCCTCATAGGGCATGGTTTCCAGACCCTTCACCATCTTAGTTGCCCTCCTTTGGACATGCTCCAGTTTCTCCACATCCTTTTTGAATTGTGGTGCCCAGAACTGGACACAGTATTCCAGGTGGGGCCTGACCAAAGCAGAATAGAGTGGCACTATAACTTCCCTTGATCTAGAAACTATACTTCTATTGATGCAGCCTAAAATTGCATTGGCTTTTTTAGCTGCCGCATCGCACTGTTGACTCATGTTCAGCTTATGGTCTACTTGGACTCCTAGATCCCGTTCACATGTGGTCTCATTCAGCCAGGTGTCCCCCATCCTATATCTCTGCATTTCATTTTTCCGCCCTAAGTGCAGAACCTTACATTTCTCTGCATTGAATTTCATCTTGTTAGCATCGGCCCAGCTATCTAGTTTATTCAGGTCATTTTGAATTTTGATCCTGTCCTCTGGGGTATTAGCTACTCCTCCCAGTTTAGTGTCATCTGCAAATTTGATAAGTATGCCCCCAATTCTGTCATCCAAATCATTAATAAAGACATTGAATAGCACTGGGCCCAGGACAGAGCCCTGTGGCACCCCACTGGTCACTTCTTTCCAGGATGAAAAGGAACCATTGTTGAGCACCCTTTGAGTTCGGCCAGTCAACCAATTACAAATCCATGTAACAGTTAACTTGTCTATCCCACATTTTGCAAGCTTGTTTGCAAGAATGTCATGGGGAACCTTGTCAAAGGCCTTACTGAAATCAAGGTATACTATATCCACAGCATTCCCTTC
The DNA here is from genome assembly GCA_034509955.1 of Urosaurus nigricauda. Classification (NCBI taxonomy): domain Eukaryota; kingdom Metazoa; phylum Chordata; class Lepidosauria; order Squamata; family Phrynosomatidae; genus Urosaurus; species Urosaurus nigricauda. Next base: position 19,134,148 of record JAOEGL010000014.1, on the reverse strand, counting down.
ATCTACCAGGCTGGTAATTTTATCAAAAAACGAGATCAGGTTCGTTTGGCATGACTTGTTTCTCTGAAACCCATGTTGACTTTTTGTGATTATGGCATTAGCCTCTAAGTGTTCACAGACTGTCTGCTTAATGATCTGCTCTAGAACCTTTCCTGGAATTGATGTCAGACTAACTGGACGATAATTGTTGGGATCCTCTTTTTTTCCCTTTTTGAAGATGGGGACAACGTTTGCCCTCCTCCAGTCTGCTGGGACTTCTCCTGTTCTCCAGGAGTTCTCAAAGATTATTGCCAGTGGTTCCGATATTACATTTGCCAGTTCTTTTAATACTCTAGGATGTAGTTCATCTGGTCCTGGAGATTTATATTCATTTAGGTTAACCAGGTATTCCTGTACTACCTCTTTACTTATTCTGTGCTGAAATTCCTCTATTCTGTCTTCTGCTCCATTATCCTTAGGTTGAGCACCCTTTGCCTTTTCTGAGAAGACTGAAGCAAAGAAGGTGTTGAGTAATTCTGCCTTTTCTCTGTCCCCTGTTAGTATTTTGCCATCTTCTGCACGCAGTGGCCCTACCGTTTCATTCTTCTTCCTTTTGCTGCGGACATATCCAAAAAAGCCCTTTTTATTGTTCTTAACCTCTCTAGCCAGCCTGAGTTCATTCTGCGCTTTAGCTTTTCTGACTTTATCCCTACACGTACTGGCTATTTGTTTGAATTCCTCTTTCGTGATTTCCCCATTTTTCCATTTCTTATACATGTTCCGTTTAAAACTTAGCTCAGTTGAAAGTTCCTTAGTCATCCATCCTGGCTTCTTGAGACATCTCCCATTTTTCTTCCTCATTGGGACTGTTTGAAATTGTGCCTTCAATATTTCCCTTTTGAGAAACTCCCATCCGTCTTGAACTCCCTTCTCTTCTAGTATTCCTGGCCATGGGATCACTCCCAGTATTTCTCTAAGTTTATTGAAATCAGCTCTCCTAAAGTCTAGAGTACGTGTCTGACTATGCCTAGCTTCTCCCTTCCACTGTATTACAAACTCCAGGAGAACATGGTCACTTCCACCTAAGGATCCAACCACTTGCACCCCATCAACTAGGTCTTCCCTGTTGGTTAAGATAAGATCTAAAATGGCTGATCCCCTTGTTGCCTCTTCCACCTTTTGGACAATGAAATTGTCTTCCAGGCAAGTGAGGAATTTGCTAGACCTTGAGGATTTGGCTGAGTTTGACTTCCAGCAAATATCAGGGTAGTTGAAGTCACCCATCACTACTACATCTCTCCTTTCTGAGTATGTGTTTATCTGTTCTAGAAAGGCATCATTCAATTCCTCTGCCTGAGTCGGGGGTCTGTAGTAGACTCCCACAGTAACATCCCTGTTATTTCCCTCTCCTTTAATTTTTATCCAGATGCTCTCCACCTGGCTTCCAGTATTGACTTCCTGGATCTCTTCACTGGTGTAAATATCCCTGACATATAATGCTATTCCTCCTCCTTTCCTGCTTGGCCTGTTTCTCTTAAAAAGGTTATACCCCTCTATTTCTACATTCCAATCATGAGACTTATCCCACCAGGTTTCAGTGATGCCTATTATATCATATTTCCCTTGTTGTGCTAGGAGTTCAAGTTCATCCTGCTTATTTCCCATACTCTGTGCATTAGTGTAGAGACATTTAAGACCATGTGTCCTCTTTTCTTGCTGCTTTTGCACATTTTTTTGCCTCCTACTGTTGGGTCCTTGCACTGTTTGCCTTGTTCCCTCTATGCCACTTGGACTATTCTCTCCATCCCTTTTGCCTTCCAGTATAATGTCTCCCTCCCCCACAACACTCAGTTTAAAGCCCTCCTGATCAGATTCTTCAGACTGTTGGCAAAAACGTTTTTGCCAACTGGCGTGAGATGCAGTCCATCCCTTGCCAGAAGTCCCTCCTCATGGAACCGCAGCCCATGATCCAAGAATCCAAACTGTTCTTGGCGGCACCATCTACGGAGCCAGTTATTCACCTCTGCTATTTTCCTCTCCCTTCCTGGACCATGCCCTTCTACCGGGAGTAGAGATGAGATGACAACCTGTGCATCCATCTCTTTCAGCTTCCTTCCCAGAGCCTCATAATCCCTTTTGATATTCTGAAGGCTGTGCCTTGCAGTATCATTGGTTCCCACATGAACCAAAAGAAGGGGGTATTGATCAGTAGGCTTGACAAGTCTTGTCAGCCTCTCCGTCACATGATGGATCTTTGCCCCAGGGAGACAACACACCTCCCGAGACATCTTGTCAGGCCCACAAACCAATGCTTCGGTACCCCTCAGCAAGGAGTCCCCCACCACGACTACACGCCTCCTCCGAGGCTTAGCAGTGGCTGTTCCTTTTCGTGATACTCTCAGGCTCTCCTGCTCTGTCCCTGATGTCTGTCCCTGCTGCTTCTCCTCATCATCTCTGACAACAGAGAGAGATTCAAAGCGATTCTGTAGCTGCAAGCCGCTCACAGAACGTTCCCTGGTTTCCTTACTTCTGTGTGTGACCTTCCTCCAAGCATCTACCTCTGTTGTATGTGGAGTGACCTCCTCCGCCCCAACAACTTCCTCTGTGTGTTTCCCACCCAAGACATTCTGGCCTGTTCTGTTCAGGAGAATCTCCTGCTCTCTATGATGCTGGAGTGCAGATATCTGCTCCTCTAGCTGCTGTACTTTCTCTTCTAAGAGGACTACCAACTTGCACTTGTGGCAGGTGTAGTTCGCCACCTCTGTAGGCAAGAAGACAAACATCCCACAGGTGTTGCAGGTGACTGCTGCAGGGCCTTCAGTGTCCATACTGAGAAGTCTTAAGGAGGCACTGAAACAAGACTGTGGGCTTCCCTTGCTAGACTTGGCCTTTATTCCCAAACTCTGTCACTGAGTTCAAGTCACGGGGCCTATAGTTATGTAGAGAGCTCCTGGCTAAAAGCTCCTTCCAAAGGCAAGTCTCTGATTCACTTCCTCTGATGCTTCAGGCCGGCTCCTCTTCTATTCTCTAAAAACCTCCTTGACTAGAAAAGAAAAATCAAAATTTGCGCGCCGTCAGGCGCGCGCTTCTGCTAGTTTAAATCATTCCAGGCCTATTACCCAGTTGTTTCCCCACTTACGTTTTAAATATTTAATCAAAGGGTACCAGTCTCTTCGAAAATTATCAAGAGGTCTTTTTTGTATTATCTGTGTTAATTTATCTGATGCCATAAAGTCATAAACTTTCATTAACCAAGGTCCGTTTTACATTGGCAAAAAGAGGTGTGTTGAAGGCTGCTTGAAAACCCAGCCTTTAGATGAGAAAAAGGGAAAGTGTGCCATGAAAACACTATTTTGGAGTTTTAAGGGAGAAGAAGTGCTTTAAAAAGGAGCTGGCCCATTTTACATTGGCAAAAAGAGGTGTGTTGATGGCTGCATGAAAGCCCAGCCTTTAGATGAGAAAAATGGAAAGTGTGCCATGAAAACACTATTTTGGAGTTTTAAGGGAGAAGAAGTGCCTTTAAAAAGTAGTTTGATTTCCCCACTACTTTTTTAAAAAGGGTGCAGCATTGCTGGCCCGTTTTACACGGGCAAAAAAAGGCGCTTTTAGGGCTAAAAAGCCCGCATTTAGGGTTAGGGAGGGCGTAGCCTTAACACCCTCCCAAAGCCTAAAACGCATGGACGCCGCCATTTAAAGATGGCGGCATCTACACGGTGGCGCCGTACAAGCGTCATCACGTGCGCAGCGTTTTGACGCGCTGCGCACGTTTTGGCGCTCTGGCGGCGTGGGAGGGCGCCAATCGCGCCCTTCCCGCGCCGCAAAAAAAGAGCTCGATCCCGGAGCTCTTTTTTGCGGCGGGTCGTTGCGTGTGGCAGCCTAGGCCTCATCTCGCCGCTAGAAGGGGCGAGTTTGGACCGCCCCTTTTAGCCAATGTAAAAAGCACCCCTATTGCATCTAAAGGCTAAGGTGTAGTTGAACGGTTAAATGGGGCTCTGTATCTTTAAAGCGCCCATTTAAAGGCAGCGATACAAGTGCGGAGGGAGGGAAGGTGCCAAGACAAGAAGAGACCTTCAGAGCCCGGCCAGAGTGCGCCTGCACCTTCCTTCACCTCCTCCCTTTGGTTGAGAGAGTGTGACTTCTAGGGAGACAGCAGGGCACTGGAGGCGCTCAGCCAGGCCAGGGCAAGCTGGCAAGAGGAGGAGGAGAAGGGGAGGGACCTGGAGCACCTCCGCTGCCCTGCTTCCCTGCAAGTCACACTCTCTCAGCCGAAGGGGGGAGGAGAAGGCAGGCCCAGGCACACTCTGGCCAGGCTCCATGGCTCTCTCCTGGCTGCCTTCCTCCTCCCTTTGGCTGAGAGAGTGTGACTTGCAGGGAGGCAGGGCAGCAGAGGGGCCCCATGTCCCTCTCCTCCTCCTCCTGTTTCCAGCTTGCCCTGGCCCAGCATCAGGAGGACCTGGAGCACCACCGCTGCCCTTCCTCCCTGCAAGTCACACTCTCTCAGCCAAAGGGAGGAGGAAGGCAGCGGGGAAGGAGGGAGGGAGGGAAGGAGCCAGGAAGAGACCCCCAGAGCCTGGCCAGAGCACGCCTGGCCCTCCTGCTTCCTCTTCAAAAAGAAGGCTGGAAAAGTAGGACGTGTCCTGGCAAAGGAGGACGTGCCTGGTCAACTTGGAAAAGGGGGGCCTCTGCTCAAGAATGGAGAACATATGGGAATCCCTCCTGGACAGAGGGCTGAAACCTCAAGACAACTCAATATAATGCTCTGACAGAACACAGACTACAACTCCCATGAGCCTTTGCTACCATTTCCCAAGATGCCTTAATTTGCAACAGAAAGCCGACCAGTATGTTCACATGTGATGAATTCTTTCGTATTGACTCTGCATTTTCTTTTTGTGTAGATGCTCTCTTGTTTTGTGTGTGATGAGCTTGTGCGTAATCATGTGCATTTCCGAACTGACCTCACTTTCTCCCTCTTTCGGAATGGTCCTGTACTCCCCCATGTGATAAGCTCCGACTGTATGGTGTACCTGCGCAATTGCGCAATTCGCAGCCAGCAAGGGAAAAAAATGTTTAAAGCGCGGCTAAAAGCCACGTTCCGTGCTGCCCATGTAGCTGCTCCACCTGTGTTTGTAGCGTTTTGACAGCTTCCCATGTAGTTGCTGAGCCACAGAAAAAACCTCAGTCTAGCTGCCCTGTACTTTTTAAATGCACACCTGGGGCTTGCAGTCTAGCTGCTAAGCATTAAGGAAAGTGCAACTTCATGTCACACTTTCTTGCCAATGTAAAAAGCCCCCAATTGTTTATATCTGGAGTTGTTTTTTCTTTCCATTTTGCTGCGTAAACAATTCTGGCTGCAGAGGTCATGTAAAAAATTAATCTACTGTGTTTTCTTTCTGTGACCCATTTCAAACCAGCTTCAGAGCAGGATATGAAGTTCAGATTGCTATGGTAACCTTAGTGGATGATCTTTGCCTGAGCATTGACAGGGGAAGTGTGTCCCTGTTGGTGCTCTTGGACCACTTGGTGGCATTTTGATAGTATTGTCCATGGTATCCTTCTGGAACGCCTGAGGATGTTGGGAATTGGAGACATTGTCTTGGCAGTGGTTCGAGTCCTACTTCTCAGGTAGTTTCCAGATGGTGGTGCTTGGGGAACAGCTGCTCCTCAAAACAGGAGCTATTATGTGGCGTACCACAAGGCACAAAGGAGTTTATCACACGACTGGAATTGGAAGTATAATCCAATGGCAATCTGAACACAATCATGGGGTTTCACGTTATTGCATGAAAGCTGATCACACACATTTTGGGGCAATGGGAAGTCCTTCCAAACGCAATCGTGGGGTTTCATGTTATTGCGTGAAAAACTATCACACACAATTTTGGGCAATGAAAAGACTTCTGAATGTGATGCGGCGTCAATACGCAATCATGTAAATTTGCTGAACTGGCGAATTCACTCAATTCCGAACTGGCCCCACTTTCATTTCTTTCGAAATTGAGAGAAATTCCTCCCGTGTGATAAACTCCAAAGGGGCTTTTATATGACATACCACATATCCCCAATGCTGTTCAACATTGACATGAAACAGCTGGGAGAGATCATCCAGAAGCCTTTTATCAATATGCTGATGACACCCAAATATACTTCTCCATGCCTTCAGAAACAGCCTCAGCTAAGAATAGTGTACCTCCTCTGAATGAATGCTTGGAAGAAGTAATGGGCTGGATGAAGAAAAACAAATTGAAACTGAATCCAGGCAAGACAGAGGTGCTTACTATCGAGGGTCCTGATCTGGAGCTAGAGGTGCGTTAACCAGTTCTGGATGGGGTTACACTCCCCCTGAAAGACTGTGTCCACAGTTTGGGAGTACTCTTGGATCTGTCCTTCCAAACACCAGCTCAGATATATGCAATGGTCGGTCAGTAGTGCCTGTTATCTGCTTCAGCTGATACGCCAACTGTGGCCCTTGCTAGAATTGGATGACCTAAAGATGGTAGTGCATGCCTGGTAACCACAAGGCTGGACTTCTGCAATGTGCTGTACATTGGGCTACCTTTGTACCAAGTCCAGAAACCCCAATTGGTCCAGAATATGGCAGCTAGATTGATTATGGGTACATCCAGGAGTGATCACATCACATCGATCTTAAATCATCTACTGGCTGCCAATTAGTTTCTGGGCAAAGTACAAAGTGTTGGTTATGACCTTTAAAGCTCTACATGGTTTGGGTCCAGGTTACTTACAGGATTGTCTTCTCCCAAACAATCTGCCCTATATACACAGGTCCTCTAGGAAAGGTTTGCTCCAACCAACCAGGACTATAGTGGCAATGCTTTCCTGGAGGACCTTTTTGTCTGCTGCTACCAGACTGTGCAATGACCTGCTGGAAGAGATACAACAGCTGAAAATGCTGACTGCTTTTAAAACAGCATTAATGGCATATCTTTTCTGGCCAGCCTTCCCAATCAATTTTAAATCACGACTTTTTAATTGTATCTGTTCTCCGTTGAGTGTATTTTAATGGTGTTATAGTGTTGTGTTTGAACTGGGGGGTTTATGTGTTTTAAATTGGGTTTTGTATTTTAACATGTTATACCCCACCTCTAGCCTTGAGGAGAGGTGAGAATGAAATAATAATAATAATAGTAGTAGTAGTAATAATAATAATAATAAATAATTCTCTATTAGGATCAACTTCAAAATAGTTGACGCACTTATTGCCTCCTCCACCTTCTGGGCCTCCTCTCTTGGTAGAGTTCTGCAATCAATTTAGACTTTGAAGTCAATGACATTGAAATTTATTTAAATAATAATAACAAAAACAACAACTTTATTTATACCCAGCTTTTCTGTTGCCAAACAATCAAAGTGGCTTACATCTAAAAATCATTCCAATATACCATACATTGTACATTCAATATCCCCATCCCCTCCAAAAAATAGTTAAACACATTGCAATTAAAATTTGTCAGTTAAAATAAACTGTTAATAATAAAATTATTATGAATTATTTGGATGGCAATGTTTCTGTCTTCTTGTATTTCAAAATACACGAGTCTGCTCTGTTGTGTTGTGGAGGAAAGGCTTCCTGCTATATTCTTGTTGAGTAGATCTTTAGATCTCTGCCCCAAAGTTGTTCCATGATGGAACCACTACCTGGGCTTATGTCTTCATCTCCCTGATCCTGAGTTCTTTTAGATAGATCATCTCTTCTGAACCAGGTGGGAAATTGTTCTGTCCGAAAAGTGGAGCTTGTTGCTATAGTTACTAAGCTCGCAGTTCTAGGAGGATTTTTTCCCCCTCTGTCTCCCAACTCCCAAGTGTAAATTATTAAATTTCTATCTTATTGCCTGTAATATCTGGTACAGAGGTTGCTTAGACATGTTTCTTTTCAGGCTACGTTGGGACTGTGTGCATGTACCTTTTGTTTCAGGAGGGACAGAGAGAGAAAGTGACCAGCGCACATCCAGGATAGAAACAAACTCATTAAAATCCGTCAAATGTTCCATTAAGTTAGAAATATTGCGGCAAAAAGAGGCAACTCCACTAAATTTATTTTTAACTTAATGGATTGAGTGCAAAGTCAAAGGCTTTCATGGCTGGCATCCATAGGTTTTTTTTGGTGGGTTTTTCGGGCTCTGTGGCCATGTTCTAGAAGAGTTTATTCCTGATGTTTTGCCAGCATCTGTGACTGTCATCTTCAGAGGAAACCAAACGCCAGCCACAGATGCCGGCAAAACGTCAGGAATAAACTCTTCTAGAACATGGCCACAGAGCCTGAAAAACCCACAAAAAAAAATTGATTGATGGACTTAGAATTTACTTTCTTCCAGAATTAAGTTAGCAGTCAGTTAAATAACAGACCATGCCGAGGAGCCATCAGATTTCACATTTTCCAGCAGGTTCTTTAGTCAAAGTGTAGCTCTCGGGTTTTTTTTTGAAATCACAACGTTTAGGACGCCACAAGGTAAAATGGTTTGTAGGACGCCTTGATTATTTTTGGCCATGCTTAAAATAATGATAGATTAGTTCCTTCTAAGGTTAAAAAATTCGAAATGAACTTATAATAAGAGCAGCTTACACTGCATAGGGGCTCCTCAACTGCTCCAGGAAAGTGAATGTTGATGTTTTTAATCCTGGGGCTGTTACACGAAGACGATAAGATTGTAATGGATAGAGACTGGAAGCGAGAGAAGGGCTTTTGGTTGGGGTAGATGAGAAATAAAAAGAGAGCTAGCATTTTGTAATGGTTTGAGCTTTGAACTACGACTCTGGAGATCAGGGTTTGAATCTTCTCTCGGCCACAGAAACCCACTGGGCGACCTTGGGCAAGTCACATTCTCTCAGCCCCTGACAAAGGCAGTTCCTCTGAACAAATCTTGCCAAGGAAGCCTTTTAGGGTCTCTGTAAGATGGCAACAATGTGAAGGCACACAACACCAGCAAGAAAGAAAGATAAGAAATGGGTTTTTCAAGAACCCATGGGGTGGGCAGTAAAACAACAGATGGTGCTCTTCAGTTTCATTCAGTATTTATTTCAACATTGGCTCTTAACTTAAACCTAAATGGCAGCTTAACATAAATGTAAGAAAGGAATGAATGAATAAATATAAAATAATTAATACAATGGAGCATTTGGGTTTTCCCTTTCAAAGGCCTCATTCCCACTTACAGATAAATCGGTGTGGGATCATTTTCTGGCACCAAAATAACTGACTTGTGGTTCCCGTGCACCAATGAATAAATTCAAAATAAATTGTTTCCAGTCATCCGAAGGGGAAATTTGAATCGATTCTGATCTTCTTGTGGTTCACACTTGTGCTGAATTGATTTATCAAAAGAAAAAAAAAGCCCAGAAAAAATCAGCATCAAAAAGACGCGGATTAAATGGGCCTGGAGCATGAACCCCCCCCCCCCCGGAATCACTTCAGCAATTCGGATTAGGTGGAAACCAAGGTTATTTGAACTGGTTCAAACCGATTCACAATCTGCTTTTATAAGGTGTGGGAATGAGGCCTAAGATAAATGCAACTGATTTTTTTAAAAATTCACTTGTTGATGCCCAGCAAATGCAAACTACCAAACCGTCCCCAGTCAGGGTAAAGAACACAGAGCTGGATGTCTGACCTGGTATAAGCTAGCTTTTTATTATGATGGTGCGTGCCAAGACTGCTCTGAAAGACCTTTATCCAGAGGTCTGTACAAAGGGAACAAATTATTATCTGGTGGTGGTGGAGTTAAAAAATCTTTTGAAAGTACCGTATATACTCAATTGTATGTCGGTCAGGTTTTGGGGCAAAAATTATGGAGTTTGATCTGACCCATGGATAAGTCGAGGGTAAAACTTATGGGCATGTAACAAAGGATCTAAAAGATGAAGCAAAGGTAAACAGTGCCAAAGAACTTACAAAATCCCAGCAGGCAGAACGGCTTGTGCTCAGCGTAAAGGCTGGATGGATGAGATGATAGAGAGAGGTCAGTGCTCCCAGGACAGATTATGTATGCTCTTGTCCAGGGGGTGGCTTATTTTTAAATAAGAGTACTTTGTACACTACTTACATTGACCTGTGGATAAGTCGACTCAGGTTTTTTGGGGTCAATTTTTAACTAAATTTTCTAGACTTATACATGAGTATTTACAGTACGTCAAACTTGATCAACAACCCATATGCCAGTGGAGGTGGCTCTCAAGGAGGAGAAAACATCTGGATCTTGTGGACTTCATGTTTCTGTCAAGAATTAACATTGGAGGTTTTTTTTTTTTTTTAACAAAAGAGTCTACAAGCCATTCATCTTGTGGCTGAACTCTTTTTTTGCCCAGCCTTATTTGTTGTTGGAAACATAATCATTCTGAATCATGAATATGATTTCAAACCCTGTTCTGTTCAGATTATTACACATTTTCCTCGCACATATATAAGCACGGTTCCTGAAGCTAAAGAATTAGTCTCTGTCAGGCCCTGCTGACAGACCCATTTTCTTCACTGCTCAAACAGATAAATTTCTCTGCAAAAAAGCATCATTTGTATCCGTCTCCGAAGCCTTGATTGGAATCCGCCGCCGCCACCCACACTAATCCTGTAAATTATAAAAAGGTTTGTTGTCTAGATCCTGTTCTCATAGGACTAGCAAACCTGGATTGTATCGCTTCCAGATAGGAGGCTCACATGATGGAATGCTCCTCTGTGTGAAAATAAAAATCTTCCATCCACCTAGGACACAAGCAGACCTCCTTTTGCCAATGCATTCATTTTCTATGTGTAGATATTTTTTTCTTCATTGTGATGGCTACTATAAGGCCTCTTATTTGCATTACAAAGGAAGTCATTGTTGTCACAGATCTGTTTCAAAATACAGCTTCTCCGCTAGGCAGAACATTTTGATCCCTGACCCTACGGACAGCTCTTTGGCCTCCCTGGTAAGCAAAATTTTGAACAGTCCAGCAGGGATGGTAGGTGAGGTATATGGGAAAAGGCTCCTTGGGATCATTGCCTCCCACTTCTGCAAGTCTTTCTTCCATGCACTGCATACATATAATAGGATTTTAAAAATAGGATAGGGGTTGTTTCAATGGGCCAAAGGTAGGCACTATGACACTTTCCAGATGCTTTGGATGACAGCTCTGAAAACCTCTGACTGTTGGCCATTCTGGCTGGGTTTTATGGGTGCTACAGTCTGAAACATTTGGACGTCAGCATGTTGCCTGCTCCCACTTCTGTTCTGTTGTTACCCGCCTTGATCCATAACAGGGAGTGGCGAGATACAAATAAATTATTATTATTATTATCATTACTACTACTACTACTACTACAGGCTTATGATGTGTATTGCTTTTTTGCTTTTCTGGAGGAGACGACTTTCAGTATTGGTAAGTGACAAGCAAAAAGACTATCTTTCTAGGTGCTCCTAGAATTTGACACATGGAGAGAATAGGCCTCTGTGGCCCATCTGTAAAGATTGCAATGGATAGCAGCACATATAACATGCAATGTGACCAGCTGTGATCCTAAATAACTTTAACTGCCATGGCTCAGTGCTATGGAAAACAGGCACTGGTAGGTTTGTGAGGTATTTAGCCTTCTCTGTCACAGAGCCTGGAACCGCAACAAACTACAAATCCTAGGATTTCATAGCGTTGTGCCATGACAGTTAAAGTGGTGTCAAACGGCATTAATTCTTCAATGTGGTAGCTCTACTGGGTTGAGCAGATTAGGATGACGCTAGACCTTAATGCAGGTGGAATTCATTCTCTACTTTTGAACGCTTTACTCAGTCTTCTTTGCCTTCTGTAAACTGTCAGCAATTGACTAGCCTTAGTTTTATCCTTCTTCTAATTCCTTGTGAGGTCTAAATACCCTGAAGGTACCAGATCTCATCTGGTCTTAGAAGCTAAGCAAGATCCACCCTGGTTAGTAACTGGCTGGGAGACTGCCATCAAATCCTGGGTGCTGTAGGCTCTGTTTCAGAGGAAGGAACTGGCAAAACCACCTCTTGTTGTTGTTGTTGTTGTTGTTGTTGTTAATAGTTTAGAAAGCAACCTGAAGGTGGCGGACAGAGGGAACTCAAGATCTAGACCGTGGGTGGGAATGATGCAGCCCTCCAGATGATGTCAGACTACAACTTGCACATTCCTCACCATTGGTCAGGAATGTCTCAAGGACCACATGGTTCTTATTCCATGATCCAAAGGAAGGTACAGGCAAGGTTTAGATCTGTTACACAGACATGTTTGCGGGAACCCTCCACCTCGATTCAGACCTACAAACTTGAGCTGCAGACCATTGTAGGTAGTCAGGAGTCCCATTCCTTACAAGGGCTTTGTTCACCAGAAGTCCTTTACCCAGACCCTGAGTTCCTAGTATTGTACTAGGAAAATTACCGGTATGTTCCAAATCTTACAGCGTCTAGGTTTCCTTGTTTCATTTAGGATATTCCTTAAATAGATTTACTAAGAGCTTCAATTCCCATGATTACCTCTTTGGAGATGTCGCAGTGTATCCCAGCCGTACAAGACATTCAGCACAGCATTAATTATGCACTAAACCCTAATGAGAGCTTTTGACATTTTCCCCAGATCCATATTGCATTGTCTTGTCCTGTTTTCATTTGCATTGTCTCTATTGATTGTGGGGGGCAGCGGGCAGAAAAATACTGGTCCAATAATTTCTACCTTAATCCTAGCTCAGGGTAGTTTCCCTTCTCTTGTTGGCAAGACCTGTTTTCTCATTCATTGACCTCTGTGATACAGTAGCTCAAATCCAGATCAATATAACCCAAACCTAATGTGGCTAATTATATATCTGTGTCTCCTGATTGTTTTCTACAAGATGCAAGCTTGCAAACAGCACTTTTTTTTTTTACTATTTATGTTGTTGTTGTTGTGCACCTTCAAGTCATGTCAGACTTATGGCGACCCTAAGGCAACCCTTTCACAGGGTTTTCTTGGCACCTTTCTTCAGAGGTGGTTTGCTATTGCTGTCCTCAGAGGCTGAGAGAGTGAGACTTGCCCAAGGTCACCCATTGGGTTTCAGTGTCCGAACCGGGATTTGAATTGTGATCGCCTGAGTTGTTGTCCAATGCTCAAACCACTACACCACTCTGTCTCTGTGTACCTTGAGCTTGAGATCAGAGCGGAGGCATTGCTGCAGGCTTCATCCAGTGGTGGCTGGACTTGCATTCATAGTCATTCTGGCTCAAACTTTGGTATGCCTTTGGTCTGTTGACATTTGCTCTTGCCTCTTTTGGGGCAGTCCCATCCAACCTAAAGTCTTCTGTGTGGCTGTGGTTAGAGATGCTCACCTGAATGGAGAAAACGTTTCAGTGAAGTAAGCTGGGTATGTATAGCCTGGAGAAGAGATGGTTAAGCGGGGACATCATAGCCCTGTTTAAGTATTTGAAGGGGTGTCACATTGAGGATGGAGCAAGCTTGTTTTCTGCTGCTCCAGAGACTAGAACATGGAACAATGGATGCAAGCTACAGGAAGAGATTCTACCTCAACATGAGGAGGAACTTCCTGACAGTAAGGGCTATTCAGTAGTGGAACACACTCTCTTGGAGAGTGATGGAGTCTCCTTCCTTAGAGATCTTTAAACAGAGCCTGGATGGCCATCTGTCAGGGATGCTTTGACTAAGAGTTCCTGCATGACAGGGGGCTGGACTGGATGGCCCTTGGGGTCTCTTCCAACTTTAGGATTCTATGGAGTTTATCACATGGGAGGTATTTGTCTCAATTGCGAATGGAGCCAATTCGCAATTACGTGAATTTGTTAGTTTAGCGAATTTACGTGAAATCTGATTGTGTTTGGAGTGCATTCAGAATGACTTCACATTTCCTGATAATGACCCCCCATTGTCCAAAATTGCGTGAGATACACTCATTCGCAATAATGTGAAACCCCATGATTTCGTTCGGATTGCCATTGTATTATACCCCCAAATTCCGTCGTATGATAAACTCCCATGACTACTGTACTTTGATTTCAATAGACTTAAGTTTCGCTACTGTGACACAATGATGTTCAGGAAAGTTATGTGTGCCTAGCAGCTTTGTTCCTATCCATGAACAAATTATTGTTTTCCCTTCTTCTAGATCTTTCATCTTTAAGCCATCTTGGGCCAGAGTATCCCTTGAAAGCCCTTCCAACAGACACTGTACTCCATAAAGTAGGACACATAGCAGAGGTTGGAAAATTTTAGACTTCCTGGATCTACTTGATTTGTTTGTTTGGCTACAATCCTGTGTCTGTCCCACACAAGTCAGTGGCTTAGGGTGGGGATGGCAAAAAGCATACACTTATAACAAAGAAACAGGTTGCTACACTTGATCTTAGCCAAAAGGCTGAGAAACAGGTTACCTCTGAACATATGCCCAAGCCAGCAATTTATTTTCATACCAGAACTGAATGCTGGAACTTTCCAATGCAAGGCCACTCCTGATTCCACCCCGATCTTTCTTGAATTCAGCACCCTAATTCAGTAGTGAACATGTCTGTGTTCAGAATGGGATCTCCAACATCCCAAATCAGAACCATTTTTGTTTTGTTGTTGTTAAGAGCTGTCCAACAGAGAAACACACTCTCTCGGAGTGTGTTAGACTATCCTTCTTTGGAGGTTTTGAAACACAGCTGGATGGCTGTCTGTTGGATATGCTTTCATGGTGAGTTCCTGCATGGCAGGGACTTGGACTGGATGGCCCTTGGGGTCTCTTCCAACTCTGTGATTCTATGATTCTAGCTTTACATGCGGCACATGGCAACTGTCTGAGTCCGACTCATTACATTCACAATTCCTGGAGAAAATAATTCAGGGACTGCTTTGCTCTCCCTCTCTGGTCATGCTGAAATTCAGGATCATCCAGTGAAGCTGAATGGATTTGGGGGCTTCCATTCAGGACCATGGCTAGCAATCCTGCAGCTGTACACTGGTCCAGAACAACCGCCAAGGTTTTATAGCTGGGAATGCCATCCGACTCACATATTACCTGAAAGGGCTAACATCTTGAACTGTGGCCTCTGGTTTTTACTGGGGCTGTGCAGGCACCTTGTTAGACCAGGGAGTTTATCACACGGGAGGAATTTCTCCCAATTTCAAATTGAGCCAATTCGATTTCACGTAAATTCGCTAGTTTAGCAAATGTACGTGAAATCTAATTGCATCCGGAATGCATTCAGAATGACTTCCCATTTCCTGAAAATGACCCCCCATTGCCTGAAATTGCGTGAGATACTCTTATACGCATTAACGTAAAACCTATGATTGCATTCAGAATGACTTCCCTTTTGCCCAAAATTGCGTGAGATACACTCATACGCAATTACGCGAATCCCCATGATTGCATTCAGATCGCCATTGCATTATACCCCCAAATTCCATCGTATGATAAACTCCATGAACCCTCATCAGGCTTAGTAATGTAAGTAATGGTGAGGGACCGTGGCAATCACACTAATATTGTATTCTTTTTCTAAACGAATTCTGATCGGAGACATACGATCTCTGGGCAGAGTATAGAGAAAATGAAATTAAAGCAATCGGAAAATTTCAAACAAGGATTGTTGAAGCAGATTACACTATTGCACGGTTGAAAATAAAGAAATGCATCAGGTTTTAAAATAGGCACCTGAACTTTCAAGCAACCAAGGATCATTTAAATAGTCTAAAAGCAGATTAAACTGTTGCATGGTTTAAAATAAATAAATGCCTCAAGTTTTAAAATAGGCCTCAGTACAAAACAATCTGAAATTTCAAACAATCAAGGATCATTTAAATAGTTTAAAGCAGATTAAACTATTGCATATTTTAAAATAAATACATGCATCAAGTTTTAAAATAGGCATTTGTACAAAGGAATTCAAAATTTCAAACAGTCAAGGATTGTTTAAATAGTCTAAAAGCAGATTAAACTATTGCACAGTTTAAAATCAAGAAATGCTTCAAGTTTTAAAATAGGCATCTGTACAAAGTAGAGGAAATCATTTGGCTTCAAAGGCTTTGATTTAAAAAACAACAACAACACAACATGTTTCAGCTTGACCCCAGAATGAAACTAGCATTGGCTGCCATCTGTCTTCCAAGGCATGTTGTGGCTATGTAAGGGAATTGGGCTTCCCCCTACACAACCGGGCTTAGGAAGAACTTGAAAGAATCGGGCGAGACCAACAGTTGACACCGATCAAGGCAGATTTATTTCCAGCTGGGGTGACGGTCACCTAGCGGTGGAAAGCTGTCACACCCGTTGTACATAAGCAAATTCATTTTATACTTTTTCTTTTTACACACCACCTCCTACTTCTTAACCAATCATATAAAGGGTTACGTGTTTCATTCTACTGTCGTAGCTACTTCGCACAAGCTTGCTTCTCTATTTCCAGTCGGGTACATCTGGCTTCTAGCTGAGCGCAGACATGGACTCCCACTTCCATTGTTCTACTTACATTTTGCCTAACCTTCATGTAACTCATATCTTGCTTCTACATGATAAGGCACTGGGTAGAATTTTCCTTCTGCTACTTCATTCCTCATACTCATCTTGGGTGATTATTTCATCGAGGTCATCCATCCTGACCCTCTCATTCCCCCATTTTTCTTGTAAGTAGAACAATCTACTTTCTTGTTCCACCTGCGTTCTTAAATGGCCTATCTTTTCAGCAAACATTTGGCTTGTTACGCTTCCAACTATTTTCTTCAAGCATTGTAAAATACAAGGTAGACAAATGCAGACCATTAGCGTTAATATAACTATAAAAACAATGGATACAAATAAACTCTTCAGCCATCCAAATTAGGTAGCCATGAGGTTAACCAATCCCACAGACCTTTCCATTCTTCATTTTTCTCATAAGTCTTTCGTACATTTATGGCAATCTGATGCAAGGTATCAATGTTTTGTTCAATTTTTCCACTATGATTTACATAATGGCAGCAAGTGGTATTTAACCATACACATAGTCCTCCTTCCTTACTCAATAGATAATCAAGGGCCAATTTATGTTGGGCTACCTCTTGGGCTAAGGATTCTACCTCATCCTGTAAAGTGTGGATGGCTTCAGCTGTTGTGTTTGCCAATTTTTCTAATTGATAAGACATTTTTCTTATTTGTTCAATATTCCATCTTACACCTATCCGAGATATTCCCACAGCCCAAAATACCTCAGACATCATCAAATATGTCTCATCTGGATCATATCCCAAGTCCTCTTTATATTCTCGTTTGTTCCTAGAATGGGGAAGCCATCCAAACTGTTTTTGCCATGCCTGATGGGGCTGTTCCCGGGGGTGAATGGATAACCCTCCTGGTCCTAAGGAACCAATGGTACACCTTCCATTCCATACGGGCGGTAACACTTTTCCTGCTCAAGTACCACAAATCCACATTAAACCTTTGGGTAATCCATATTGATATACATTATTTTCCCCCCATATTACTATTCCAACAGATCTTAGAACGTCACTTATATTCTTTTTAAACCATATTTCCTTTGTTGTACTATCACATGTTATGTTTAACTTTTGGGTAATATGTGAAAGAGCAGAACAGTTGAGTGTTCCCTCAGTTATTTCTAAGGTGTGCTTACAATTTGTGTAATTTCCTAACTTAATGTTAGTAAGGTTTTTGCATTCCCTGTGACCATTAATAGTAGTACAATATTGTCCTTTCTTACTTTCTATCCATCTTGCCAAACACAGTACTGCTTTAGGGACTTGCACATCTTGGGACACCAGAAACTGTGCCTTATCGATGGGCGGATCAGAGGTTGGGGTACGTCTTATCACTAGTTGATCCCTCTAACCTCGTAATGTTAGAGTAGCACTACAAGTCACGGGTAGTCCTGTTATGATAGTGGTAGGCCCATGACTACATAGCCAACAATCAGTTAAATTATATATGCTTGAGAGGTTCTGGGCTAATTGGATAAATTTGTTTCCCTCCCAAGCGCCCATCCAATGTGGGGAATACCCTTGACAGATGGCAAATGTCATGATTAAGGACAAAACAGATTGATGAAGTCGCATTCTTCTTCTTTCGCCCTGGCTCTCGGGTAGTCAGGACTCCATGGCTTCGAGAAAGGTGCTTTGTCACCTGTTCTCAGACAGGGGGCGCACGTTGCGATGCTGCCCTGTCTTCCCTGGACCGCTTGATCCGAAGTCGTAGAGGTTCCTCGGGGTTAGTGATCACCTGCCACTCTCTGGTCTTATCCTTCTTAAGCCGGGTGTAGTGGATCCAGGGTTTTACTCCCTTCAATTTGGCTGCAGTGGGTGTCGTCAGGAGTACATCATAGGGTCCCTTCCATTTAGGCCCCAATGGATTACTTTTCCAATCTTTCAGCCATACTCGGTCTCCTGGGGAGAAAGGGTGGAGAGCAGTAACGGGGAAAGGATATCGAATAGTTTGCACATACTGTTGTAATTTCCCTACATTCTGTCCCAACAGCTGCACCTCCTTGATCATCTCAAGTTTCCCCAATTGTTCTACATCCCCCTCAGGTCTGTGTAAATTCAAAGGTGGTCTTCCAAACACAATTTCATAAGGAGAGAGTCCTAAAAACCTTGTTGGGGTACAACGTACTTTGAATAGTGCCATGGGTAGTACAGTAGCCCAATCCAGTCCAGTCTCTTGGCACATTTTAGATATAGTCCCCTTTAAAGTTCTGTTCATGCGTTCCACCCGAGCCGATGATCGGGGGTGGTAAACACAGTGCAGCTTCCAAGTTATTCCCAATATTTGTGCCAATTTTTGAGTGATTTGGTGTACAAACGCAGGTCCATTATCACTTCCTATATATATAGGAAGACCACTTCTGGGTATGATTTCCCTCAGTAAAGCTTTTACTACTTGTTCAGCTTTTTCATTGGTGGTACGAAAGGCGTCAACCCACCCAGAAAAGGTACAAACAAAGACCAACAAATATTGAAACTTTTTACATTTTGGCATTTCAGTAAAATCAACAACCATCGTTTCCCATGGGGAAAATCCCACTCTCTGGGTTCCTGGGGGTTGGAGAGGACCTACCCGGGGGTTAGTTTTTGCACATATTTCACATCTCATAGCTATTTGTTTAACTATGGCTGACAACTCTTCAAAATAAACCTGTCTTTCAAGCAACTGTTTCATGGCCGTACCTCCCATGTGGAACTGTTTATGCAATTCCTGGATCATGTGCCATGCTATCGCCTCAGGAATATATATTTTACCATTTGGGAACACCAAAAGTCCCTGTTTCCATTTCGCACCTTCATCCAATGCCCACTGCACCTCAACTTTAGTATATTGCATTTGTTTGGGAACACAATCAATTAATTGTATAGCTAATTCGTATTTTTCTGTCGAGGGATCTAGGGTTGCAGCCACTTGTCGTGCCATCTGATCTGCTAACCTGTTTCCTTTCGCTACATTATCATCCCCTAACTGGTGTCCTTTGCAGTGCATGACTGCTACCTTCTTAGATTTCCACACACTTTGAAGTAAATTCCTGATTTCTTGAGTATGTTTCAATATTTTTCCTCCCGCATTTAATAATCCTCTCTCTCGATACATTGCTCCATGTGCTTGGATGGTTAATAATAATAATAATAATAATAATAATAAAAGTTTATTTGTATACCGCCCTTCCTGCGATCAGGGCGGTGAACAATACAAGATAAAATTCACATACAAGTTAAAACATACATATAAAACAGCATAATCTAAAATCAGTCCAATAGCGGTAATATCTCAAAACAAAGCCCCGATCCAGTCAAAAATAATGGAGAGGTAAAAAGTCATCAAGGGGGGTGGGTCAGGGATAGGCCTGCTCAAACAGGTGTGTTTTTAATCCTTTTTTGAACAGGTTCAGGGAGGTGGCCAGGCGGAGCTCCGTTGGCAACGAGTTCCAGAGGATCGGGGCTAAAACAGAGAAGGCCCTCTTCGTTGTAAACGACAATCTAGCCTCTGGGACTCTTAATGAATGTTGCCCAGCAGATCTAAGTGTGCGGGGCGGATTGTATGGGGAGAGACGGTCCGTCAGGTACTCTGGGCCCAAGCCATTTAGGGCTTTATAGGTAATAACCAGCACTTTGTATTGAGCCCGGAAGCGAATAGGCAGCCAATGTAGATCTTTCAGTATTGGTGTTATATGGGCGGCCCTGGGTGCACCAGTGACCACCCGGGCTGCCATATTTTGCACTAGTTGTAGCTTCCGAGTGTGGTACAAAGGCTGCCCCATGTAGAGTGCATTGCAGAAATCCAACCGAGAGGTTACAAGAGCATGTACTACAGTTTCAAGGTCCCCCCGGTCCAGGTAGGGGCGCAGCTGGCGTATCAGCCGAAGCTGATAACAGGTGCTCCTGACCGTCGCATCCACCTGAGAAGTAAGATGGAGTGACGAATCAAGGAGCACCCCCAGACTGCGTACGGTGTCCTTCACGGGAAGCGTGACCCCGTTCAGGACAGGTGGAACCACCTCCATCCCAGGGCTGGGAGAACCTATCACGAGTACTTCCGTTTTCTCTGGATTCAGACTGAGTCTATTTTCCCTCATCCAGTCCATTACCGATTCCAGACAGGCCACGAGAGGAGCGACGCCATCCCTGGTCACTGCATCAGTCGGAGACATAGAGAAGACTATTTGGGTGTCATCAGCGTACTGATAACCCCGCGCCCCATGCCTCCGGATGATCTCTCCCAGCGGTTTCATGTAGATGTTAAAGAGCATGGGGGACAGAATGGCTCCATGAGGGACCCCAGAAGTGAGGGCCCTCTTATCGGAGCACACGTCCCCCAGCTGCACCATCTGGAACCTCCCAGAGAGGTAGGACCGGAACCACTGGAGCGCAGTGCCCCCGATCCCCACCTCTGCCAAGCGTTCCAGAAGGATACCATGGTCGATGGTATCGAAAGCCGCTGAGATGTCCAAGAGCACCAACAGGGACACGCTACCCCTGTCGATGCCCAGACGGAGATCATCGACCAGGGCGACCATGGCAGTCTCAACCCCGTAGCCCGTCCGAAAACCGGTTTGAAATGGATCTAGAAAATCCGTTTCATCCAAGACCGATTGAAGTTGGAATGCAACCGCCCTCTCGATCACCTTCCCCAAAAATGGCAGTAGCGAAACTGGCCGATAATTATTATGTAACAGGGGGTCGAGGGAGGGCTTTTTAAATATAGGTTTTATAATGGCCAATTTTAGAGTGTCGGGGAATTGTCCATCCCTCAGAGATGAATTGATGATCCGGTGCAACAATGTGGTTACAACCGGTCCCCCCTGTGCCACTAGCCATGAGGGGCAGGGATCGAGAGAGCAGGTTGTCTTCCTGAGACTTCTAAGGATCTTGTCCACATCCTCGGTACTGATAGACTCAAACTGATCCAGTACAACAGAGTCCACGGAAGCTCTGGACACCTCTATTCTGGATTCTGCTTCAACACTGGCGTTCAGACCCTCGTTTATCCGAGAGATTTTATCCGCGAAGAAGTTGTTAAATTGGTCGCAGCAGGCCTTGGTGGGTTCAAGGATCTGGTTCTGGGCAGGAGGGAGCTGAGCTAGCTCTCTCACTACCCTGAACAATTCTGCTGGACGCGACTCCGCGGACGCGACATGAGCAGCATAGAACGAATTCTTAGCTGCTAGTATCGCCTCTCCATAGTCCTCCAAATGGTGGTCTAGGAGAGCCTTGTCGGATAAACGGTGGTGTTTCCGCCAGGCATGCTCTAGCCGTCGCAGAACCCGCTTCCTTGCCCGGAGATCTTCTGTGTACCAGGGCTTCTTTTTGGAAGCAGGCCTGAGAGGGCGCTTGGGAGCGATACTGTGTATAGCCCTGGAGAGATCTGTGTCCCAGATGTTAACTAGGGCATCAACAGTGTCGCCGTCACTTCCAACCATATATCCCTCTAGGGCTTCTTGGAACCTATCAGGTTCCATCAGCCTTCGAGGGTGGACCATTCTAATAGGTCCGCCACCCCCGGGGGGGATCTGGGTAGATGCCTTGATGCTTGCCTCTACCAGAAAATGATCCGTCCACGACAGGGCGGAGATGTTGGTAATTTCCGCCCACGGAGTTTCCATGTCCATACAGAAGACCACATCGAGTGTATTCCCCGCAAAATGCGTTGGACCCGTAACTAGCTGAGACAGGCCCATGGCTGTCATGGTATCCATGAATTCCCGAGCTGCACCAGATGGAAGCTTGTTGGCCGCGAAGGGGATGTTGAAGTCTCCCAGGACTAAAAGCCTGGGGGACTCCAACACCAGCTCCAAGACCAACTGTGTCAGCTCGTTAAGGGAGTCTGTTAGCGCACGGGGTGGCCGGTAGACCAACAGAATCCCTAGACTGTCTCTAGCCTTCAGGGTCAGGTAAATACACTCGATATAGGAGGTCTGACGGACATGGTTCCTGGTTAGGGACAAGGTGTTTTTATGCACCAAGGCAACACCCCCCCGCCCACCTAACCTGTTCTGGTCCTTCACCGAGTACCCGGCAGGGAGGACCTGGGCCCACACAGCATCCCCTTCAGGCCCTAACCAGGTCTCGGTTATGCACGCCAGGTCACAGTTATTATCCTCTATTAGGTCGTGCAGAATGTGGGACTTGTTCTTAATAGACTTGGCATTGCACAGGAGCAGAGACAGGGTTTGTGGTACAGTTGGAGTGACCCTCAGGTCCCTTTGGTTAGGAGAAGGACTGGAAGGAGAGATAGATATTAAGCATCGATCCCTCCTTCCCCTGTAACGCTGGTCCATACTCCTACCGTCGTGCCTCCCCCTGCCCCACACAACTGGGATAGGGGCCCCGCTCATATCAAGAGATATACTCTCTACCTACCCTACCGGTTTACCACCACAATCTGTCCTCACCACCTCCTTCCCTCCATAACCAACGATAGTGGAGTAGAAATAATGGATGTAAAGCCAATCGTAAAACATAGTGACACAAATTTTGTTGACAATATTTAACAAAAAGTTCTGGACGGAGCAACAATCAACCCATCGACTCCGCAGTTGAAAGGCGGGGGAAGGGCCGGGAGCCAGCTGAGGAAGGTGCCGCTCTCACCGGCACCACGCCCCCTTCGCAGTCCCTCTGGTGTTCCGGCGTTCCTGCGCTGGAGCGCAATTTGTAGGACGGGGGAAGGGCCGGGAGCCGGCTGAGGAGGGTGCCGCTCTCACCGGCACCACGCCCCCTTCAAAGTCCTTCGGTGTTCCGGCGTTCCTGCGCTGGAGCGCAATTTGTAGGACGGGAGAAGGGCTGGGAGCCGGCTGAGGAGGGTGCCGCTCTCACCGGCACCACGCCCCCTTCACAGTCCCTCTGGTGTTCCGGCGTTCCTGCGCTGGAGCGCAATTTGTAGGACGGGGGAAGGGCCGGGAGCCGGCTGAGGAGGGTGCCGCTCTCACCGGCACCACGCCCCCTTCAAAGTCCTTCGGTGTTCCCAAGGGAGAACGCATACTTTGAGTCTGTGTAAATATTAACTTTCCGTCCCTCTGCTAATTGCAAGGCTCTGTCAAGAGCGATGAGCTCTGACTTCTGTGCTGAACTACTTGGATCCAAAGCTTGGGCCTCTAGGATTTCCCCCTCCTGTGTGACTACAGTGTATCCAGATCTTCTTTGTCCATTCTCCACAAAACTATTTCCATCTGTGTACAAAACCAATTCGGCATCCGATAGGGGGGTGTCCCTGAGATCTGGTCTGCTAGAATAAATTTCATCCATGGTTTGGATGCAATCATGTTGCAAAAGTGTATCCTCGGTTACAGGGAGCAGGGTGGCTGGATTTAAAGTTGTACAGGTTTGAATTTTTACATTTGGGTTATCTACCAGAATACTTTCATATTTTAGGAATCTTTCATTTGACATCCAATGTCCCCCTCGGTGTTCCATTAAGGTGGTTACGGCATGAGGGGTCTTCAGAATCATTGGGAAACCCAGGGTCAATTTATTAGCTTCTTCGACTAGTAGGGCCGCCGCCGCTACTGCCCGTAGACAAGGTGGCCACCCTTTGACTACTGGTCCCATTTGTTTGGAGAGGTAAGCCACCAGCCGTGGCCAGGACCCTAACTGTTGGGTCAAAACTCCTACAGCAATTCCCTCTCTCTCTCCCACATACAATATAAAGTCCTTAGTCATATCGGGAAGCCCTAGGGCTGGAGCCCTCATCAAGGCTTCCTTTATTTGTTGAAAAGCCTCTTGTTGCTTTCCCGTCCATTCAAAGAGTTCTCCTTTATTTCCTTTAGTGGCTTCGTGAAGGGGTTTAGACATTACGGCAAAATTTGGAATCCATATGCGACAAAATCCTGCCGCCCCCAGAAATTCTCTTACTTGCTTTCTGGTAGTTGGGGTTTGTAGAGCACACACTGCCTCTTTTCTCTCCAGTCCTAAGCGTCTCTGTCCCAATTTCAGTTCGTATCCTAAATATTTTACTTCTTGCGAAACTAGTTGCGCTTTTTTGCAGGACACTTTATATCCCTTCTGGTCTAGAAATTGTAACAATTTTTCGGTTGCCTCAATACATTGTGTCTTGGTTTCAGTGGCTATTAATATATCATCTACATATTGCAGCAGATTCCAGGGATTCCCTCCCTGAGTAACAGGCACTAAATCTTGAGCTAGGGCTTGTCCAAAAATACTCGGGGAGTTGCGAAATCCCTGAGGTAGTCTGGTCCATGTCATTTGTTTCTTTTGGCCCGTCTCTGGGTTTTCCCATTGAAAGGCAAAAAGGGGCTGACTCTTTTCATGCAGTCTTATGCAAAAGAAAGCGTCTTTTAAATCTAGAACAGAGTACCAATGTAAATGGGGTGATAACATACTTAGTAAGGTGAAGGGATTTGGCACGACCGGGTGCAAGGGTATCACCCTTTCATTCACTGCCCTTAAATCTTGAACTGGTCTGTATGACCCATCAGGTTTTCTACCGGCAATAAGGGAGTATTCCAAGGAGAATGACATTCAGTAATTATCTTCCAGTTGTATAACTTAATTAAATGTTGATGTATTCCTTCTATGGCTCTTCTAGGGAGTGGATATTGGGGTATAGCTACAGGTGTTGCCATAGGTTTTGTTTCGATGATAATAGGTGGAATATCAATGGCCAATCCGGGGGGGTTATCTTCTGCCCATACCCCTGGCACATCAAAGCATGTCCAATCCGTTCGTTCAATCAAAGGGGCATATAATCTCCATTCCTCTTGGAGAGGATAAGTCAACATAATTTTATGTTCCTCCTTGGGTCCCTTAAAAGTCGCTGTTATTGACCCATCTTGTTCAAACATTAAATTTGCCCTTAACTTGCATAGAAGATCTCTTCCCATTAAGGGAATAGGGCAATCGGGTATATATAAAAACTTATGGGACACCGTATGGGGGCCTAATGTACAAGTTCGTTCTGAGAGGAATTTATAACTTTGTTTCCGTCCGGTTGCCCCAACAATTCGGGATATTTCTCCTGTCAATGGTCCTACTAAAACATTACTGACTGAAGTAGTAGCACCTGAATCTAATAAGAAGGTGGCATCGTGGCGGCCTAATTTCATTCTGACCACTGGCTCCTGGCCGCCTGGAATAAAGATTCGTGATTGTCCTTGTCCAAATGGAGCCGGTCTGTCCTAGTCCTGATTTTCTGTCCATCCTTCCTGTCCGGCTAATCCAATCAAATTATCCCGTTGCGTGGGTTCTTCCAACCCCATAGTCATGGCCGCGGCTCCCATCCTGGCATCCCAGGGTCCCCTTGAACTCCAGCTCCTTCCTCGCCCACGAATTGTCCCTCTTCTTCTTCCCCTTTGTCCTCCTCCCTGTTCCTTTTGTGGACACTCATTTTTCCAATGTCCTTCCTGTCTGCAATGAGCACACTGATTTCTTCCTAATCCGCCTCTCCCCTGTCCTCTTCCTTGTCCTCGATATCCACCACGTCCTCGTCCTCGTCCTCTTTCTGTGTTTACTCCCAGGGCAACAGCTATAACTCCTGCTCTTCTTTTGAACTTAGCATCCTCATCTTCTCGGCCCACATATACTTGGGATGCTATCTCCAATAATCTAGGTAATGTCATATGTGCCAATCCAGCTTGCTTCTGTAATTTTCGTCTAATATCTGGTGCACATTGGTTTATAAAACTCTGTTTGATTGCTTGTGTACCTTGTGACATTTCTCCATCTTCTTCCATGTTATATGGACTATATTGTCTATAAGCGGCTTTTAGCCTTTCTAGGAACGCCCCCGGACTTTCATCTTTGTCTTGTTGAATGTCATATATTTTCTTTAGATTTATAGGTCTTGGTGGGCCTATCCTAATTCCTTTCAGGAGATATTCCTGATAACGACCTAATTCTCTTCTTCCATCCTCACTATTTGGATCCCATTCGGGTCTACGGGTGGGGATCCGGGTCTCCTGAAGTTTAACCAATTCCTCTCCTTCTGCTTCTACATCTCTCTCTACCGCCTGTCGGGCATTTCTCACAATGTGGCCTCTTTCTTCTGAAGTAAATAGGGAGTTTAAAAGCTGCTGAATATCTTGCCAATTAGGATTATGGGTGCTGAAAATGCCTTCCACTAATTGGGCCATTTGAGTGGGGTCCTGACTCCATCCTTTTATTGTTGTTTTCCAATTTAACAAATCACTGCTGGTGAATGGTACATGTTGGAACACTGAAACGACCCTAGTGGAGCCCTCTCCATCAGGTATTATTTGATGGACTTCTCGTAAGGGACAAATGGGTTTGAAGTCCTTCTCAGGTTTCCCTTTATTTGTTTCTCGTGGTCTCAAATCATATCCCTCCTTCTCGTCTTTTGGGTTTTCAGAGAAGGGTTGCTTGTTGGCAGGTGGCAGAGAGGGATATATCAGTTTATAAGGGGGTGGACAGGTAGGTTCGTCATCTGGGGGTCCTGATGGTGGTAAGGGTTTTGCCTTCCTTGGTTTTGGATTATCAATTGCTCTTAGGGGTAGACATTTACATTCTTGTAGCCAGGTGGGCAGCGGGTTTAGATATACAATAGTTTGCCAGGCGGAAATATAATAATATTGATCAGGATGATGCCTGGCACAGAAGTCTGCCACTCGGTCTACCACTCCCTTATCCAGGGTTCCTATAGCCGGCCATGGGGGGTTTATTGGAAATGTTGGCCATTCTAACTCACAAAACGTTCTCAACTTCCCTGGCTTGCGGGATCCTGCCGAAATATATTTTCTAAATTCTGACCAATTATTTAACATACAATCCAAGGGGGTTACTCCTTTTGAACTACCCCCACCCATTGCGGAAACTGGATTCTTGGGGCACCCTCACCAGCCCGACTTCCTAGGTACCTTATATTTTCTACTATTTGTCTAGACTTTTTCTCAACAATAGAATATCACAACATTCATTCAGGGATGACAGGGATTAGTGATTGCTTACGGATGGGGGAAGCGATCACTTGACTCATTGGACCGCCGACCCGGACTGCCAGATGCGCATATGGCCAGTGACGGGAAATACGACAAGCCCCACTCTTTTCCTCATTCACTCAACACTCCCCAACCATTTTGACCAATTTTCGTGCACGCTTATACTTGCCTCGAGGCGACAACCCAGACGTCCTGTGATCTGCGTTGATCGGTTCAAAACTACGTTGGCACCAGTGGCGACGGTCTGTCCAGGAACAGCAAAAGGAAGCCGATGGTCTTTTTGGAAGGGGCCCCTCTCACCGCACTGTCTCTGTTGCTGAGTCCGTTCGTCGTGGCCGACCTGGCGTGGTCAATGGCACATCTCGCTCATTCTTGCGTCCTCCAAAATCATCCCAGGACGAGCCCCCAAGAAATGTAAGGGAATTGGGCTTCCCCCTACACAACCGGGCTTAGGAAGAACTTGAAAGAATCGGGCAAGACCAACAGTTGACACCGATCAAGGCAGATTTATTTCCAGCTGGGGTGACGGTCACCTAACGGTGGAAAGCTGTCACACCCGTTGTACATAAGCAAATTCATTTTATACTTTTTCTTTTTACACACCACCTCCTACTTCTTAACCAATCATATAAAGGGTTACGTGTTTCATTCTACTGTCGTAGCTACTTCGCACAAGCTTGCTTCTCTATCTCCAGTCAGGTACATCTGGCTTCTAGCCGAGCGCAGACATGGACTCCCACTTCCATTGTTCTACTTACATTTTGCCTAACCTTCATGTAACTCATATCTTGCTTCTACATGATAAGGCACTGGGTAGAATTTTCCTTCTGCTACTTCATTCCTCATACTCGTCTTGGGTGATTATTTCATCGAGGTCATCCATCCTGACCCTCTCAGCTACATTAAGATCCATACTTGGACTGCATCTGCACTGCAGAATTAATGCAGTTTGACACCGCTTTAACTGCCATGGCTCAATGCTATGGAATTCTGGGATTTGTTGTTTTGTGAGACATGTAGCCGCCTCTGTCAGAAGGCTCTGGGACCACAATAAAGTACACATCCCAGGATTCTATAGCATTGAGTCATGGCAGTTAAAGTGGTGTCAAATTGAACTATTTCTGCAGTGTGGCAGCAGCCTTAGTGTACAAGTTTGCTATCATTATAGAGGATTAGGGAAAGTGTCTGGATTTGGGATGGAACGTTATGTCATTTCAAAGCCGAGTTAGTCCATGTTTTGTTTTTGTCTTAGAGCTCAGGGGGTACAGGCTTTGGGTTAGACAAGTTGGTTGAGAAATGTATTGACGCTGAAATTGGAGAGGCTAATGAGTGGTAGGGAAACGTAATGAATCCATTTTCCCCCATTCTTGGCTTGGCAACATTTCGAGCTGCTGTATATAATTCATTAATCCATTAGACTGTCCAATTATAAAATCATTTAATTGCATAAAAATGTGCCCTGATTAATTGAGCAACATATTTGGTTTATTTTTTTAAAAAATAAAAAGCCCCACTCAATTCATTTAAATAGAACTACTTGTAAAATTGCCGTTCCCCCTCCTCGTCCACATAAAACAATGCCTCTTCTTCAGATGTTGCCTGCTGTGAATGATTTGGACATAATTTTAAAACAAAGGGCTAAAATAAAATATTAGTATGAACCATTAGTACAAACCCATTGAACCAATGTAAAATTGAAGTCAAAATGTATGTACCTTCTGTTGCTTCAGTGGTTTGGTGTAAATAGCTAGATTTGGCCAAAGTATGGAAGGGTCTTTCATTAGGGCTAATGTTCAGAGATGTAACTGTGTTCATCTGGAATATCAGTATACAAAGGGCACCTTTGAGACTGAGAGAAAGACATTGTAGCATAAAATTTCATAGGAGACTATCACACGGGCGAAAACCAGGGGATTAAAAAGGTGTTTTCCTGGGAAAGTTGTGCGATTGCACTGAAGATTTTCACACACATTGCGATCTGAGAAGATTTATCCCGGGAAGAACCAGGAATCCTCCAACAACAAACCATTCATGGGGAAATCCCTCTTAGACAGTGCCGTTGTCTGAAAATCTTCGCTGTGATCACGCGACTTTCCCGGGAAAATGCCTTTTTAATGCCTGATATTCCCCATGTGATAGTCTCCATAGCGTGAAGTCGAAGGCTTTCATGGCTGGCATCCATCGTTTTTTGTGGGTTTTTTCAGGCGATGTGGTCATGTTCTAGAAGAGTTTATTTCTGGTGTTTCGCCAGCATAATAATATAATAAATATTTATTTATAACCCGCCCCTCTGAATGTACAATCGGGGCGGGGTACAACATTTTAAAAACAGGTACAGTTAAAATATTATTAAAATATTATCTGTGGCTGGCATCTTCACAGAAAGTCTACATAGAATTTGGTTGCATCTATGATTCTATGATTCTAAGCATACCAAGGCTATATCTGCACTGCAGAAATAATCCAGTTTGGCTGCCGTGGCCCAATGCAATGGAATTCCAGGAACTGTAGTTTTGTGAGACGTTTAGGCTCCTGTGTCAGAGTGCTCTGGTGCCAGAGCAAGCTACAGTTCCCAGAATTCCATAGCACTGAGACATAAAATGGTCTGAAACCGAATTAAGTCTGCAGGGCTATCATATCACCTCTTAACCTTCTCTTCTCTAGGATAAACATACCCAGCTCCCTAAGGCGTTCTTCATAAGGCATGGTTTCCAGACCCTTCACCATTTTAGTCACCCTCCTTTGGACACGCTCCATTTTCTCCACATACTTTTTAAAATGTGGTGCCCAGAACTGGATGCAATATTCCAGGTGGGGCCTGACCAAAGCAGAATAGAGTGGCACTATTACATCTTTCCTGCTGCCTCTGTCTCTCAATGACTATAGTTAAAACTGAACTTGTCACCTCATCATCATACCCACAAGTTTTGCATTTCTGTGGCTATTCATACAGTTGGATTATAATGATCCTTCCTGGGCACCAGATCACTGTATGCATCAGAAGAAGAAGACCATGGGCCCAAACAGACAGGCCAAAATAAAGCTGCTTCGGGTCACTTTGGAGGTATGCTTTCAAATGATACATGCATCTTAAGAGGCCAGAAGCTGCGCCAAAGCTGCGCCCCAGTCCTTAGGACTGGGGTGCAGCTTTCGCGCAGCTTCTGACCTCTTCTGATGTGTGTATCATTTAAACAGCATACCTCCAAAGTGACCCAAAGCAGCTTTATTTTGGCCTGTCTGTTCGGGCCCCATGTCTGCAAAAGCTTATGGGATAAGGTCTTTCGCTCAGTTAGTCTGAAACATGCTACAAGAGCCCTTTACATTAGGACTAATGTGTTTAATTCTATGTAAATTTAGTTAGTGAGTCAATCAAGTAAAACTGATACGATTTATCAGCTTAGATTTCTGTGTTCAGCCATCCTAGCAGCGTGCTCTCATCAGGGTGATGAAAATAACTCTAAATATTGTTGTGCCTTTCATGGGAACAGCAGGGTATCAAGGTTTCTACAGTATTTTGTTTGTAATATGTATTTCACATATCTGTTTCCAGTCCTGTAATATTATGAAATGGGTAAATTTCTGAAGACTGAAAAATGCCTTCTTAGTGAGTTTGTATTTTTGAGTTTATTTTTTCCTTTGGGTCGTGGAAATCAAGTATTTGGTTTTCAAATGTTAAGGTATGTGGGATATTAAAACGACTGATAGATTTACAGAACATTTTCACCAAAATCAGTAAGTGGGTTTTTACTATGCGTCAGTTTTGCTGTATCTCTTCATTCAATGCATTTTTTTTCTTTTGTAAAAGGCAGCCTTGCACCATAGCTACATGTATATGTATTACTTCTGGAAATTGGGTCATCTTTGGTGTGTCACATTTTCTCTACACGCAGAGCAGTGTCTCTTGTATCATTTGATTTTTGGTGCCAATGTGTGCAGAAATGAATCAAGCTGATCGAACTGCACATAGACCTGGCATGCTTTACCGAGACCTGGCTGGGAAATACCAGTGCTGCCACGTGGGCACAGTCTCTCCCAGCCGGTTACACGGTCAGTGAGCAGATAAGGGAACGTGGACGGGGGGGCAGTGTGGCTATAGTTCATAGAACCAACCTGAACTTGACCAGGAAACCTGTCTGGAAAACTGCCCACATCGAATGTATGTACCTGAGCCTGAAGACCAGGGATAGTCTGGGGATTCTGTTAGTATACAGGCCACCCCGTTGCCTAACAGACTCCCTAGCCGAGCTGACTCAGCTGGTCTCCGAGTTGCTGTTGGAGTCCCCCAGACTTCTTGTCTTGGGCGACTTCAACATTCCTCTCGAGACCAGCCCTTCCGATCTATCTGGAGCAGCCCGGGAGTTCATGGAATCCATGACAGCCATGAACCTATCCCAATTGGTCAACGGGCCTACCCATTGCGCGGGTCATACTCTTGATGGGTTTTTTTTTGTACGGAACAGGAGTATCCGTGGGCGGAGGTAACAAAGACCTCCACGCTGTCATGGATGGATCATTTCCTGATCAAGACGGAACTAAAAGCCATTTTTCGTCCCCCCGGGGGTGGCGGACCCATTCGAATGGTCCGCCCTCGAAGGCTAATGGAACCTATTGGTTTCCAGAAGGCCCTAGAGGGTTTGTTGGTTGGGAATGCCGGTGATTCTGCTGAGGCTCTGGTTGATACCTGGAACACCGACGTTGCCAGAGCCATCAACACGATCGCCCCCGAGCGTCCTTTCCAGCCCGCTCCTAACCGGAAACCCTGGTACACAGAAGAGCTCAGGGAGATGAAGCGGGCTGGACAACGACTAGAGTGCAAATGGCAGAGGACTCGCCTCTTATCCAATAGAACTCTCTATAGACTGCATCTTCGCATCTATGGAGAGGCTTTGCGTGCAGCGTGGAGATCCCGCTGCTCTGCATGCATTGCGTCTGCAGAGTCCCGCCCAGCAGAGCTGTTTAAGGTGGTGGGGGAGTTGACGCAGGTTCCCCCTGCGCCAAACCCCCTACTAGAGCCTACAGCAGCCTGCTGTGAGGCGTTTAACATCCACTTTGCAGATAAAATTTCTCGGATAAGAGCGGACTTGGACGCCAACCTTTGTCCAGTGTCCATGAGTGAGGTATCCAGTAACTCCGTTGCTGTCAGTTTACTGGATGAGTTCCAATCGGTGAGTACCGATGACGTGGACAAGCTCCTTGGATGCGTGAGGAAGATGACTTGCTCCCTTGATCCAGGTCCATCCTGGCTGGTCGTCCAGGGAGGAGACACATTGAGAACATTCCTTCGGGAGGTGATCAATGCGTCTCTCAGGGAAGGCAGTGTTCCATCCTGTCTGAAGGAGGCGGCCGTTAGGCCCCTCCTGAAGAAGCCTTCCCTTGATCCCCTGGACAGAAACAACTACAGACCAGTTTCCTTGCTGCCTTTTCTCAGCAAGGTGATCGAGAGAGCCGTCGCCTCCCAACTCCAAGCTGTCTTGGATGAAACCGATTATCTCGATCCGTTCCAGACCGGCTTCAGGGCAGGATATGGAGTGGAGACTGCCATGGTTGCTCTGACTGACGACCTCCGCTTGAGCATCGACAGGGGTAGTGTGACCCTGTTGGTGCTCTTGGATCTCTCCGCGGCTTTTGACACTATCGATCACTCCATCCTTTTGGATCGGCTGAGAGAGTTGGGGATCGGTGGCACCGCACTCCGATGGTTCCGATCCTTCCTCTCTGGCAGATCTCAGAGGGTGAGACTCGGGGACAGTTGCTCCTCTAAGATCGAGCTTAGCTGTGGCGTCCCCCAGGGCACCATTCTGTCCCCGATGTTATTTAACATCTATATGAAGCCGTTGGGTGAGATCATCCGGAGGCACGGAGCTCAGTGTCACCAGTACGCTGATGACACCCAGATATACTTCTCCGTGACCAGATCGTCTGTTCAGACCTCCAATGGCATCTCCCCTCTCGATGACTGCCTTGTGGCCGTAATGGATTGGATGAGGAAAAACCGATTCAAGCTCAATCCAGACAAAACGGAGGTGCTCACAGTCACAGGCCCGAAACCAGGCCTGGGGATACAACTTCCAGTCCTGGACGGAGTCACACTCTCCTCAAAGGACTCTGTTCACAGTCTGGGGGTACTCCTTGACCCGTCGCTTCACATGACAAGTCAGGTGAATGCGACGGTTAGGAGCGCCTGCTATCAGCTTCGGCTGATACGC